>JAMPIV010000529.1:0-582500 GCA_024509875.1 Oreohelix idahoensis
TGGAGGGGAGGGAAGGTGGATGGGGGGGGGGGGGAGGGGAAGAAAAAGGAGGGGGGTAGTGGATGAAGTGGGTGGGTTGGGTTGAGGAGGGGTAATGGGGGAGGTGGAAGGTAGGTGTGGGGGAGATGGGGGAGATATGTGGGGAGGATGGTAAAGGGGTAGGAGGGTTTGGGTGGGGATTGAAATAAGGAGGGAGTTTAGGTGGTTGGATGAAGGGGGGGGGGGGGGGGGTGGTTGGGAGTGTGGGATTGGATGAGGATGTGGAATTGAGGAATGGGTGTTTTGGGTGGAATGAGGTGGAAGAGGGGTAGGAAAGAGGGGGGAGGGAGATGATAAATGGAGTGGTATATTATCTTCGGAAGTTTGAAGGGTTTGGATGTATAAGTTATCCTGAATAGTATTATTTTGCTGGAAACTCGGAGAGTTAAGATGTGTTTAATATAATGAGAATTGCAGTCTGCAAGATTATGTTAGAAAGATTGGGCAATTTTTGACAATTATTCCTTTGTTCCACTCTGATGGTGTTGTCCCCGTTTTCCAGACTTGTGCAAATAGTGGTTCTAATAGTTCTGCTGCTAGCTCAGGGTCTGTCTTAAATAGCTCTGCATTTAAGTTATCATGGCCCAGGGCTTTGCCGTTCTTTAACCCTTTGATTGCTGTGATGATTTCTTCTTTTCGTGGAATGTCTGTATTTACATCTAGATCGTTTTAAGCCTCATGAACATTCAATTTTGTCTCTGGTGGTTCCTTGTTCAGAGTTTCTCTGAAGTGCTCTGCCCATCTTGTTTCCTGTCCCTCTGCTGTCGTGATGAGATTACCCTGCTTATCTCTTACTAATGTAATATTGTTTGCACCTCGTTTTCCGCTAAGTAGCAGATATTTGATTTTATCAAATCATTCGACACTCCTATCTGTGATGTCACCTGTTTGTTACCCGGTCATCTGTCGTACATTTAGATAGGTATTAGAAGTATATTTGGTCCAGTCTGAATAGAACAGAAAAAGTTGGCTTATCTGTGAAAGAAAGTGTTAGAATAGATTCCACGAGTGAATAGATTAAGGTGAAGATCTCTCTCTCTGGAATGAGTGAATTATCTAGTCCAGCCTATCTATACGACTATCTTTTGGTAATAGACAATCTATCAAACCTCTCTATAAATACAATTATAAGTTAACTAGTCACTGATAAAATTGAATGTAAAAATCTGGGTATGTTATATGTCCAGTTATAATTAATCTTATTGTTTATATTTTTGGTCTCTCTCTGAATGAAGCAAGAGGACCGCACAGGTCAACATCGAAGACCCGATAATAATAAGAATTGTTACTGATGCTATTAGACCGCCGGCAGCTGGTTTATGATCAGTACTAAATTAGGAAGAAAACAAAGCACTTAATCACAATATCACTCCTATGCTATCGCGCGTAAAGTGTAAGATCTCTTATCCTCTCCGTCATTTAATTAAATTAAAAGGCACACGTGTCTTAGCCTATCTTATCACGCTTCGCTCAACTGGTACGGGTTGGGTTTTAGATATGCGCCTTTCCCCTCCCGCCCGGTAAAACACTCAGCGCACAATATCAGTGTTAATTTAATTATGAGATTTACAAATATCGCTTGTCATTACTAGCTATTTGTTTCGCCGCATGATATTACACTAGTTACATATATAATTAGACATAATGAATTAGAAGTGAATTGTATTCCGTCAATTATCAGTCGCCTGGTGTAATTATTAGTCAATTAAAACATCTCTTTCTGGTGATAGAGGGTGATTAAATCTACATTACAACTGAAACAAAATAGCTATGCGTTATTTAATACCCTAGTCTTAGCACCTAGAAAATGCCAGTGAATTATAATGATAAACTTAACCCATTAAATCACGTAAATGCTAATTTCTATTACCGCAATCAGCATTGAAACAATCTCCACGGAATGCTATGAGACACTTTCACAATGGCTCTAGAATAACGAGCTAGATTATCCAAAGTTTCTGAGCGACTAGATAACTGACTTTGAAGGGACGGAGTACTTATACAGAAATGGTGTTATTATCACTAAAGAGTGCGATAATTACGCCTTCGGCCGTATCAGGGCAAATCAGCGAGTTTGACTACCTGAGGTAAAGGGTTTTCCTGTTCGCTCGCGGGGCCGAAACGACATCACAAGACCTGGCCATGCTAACAGACATTCTTTCATTTCGTCCCTCTGCTGAAGATCAAATAATTAAGTCCGCTGAGATCACGGAACTCAAATGTGGTCGGTAAATTTTATTATCGCCCTTGCATTTGCTACCGACATCTGATCTGTTACTATCGGTGACTGACATCTCAGCTCGCTTGAGAACTCAAGTAAACCCCCGGTTCGCTCCCCTCTTGTTAAGACGGTCGGCTGCAAAAATTTGTAAACGCTCATTAGCGCATGAAAACGGGAAAAATAGGCGTGGCTTCACAGTGAGTCTATAGACATCGAATTGCGTGGTTTTTGCGTAGGAAAATTATGAACCTTAGATGGGGAAGCAAAGGTGGTCGGATCACTGTAGCTATATTTACATATATATGTGACATCATCCTAGCTTGCGGTGAGCAACTAAGATAAGATAGTCGCCGGCGTGTTTAGATTGAACCGCTGATACGACTCGTTTGGTAACCCAGATGGGCAGACACGGAGTTTTTGCATACTCATACGACAGATAACGAGATTACTCTCTGTGTAACACATGTGGGAGACAAGTGTGACATAATCGCTTCCGGGCCGACTTGTTATGACAACATTACTTTCTAATAAAGTAATAAGTATTACAGCTTACACATATTGTCATGTGAGTTCCCCGATCTGTCTGTAAGTTTGTACACAAGGGCATCGAACAACATATTACCATATATGCGAGAGTTTACTTCTGCCTTACGTTGTAATATTTTGATATCACACCCTATCTGCATGATTTGAAATGATTGGATCTTTCTGATTAGATTCATAACAACAATGC
This sequence comes from Oreohelix idahoensis, assembly GCA_024509875.1. NCBI lineage: Eukaryota > Metazoa > Mollusca > Gastropoda > Stylommatophora > Oreohelicidae > Oreohelix > Oreohelix idahoensis. The sequence goes on from JAMPIV010000529.1 coordinate 2,994, forward strand.
GTGGGAAGATATAGTCTGACCTTTTCGCAGTTTTATTTCACTGTGAATTTCACGGTCGCCAAGACAATATCAGACCTCGCCAGAGTGAAGACTAGATTCATAATTCCTTTCTTTAACCGGACTTTTTATTGGAGAACCAAATAAGACTTACAAAGCACAGGAAATCTCTACATGTTAATAATGAATTAGGGACTAGGAAACTGAAGAAAGACGGAGTCAGAGGGAATTGAAGTTAAAATTAACAACACCCCAGACGCGTGTAAGAGGCCGATTCAAGTTTCTTTTATTCATCTGAGTAAAACGTCTGTGAGTCAAGATTGGCGTAAGTTGTGATTTACATTTCATATTTTATTACTAACATGTCAACTAACATATATATGCATATATTACCATGTGAAGTTTAATGGGTGAAACTCGCTATTGGATGTCAACGTCATTTGAGGCTGGCAACCTCAGCGTATAGAATGATGATTAATGAACCACCACTGCACGGGTTGGTGATTGCTTTATTGATAGTTTCTTAAAGAGAACTAAAAGCATAAAGTAGTTCCAGGTTACCTATGGAGCAGGGAGGGAAAGCTGAAAGAAATGATGTATATTCTAAATATAATACTTACATTTTCAAAGCAGTGTAAATGTCCCTATAAACATAGTCACTATAAAATTAATATAAGTTTTCAAGCTTTAAACCAGTGTAAATGTCTATGTGAAAATATTCATGTTAAAGTAATGGAAGTTTCAAACTTTACAATCAGTGTAAACATAAATGACAACATATTCAATTTATATTGTGAACACTTTTCAATCAATGGAGATGTATATGTAAACAGACTCTATCTGTATTATTAACCCTTTCATTTGAATATAAAGTAACTATGAAAGCTATTCTATTTAAATGTAAAGAAAGTTTTATCCCGAGGGATTAATTTAATTCTCATCGAGGGTAAAGTCTGAGTAATTGGGATGGTGGTATGTGAAGATAGGAACCCATAACTATGGGGTGGAAAACGCCATTCTCAGAAGAGCGTTTCGTTCTATTCTTTACCATAGTTATTGGTGGTACCAGCAGAAAGTACTATCTCTGGAACAAGAAGGGAACCGTGGCCTAAGCTTTAAGACGAAGGACCAAGGTGGTAGACTCTCCTTGACGTTTCTGGGAAACGAGCTACCCCCGACAACCTTGATCAGAGACGAGCGTGAGCAGAGTGAAAAGAACCAACCCATAAGAAGGAGCAGAACCGTCATTGGCAGCTATGTTCAAATATATGCTGCCACTTGAACTTCTTGTAATATCTCACATTCTCTAAAGACTGTGAGGATAACCTTTCTTGATCCATAACTATTCAAATTATTTCCAACTGTTAAAACCTAAAGTGATTATTAAATTTTGTTATTTGTAATGTTACACATTTAACTTCGATTTAATCATTTTAAAGTTATTGCATGTTTGTCTCAGTCAAATTACTACACACCCTCTAAACAGAGCTATACAAGAATAATAGAATTTCACTGAGTAAATCAGGGGTGAGGGCTTAAACGAGCTGAAAATAATAACTGCTTAAATCCTTCACAAAAGCGTCGGCAGAATTACAGAGTTAACATACTCAGCCAAAGCAGCAATGCTCTCGCTTATTCTGCCAGACTTTGTTTTGTTAGTTGATCTATGAACTTTCTACTTATCATTTTGGCTTCCTTATCTTCTATGTTTTGTTTGATCTTTTCAGTATGTGAGTAGTCTATGATTGGCGTTGTTAGTTCCCAGGTGGTATTTCTCTAACAATACCGTAATACTTGAAACACAATTTCGCGGATTTTGAACGAACGAAGCAAATCTTCATTTCATCAGGGTAAAGAAATAGGCATTATTGCCTTTATACATTTCTGCCCTGTATATAATTCTAAATGTATTTTCAGATTAAAACTTTCTTATTGACATACTGAATTAAGATGTGAAAAAGAAAATGGTGTTTATAAAATTCTACGTCTGTTTTAGTAAGATTGGCCTCAAATACTTTCGGTTTTCAGCGTGACATGACGTATTTTTAAAGTTACCTGTTATGAACGACCACGCTTGTTTGCCACCACACTTCGACGCCATTTTGTTTTTAAAAAAAGCTAAGTTCTTATAACTTGGTTAAATATTGCTGTTGTTTTGCTTTGTTGCAATTTAATCGCTGTCTTAATATTTCCAGTTATATATTGCCCTTCAATATATTTCCGATAAATTGTCATAATATTTCTACATAACTAGAAAACAAAAGTTTGTTTGAGTTGAGTAGGCCTACTTTATTCCAGCGCTCGAGATTCGCTGCTTTTTTTTTTTTTAAGTGGTCTAGGCCACTAACTTTAAATAATAATTTTGTAAATTTTTGGTAGTATGTTTTTTCTTCCTAGATTTGATATTCTGTTCATAATTTGGTTCCTGTTTTATTTTTTGCTGTTAGTTGTTTGCTTTGCTTCGTTGTATTTTCTTTTTGTCATTCTCTTAATCTTTCCAGTTATATTTTGACCATTTAAGTATTTCCAATAAATTAATATCATAAAACTCTGTGTATGCCCTACAAAAGTAGAAAAAAAAAAGTTTATTTGCGTTGAGTAGGCTTTGTTCTAGCTGTCGAGATTCGCTGCTGTATTTTTTAATAAAGAGGCAATCTATTATCACTGGTCTAGGCTACCAACTCTTAAATAATATTTCGAAAATTGTTGGTGGTACGTATTTTCTTCCCAGATTTGATATTCTGTTCATAATTTGGTTAAAAAAAACTTTTCTGGTGCTTTGCTTCGTTTTTTTTTTTTTTCGTTCTCTTAATCTTTCCAGTTATATTTTGATCATTTAAATATTTCCAATAAGTTAATGTCATAATATTCTGTGTCGGCCTTACATAACTAGAAAAAAAAAAAGTTTGTTTGCGTAAACTTCGCTGCTTTATTTTTCAATAAAAAAAAAATCCACACAGACTGCAGGAGGTCCATGAATGCGGACACACTCACTTCGTTTTTACAGTGTAAGTTTAACATTGATACATGCTGTGCAGACTTTAAGCCCACAAATGCAATTCTGCAAAGTGCTAAAAGTGCATGTGTTGATTATAATATTTTTTTAAAATAAAATTTTGCCTTGTTTTGGCGAGGCGCATCCCGTTCAACCTAGCCGGTTATATTAGGGCGCATGTCCAAACATAAAAGACCTTTAGGTCTGGGTTTTTAATTATAAAACAAAACACTGTGCATTGAAAGAATAGTACCTCATGATCACTAAGTTTTCTTATATGTAAAGAACAGCATGAGACTATTAGCATGTTTTATATCACACTAATTCAAATGCTAATAGATTTGTATATGTCATTTCTCGTTTTAAAACTGTATTGTGTATAATTTATTAATATATTTTTTGCGTAAGGATTTTTGGGGGTTTGTAAGGATTTTTTGGTCCGGCGTACAGGTTTTTGTCTCAGGAGGTTGACAGGTATTCTATAGGAGCTTACAGTCCTTCTCGGGGATTGGCTTTTAATGCTGGATATCAAAGAGTTCATCTTTCTCGTCTTCCTCTTCTTCTTCGCTTCATTGGTTTCTTCGTTCAATTTTATATTTTGTTGATTTAATATTTTAAAAAGGGAAATCATTTTTAGCCTAATTTAAAGCCGAAGGGAAGTAATAAAAAATAAATTTTAAAACATTTGTAAATGATGTTTATTGTCTAATAATGTATTTTATTGATTGTACTTCTTTAAATGACATGAACAACATTTTATACACTATGTTATTTAATAAGAGTTTTGATTTATAGTGATTTGTTATCATTAACAGATCGTCTTTGTTAGTAAGAACCAGATATAGTAAGCCGTAAGTTGAGCAAGTTACGCATGATAAAACTCCCACAGCAGTTGGAACTAATAATTAGTAGGAGATTGAACCATAGCACAGTCAAAAATTTAGAATTAGAAATTCTCGGCCTTTTGGATTAGGTCAAAGTGTCTTAGCAAGGGCCAGAATCGCACACAATTCACACATTCTACTAAATAAAGTCAATAGTCTTCACTTTGAGCCCCAGAAGGGGTATTAAAAAAAATTAGAATCTTTCCCACCAAATATATTTATAGAATGAGCGATTCCTATATACACATACATTAGGATTCTTGCGGTGCTACGGAGTTCGTGTACTGTGCTGAGATCATTCTTGTGTGATCTATGGGATGAGAACGGAGCACTGATTGATAAGAAACCTGGAATCCGTGTGCAATGAAAATTGTCCTTAAAACCAAACTATAATCCTTGCATATTTTCCAGGTTTCTTATCCGGGTCAGAGTCACGACAAAAGCTTCTGAGCTGAAGCGTAACAGACTGCAGGTGTGGGTGATTAAAGGACCCGCCACTGCAATTCGCTGAATTGTAGCATTGGGCTACATGTCCAAGGAATTACAGATCTTGGAAATCAACAACTGGTTGATTGACGGGAAGTGTCTAGTGGAAGGACCTGAACGAGATAAGTAGTAGTGACCTTGAAGAAACAAGATCCAGAAGTCACCAATGGCCATTATGAAGACAATAACAATCTATAATTTTCAGCCAGTGATTTTGTAAATATATATCTGTAATCTTTACCATCCTTCTATTTTAATTGAATAAATGTACAGATATATTTTATAAATCACAGTTGATTAATTTTGTTAAATTCTAGTTTCTGTTCGAAATTTTCTTATTGTGTAAAAATTAAGAGAATTAATACATAGTTTAAATTGGTAGGGACTGTAGTGAAATCTGTGAAATAATCGCGAAATTCAGTAAGATTTTAGTCCTATGATAATAAATAAACCCGCCCGCATGTGTCTGACTATTTTCATCTTCGACGCCAGTATAGCGCTGCCTTTTGTGCAGTGGGAATGCTCGAAAAATGACCCGCCGTAAAATGTAACACTTTTGCAAGTTCAAGTCGTATTGCCAAGACGACTGAGTGATAGAATAAAAGAAAAAGAGGGGAGGGATAGAAAGACAGAACCTAGGGTACACCGTCTCGCGTTGATTTAAAAAAAAAACAACTCGCGCGACATAGCCTTAGGCGATTTTCAAATTACGATACAAAAACTAAAAAATGTTCGTCAATTTGGTCCCGCAAACAGCCTTAGCTCTTATAAAAGAATGACGTAATTCTAACGGACTACGGAAGATTCTCGTATTTAGTTTGAAAATAGTTGTAAAAAGAAGTGAACAGGTGGCAGTTTCTAGATTTGAACGACTAATATAGACAAAAAATATGGAATTATGAACCATAATACATAGGGCCATAAAAATCATATATTCGGATGCCTTATGATCTCCTGAGCAATAATATGGTGTCAGTTACACACTATAATAATAATAATAGCCCCTTCAGTCATAACTGACTATGGGAATGCGCCCCTGAGGTGACAGCCCTCAGCTGCTTATTTTCCTGCTGCTCCTTTCGACGTTTTCTCCTCACCTCTGCTTCTTGTGTGAGCCTCTCTTCGCCCAATCTGAGATGGCGCTGTAAATAGCATCGCCACTTAGTGCGATCGGCAGCTTCATCCTCCCATGTTGCTGGATACATGTCCAGTGCCCTCATATCTCTCTTGCACACATCTTTGAACCTCAGCTGTGGTCGCCCAACTGTTCTCTTGCCATCTGCTAATTGTCCGTAGAAGATATCTTTTGGGATGCGACCATCTTCCATGCGGCGAACATGGCCAAGCCAGCGAAGTCTGCGCTGTCTAAGAAGCGTATACATACTTTGAAGGCCAGCACGTGACAACACCTCGACATTTGTCACTTTATCGTTCCACGAGATGCCGAGGATGCGGCGTAGACACCGCAAATGGAAGGTATTGAGCCTTCTTTCTTGCTTAGCTTAGGTCGTCCAGGTCTCGCTGCCATATAGGAGTGTGCTGGTGACGCAGGCATTATATACCGCAGCTTTTGGTCTTCATTGTGAGTTTAGAGTTTCCCCAAACACGCGATGTGAGGCGGGCAAAGGTAGCTGCAGCTTTGCCAATGCGGCTGTCGATTTCTGTATCCAGTGAGAGTTTGTCATTGATGGTAGACCCTAGGTATGTGAAGTGGTGCACCACTGCCAATTCATAGTTATCGATAGTGATAACTGGTGCAGCACCCACATCCTGACTCAGCACATTCGTTTTCTTTAGACTTATTGTGAGGCCAAAGTCATTGCATGCTTTAGTGAAGCGATTCATCAAGCTCTGAAGCTCCTGTTGGCTTTGAGTGACGACTGCAGCATCATCAGCGAACAACAAGTCTCTTATAGTGACCCTTCTGATTATTGTTTTTGCCTTCAGCCTTGAAAGATTAAACAGACGGCAATCTGACCTAGTGTGAAGGCATATTCCTTCAGTTGCATCTCTGAATGCATGTTTCAAGAGTAAGGCAAAGAAGATTCCGAAGAGGGTCGGAGCCAGAACACAGCCTTGTTTAACGCCACTTCGTATATCAAAGGGCTGTGACGTGCTTCCAGCATATTGGACTGTTCCCTTCATGCCGTCATGGAATGACTTTATCATTTCCAGCATTTTAGAAGGGCAGCCTATTTTCAGGAGGATTTTAAAGAGTCCATCCCTACTAACCAGGTCGAATGCTTTTGTGAGGTCTATAAAGGCGATATATAATGGTCTTTTCTGCTCTCTTGATTTTTCCTGAAGCTGGCGGAGAGAGAAGATCATGTCTGTTGTTGATCTGCCAGCTCGGAATCCACACTGTGACTCTGGATATATGCGCTCAGCTAACTTGTGTAGTCGCATTAAGATGACTTTGGCAAAAACCTTACCAACAATACTAAGAAGAGAGATGCCTCTGTAGTTATTGCAATCACTTCTGTCTCCTTTATTTTTGTACTGTGTTACAATCTTGGCATCTCGCATGTCTTGAGGAATAGTTGTCTCTTCCCAGCACTGGCACAGCATCCTATGCTGGGTATGTAATAGCGTGCTCTTACAGCATTTGATTAAATCAGGAGGAATCCCATCACTGCCTGGTGCTTTGCCAGAGGCCAAGCTATCAATGGCCTTGCTGAGTTCCTCTAATGTTGGTTCGGCATCCAGCTCCTCCATAGTTGGCAGACTGTTGACACCATCAAGGGCTGCAGGCGTAACGGTAACTATCTCTAGCGTAAAGCTCAAGTTAGTGTTCAACCCACCTCTCCATCTGCTTACCCTTATCGGTTAGCTTCTCTCCGCTGATGGTTTTTAGCGGTGCCGTCTTACTTTTATGGGGGCCAAGTGCTTTCTTTATACCGTCATACATTTGTCTAATGTTGCCTGTTTGCGCTGCGATCTGGATGCTCTCCCTGAGCTGGAGCCAGTAGTCATTTGCACAGCGTCGAGCAGTTTGTTGAACTTTGCTTCTCGTAGCCCTCAGGATCTGTAGGGTTCTGGCACTCGGTGAACGTTTGTATTCATTCATAGCACTGCGCTTAGCTTCAATGACAGGTGCCATCACATCTGATGAAGCATCAAACCAGTCATTTGACTTTGCTGTTTTCTTACCAAAGGTGGCAAGTGCAGTACTTTGAATGGTGTTCCGTAGATGCTCCCAGTTCTCTGTAATAGTATCATCATGCTGAGGGCTACTGAGCACTTTCTCGAAGGTCGCAGTGAATTGAGCGATCATGAAAGGGTCTGACATCTTGCTGGTATCAATGTGTGGTTTCCCTTCATGTCTGACACGATAGAGTTTTCTTGGTTGTGCTCTGATTTTGCAGCAAACCAAGGAGTGATCTGTATCACAGTCTGCACTATGGTACGAGCGCGTGGAGAGCACAGACCTGAGGAGTGGCCTTCTGACGAGAATCAGGTCAAGTTGGTGCCAGTGCTTGGATCGTGGGTGTCTCCATGACACCTTATGCTGGGGTTTTTGTCTTGAAAGTAGGTGTTGGTCACGCAGAGGTCATGGTGGACGCACAACTCTAAGAGCCTTGTCCATTTTCATTCATCTTGCCAATACCAAACCTGCCCAGACATGAAGGCCATGAAACATTATCGGCACCCACTCTAGCGTTAAAGTCACCAAGGAGAACAAGCTGTTCTTGCCTAGGTATGCTTTTGATAATTGCTGTTAGATTCTCGTAGAACTCATCTTTAGCTTCTGAGGCAGAGTACAGAGTAGGAGCATACACACTGACAAGGGTGATGGGACCTGTGCTAGTTTGCAGGCGGAGCGTTAACAGGCGTTCTGATCCATTCTCGCCTGCCTGGTTCAACCATTTTAGTTAGCGATTTTTTGACCGCAAAACCTACTCCGTGTTCTCTAGCTTTATTAAGATCTTTCCCTTGCCAATAAAATGTGTAGTCCTTCTCGCTCACCGTTCCAGAGCCCGCCAGGCGCGTTTCCTGAAGTGCAGCTATATCCACCTGAAGTCGTTTTAAGCTCATCATTAATTATGGCTGTCTTCCTTACATCGTTTACATCCTGTAGGTTTTTCGGATAGTCCAGTCAACATAGTCCGGACGATTTTCCAGCATCCCAATCTGAGAGTTTGCTTATTTCTATTTTTTCGATAATTGCTTGGTGCAAAATTTTCTGTCCACAGTTCGGGTTTGACCCTAATCCCCATGCACCCAATGGGGAAAGCAGACAGTGGCGGGACAACACCTTATTGACTGGGGGCTGCCCAGCTTGAAGAGGGCGGTAGCTGTCTCCAGTGAGATCCTAGAACCTCTCCCACTGTCGGAAGTAGCCCCTGGCGCCATGCCCTACGGCCAATTGGGCAAAATGCTTATAACCGTGTAACAGCTACTTCCCGTGTTTTGCCGACACCTATATGGGTGAAGCTGGAGTGTCCTCTCCAGGCGCGAGCTTGGGCACAGTTATATGGAGATCAAGCTGTTGCCCATATGCAGCATGTTCCCCCTCCTCTCCACACAGCCGGTAATCCAAAGGAACGGCAGTTTAGCCGATACAGTTTTGGGTACCAGCCATGTCGCTTCAGGAGTTGGCCAGAATAAATGTCGAATCGACATTAGACAGCGCCTTAGGGACTCCGACTAACGACATCCGGAGTTATCCTGGAGTATAAATCCGGAGTCGGAGGCCCTAAGGCAGTCTAATGTCGATTCGACATTATTCTGGCAACTCCTGCGACATGGCTGGTACCAAACTGTATCGGCTACTGCCGTTCCTTTGGATCTACCGGCTGTGGGGAGAGGGGGAACATGCTGCATGGGCAACAGCTTGATCTCCATATAACTGTGCCCAAGCTCGCGCCCTGGAGAGGACACTCCAGCTTCACCCTATAGGTGTCGGCAAAACACGGGAAGCAGCAGTTACCGGTTATAAGCATTTTGCCCAATTGGCGTAGGGCATGGCGCCAGGGGCTACTTCCGACAGTGGGAGAGATTCTAGGATCTCACTGGACAGCTACCGCCCGCTTCAAGCTGGGCAGCCCCCAGTCAATAAGGTGTTGTCCCGCCACTGTCTGCTTTCCCCATTGGGTGCATGGGGATTAGGGTCCAAACCCGAACTGTGGACAGAAAAATTTTGCACCAAGCAAATTATCGTAAAAAATAGAAATAAGCAAACTCTCAGATTGGGATGCTGGAACGTCCGGACTATGTTGACTGGACTATCCGAAAACCTACAGGATGTAAACGATGTAAGGAAGACAGCCATAATGAATGATGAGCTTAAACGACTTCAGGTGGATATAGCTGCACTTCAGGAAACGCGCCTGGCGGGCTCTGGAACGGTGAGCGAGAAGGACTACACATTTTATTGGCAGGGAAAGATCTTAATAAAGCTAGAGAACACGGAGTAGGTTTTGCGGTCAAAAAATCGCTAACTAAAATGGTTGAACCAGGCGAGAATGGATCAGAACGCCTGTTAACGCTCCGCCTGCAAACTAGCACAGGTCCCATCACCCTTGTCAGGTGTATGCTCCTACTCTGTACTCTGCCTCAGAAGCTAAAGATGAGTTCTACGAGAATCTAACAGCAATTATCAAAAGCATACCTAGGCAAGAACAGCTTGTTCTCCTTGGTGACTTTAACGCTAGAGTGGGTGCCGATAATGTTTCATGGCCTTCATGTCTGGGCAGGTTTGGTATTGGCAAGATGAATGAAAATGGACAACGGCTCTTAGAGTTGTGCGTCCACCATGACCTCTGCGTGACCAACACCTACTTTCAGACAAAACCCCAGCATAAGGTGTCATGGAGACACCCACGATCCAAGCACTGGCACCAACTTGACCTGATTCTCGTCAGAAGGCCACTCCTCAGGTCTGTGCTCTCCACGCGCTCGTACCATAGTGCAGACTGTGATACAGATCACTCCTTGGTTTGCTGCAAAATCAGAGCACAACCAAGAAAACTCTATCGTGTCAGACATGAAGGGAAACCACGCATTTGATACCAGCAAGATGTTCAGACCCTTTCATGATCGCTCAATTCACTGCGACCTTCGAGAAAGTGCTCAGTAGCCCTCAGCATGGTGATACTATTACAGAGAACTGGGAGCATCTACGGAACACCATTCAAAGTACTGCACATGCCACCTTTGTAAGAAAACAGCAAAGTCAAATGACTGGTTTGATGCTTTCATCAGATGTGATGGCACCTGTCATTGAAGCTAAGCGCAGTGCTATGAATGAATACAAACGTTCACCGAGTGCCAGAACCCTACAGATCCTGAGGGCTACGAGAAGCAAAGTTCAACAAACTGCTCGACGCTGTGCAAATGACTACTGGCTCCAGCTCAGTGAGAGCATCCAGATCGCAGCGCAAACAGGCAACATTAGACAAATGTATGACGGTATAAAGAAAGCACTTGGCCCCCATAAAAGTAAGACGGCACCGCTAAAAACCATCATCGGAGAGAAGCTAACCGATAAGGGTAAGCAGATGGAGAGGTGGGTCGAGCACTACTCTGAGCTTTACGCTAGAGACAATACCGTTACGCCTGCAGCCCTTGATGGTGTCAACAGTCTGCCAACTATGGAGAGCTGGATGCCGAACCAACATTAGAGGAACTCAGCAAGGCCATTGATAGCTTGGCCTCTGGCAAAGCACCAGGCAGTGATGGGATTCCTCCTGATTTAATCAAATGCTGTAAGAGCACGCTATTACATCCCCTGCATAGGATGCTGTGCCAGTGCTGGGAAGAGACAACTATTCCTCAAGACATGCGAGATGCCAAGATTGTAACACTGTATAAAAATAAAGGAGACAGAAGTGATTGCAATAACTACAGAGGCATCTCTCTTCTGAGTATTGTTGGTAAGGTTTTTGCCAAAGTCATCTTAATGCGACTACACAAGTTAGCTGAGCGCATATATCCAGAGTCACAGTGTGGATTCCGAGCTGGCAGATCAACAACAGACATGATCTTCTCTCTCCGCCAGCTTCAGGAAAAATCAAGAGAGCAGAAAAGACCATTATATATCGCCTTATAGACCTCACAAAAGCATTCGACCTGGTTAGTAGGGATGGACTCTTTAAAATCCTCCTGAAAATAGGCTGCCCTTCTAAAATGCTGGAAATGATAAAGTCATTCCATGACGGCATGAAGGGAACAGTCCAATATGCTGGAAGCACGTCACAGCCCTTTGATATACGAAGTGGCGTTAAACAAGGCTGTGTTCTGGCTCCGACCCTCTTCGGAATCTTCTTTGCCTTACTCTTGAAACATGCATTCAGAGAGGCAACTGAAGGAATATGCCTTCACACTAGGTCAGATGGCCGTCTGTTTAATCTTTCAAGGCTGAAGGCAAAAACAAAAATCAGAAGGGTCACTATAAGAGACTTGTTTGGGGTTTCGCTGATGATGCCTGCAGTCGTCACTCAAAGCCAACAGGAGCTTCAGGCAGCTTGATGAATCGCTTCACTAAAGCATGCAATGACTTTGGCCTCACAATAAGTCTAAAGAAAACGAATGTGCTGAGTCAGGATGTGGGTGCTGCACCAGTTATCACTATCGATAACTATGAATTGGCAGTGGTGCACCACTTCACATACCTAGGGTCTACCATCAATGACAAACTCTCACTTGGATACAGAAATCGACAGCCGCATTGGCAAAGCTGCAGCTACCTTTGCCCGCCTCACATCGCGTGTTTGGGGAAACTCTAAACTCACAATGAAGACCAAAGCTGCGGTATATAGAATGGCCGATGCGTCACCTGGGGGGCACACGCTCCTGATGACTGGCAAGCGAGACCTGGACGACCTACCGTCGAGCGGGGTTAAATGCCTAAGAAACAAGGCTCAATACCTTCCAGTCCTAGCGGTAGTCTACGCCGCATCCTGCTGAGGGCATCTCGTGGAACCGTATAGAAGTGACAAATGTCGAGGTGTTGACTATCACGAGAGGTGCTGCGCGGGCTTCAAAGTAGGGTTGATAGATGCGCTTCTTAGACAGACAGCGCAGACGAAGCTCGCTGGCTTGGCCATGTTCGCCGCATGAGCGGAGATGGTCGCTAATCCCAAAAGATTAGTCTTCTACGGACAATTAGCAGATGGCTAGGCGGTACAAGACATGAACAGTTTGGATCGCTGGCGAAGTCTTCACGCACGGATGGCATCGAGGTACAAACTTCAAAGATGTGTGCAAGTGAGATAAGGAGCGGGCACTGGACATGGGAACACCAGCAACATGGGAGGATGAAGCTAAGTCCCGATCGCACTCGACGTGGCGACCCTAATGAGAACAGACTATTTACAGCGCCAGCCACTCATGATTGGGCGAAGAGAGGCTCACACAAGAAGCAGAGGTGAGGAGAAAACGTCGAAAGGAGCACCAGGAAAATAAGCAGCTGAGGGCTGTCACCTCAGGGGCGCATTCCCATAGTCAGTTATGACTGAAGGGGCTATTATTATTATTATTATAGTGTGTAACTGACACCATATTATTGCTCAGGAGATCATAAGGCATCCGAATATATGATTTTTATGGCCCTATGTATTATGGTTCATAATTCCATATTTTTTGTCTATGTTAGTCGTTCAAATCTAGAAACTGCCACCTGTTCACTTCTTTTTACAACTATTTTCAAACTAAATACGAGAATCTTCCGTAGTCCGTTAGAATTACGTCATTCTTTTATAAGAGCTAAGGCTGTTTGCGGGACCAAATTGACGAACATTTTTTAGTTTTTGTATCGTAATTTGAAAATCGCCTAAGGCTATGTCGCGCGAGTTGGTTTTTTTTAAAATCAACGCGAGACGGTGTACCCTAGGTTCTGTCTTTCTATCCCTCCCCTCTTTTTCTTTTATTCTATCACTCAGTCGTCTTGGCAATACGACTTGAACTTGCAAAAGTGTTACATTTTACGGCGGGTCATTTTTCGAGCATTCCCACTGCACAAAAGGCAGCGCTATACTGGCGTCGAAGATGAAAATAGTCAGACACATGCGGGCGGGTTTATTTATTATCATAGGACTAAAATCTTACTGAATTTCGCGATTATTTCACAGATTTCACTACAGTCCCTACCAATTTAAACTATGTATTAATTCTCTTAATTTTTACACAATAAGAAAATTTCGAACAGAAACTAGAATTTAACAAAATTAATCAACTGTGATTTATAAAATATATCTGTACATTTATTCAATTAAAATAGAAGGATGGTAAAGATTACAGATATATATTTACAAAATCACTGGCTGAAAATTATAGATTGTTATTGTCTTCATAATGGCCATTGGTGACTTCTGGATCTTGTTTCGTCAAGGTCACTACTACTTATCTCGTTCAGGTCCTTCCACTAGACACTTGCCGTCAATCAACCAGTTGTTGATTTCCAAGATCTGTAATTCCTTGGACATGTAGCCCAATGCTACAATTCAGCGAATTGCAGTGGCGGGTCCTTTAATCACCCACACCTGCAGTCTGTTATGCTTCAGCTCAGAAGCTTTTGTCGTGACTCTGACCCGGATAAGAAACCTGGAAAATATGCAAGGATTATAGTTTGGTTTTAAGGACAATTTTCATTGCACACGGATTCCAGGTTTCTTATCAATCAGTGCTCCGTTCTCATCCCATAGATCACACAAGAATGATCTCAGCACAGTACACGAACTCCGTAGCACCGCAAGAATCCTAATGTATGTGTATATAGGAATCGCTCATTCTATAAATATATTTGGTGGGAAAGATTCTAATTTTTTTTAATACCCCTTCTGGGGCTCAAAGTGAAGACTATTGACTTTATTTAGTAGAATGTGTGAATTGTGTGCGATTCTGGCCCTTGCTAAGACACTTTGACCTAATCCAAAAGGCCGAGAATTTCTAATTCTAAATTTTTGACTGTGCTATGGTTCTTCTTCTTCTTCTTCCTCGTTCGCCTTCAGACTTCCACATTTATGACTCTAATAAAGGCAGCAGTCAACTCAAGGTTCCCGACATCTCCAAACAGTTTTTCGTTGACAGAAGTAGGTTGTTGCCATATGCTACCCCGTTCATTACTGTAGGTTGGGCAGTACTGCAGCAGGTGTTCGACTGTCATCGGGCTGGTACCGCAGGTGCAGAGATCTGTTGCACCAATTTTGTATTTGTGGTACAGATGGTATCTCAATCTGTTGTGCCCAGTGCGCAGTCGAAAGATGATGACCTGTTCTTTTCTGGATAGTTGATGATATGCGTCATTTTTCAAATGTCCCGGGTGCTCTCTTTCCCATTTGGACTTGAATGTAGCCTTTATAGTGGTCTTTGCCGTTGCGTAAGTTGTCGCTATATCATTTTGCTGTAAGGCACCTCCTTCTTTAGCAAGTCTATCTGCCTCTTCATTTCCTGGTATGTTGCAATGGGCTGGTATCCACTGGATAGTGCACTTCTTGAAGCATTCGGCCAGTCTTTCAAGGGAGATTATCAGATCTTTCAATCCTTTAGTTTGGTGGCTCTTCAGCGCTGATATTATTGAGAGGGCATCTGAAAAGATTACTATCTGTTTTTCTGCCTGTGCTTTGCATTCAATAAGAGTTTCAGCTGCCTGTTTCAGGGCTTCTGCTTCAGCACAGAAGTTGTTGCAGTATTTTCCAGTGGCAATTGCCATAGAGTGAATTCTATTCTTTAATTTTATGAGGATGCCGGCAATCTCCTACTAATTATTAGTTCCAACTGCTGTGGGAGTTTTATCATGCGTAACTTGCTCAACTTACGGCTTACTATATCTGGTTCTTACTAAAAAAGACGATCTGTTAATGATAACAAATCACTATAAATCAAAACTCTTATTAAATAGCATAGTGTATAAAATGTTGTTTATGTCATTTAAAGAAGTACAATCAATAAAATACATTATTAGACAATAAACATCATTTACAAATGTTTTAAAATTTATTTTTTATTACTTCCCTTCGGCTTTAAATTAGGCTAAAAATGATTTCCCTTTTTAAAATATTAAATCAACGAAATATAAAATTGAACGAAGAAACCAATGAAGCGAAGAAGAAGAGGAAGACGAGAAAGATGAACTCTTTGATATCCAGCATTAAAAGCCAATCCCCGAGAAGGACTGTAAGCTCCTATAGAATACCTGTCAACCTCCTGAGACAAAAACCTGTACGCCGGACCAAAAAATCCTTACAAACCCCCAAAAATCCTTACGCAAAAAATATATTAATAAATTATACACAATACAGTTTTAAAACGAGAAATGACATATACAAATCTATTAGCATTTGAATTAGTGTGATATAAAACATGCTAATAGTCTCATGCTGTTCTTGACATATAAGAAAACTTAGTGATCATGAGGTACACTATTCTTTCAATGTACAGTGTTTTGTATTATAATTAAAAACCCAGACCTAAAGGTCTTTTATGTTTGGACATGCGCCCTAATATAACCGGCTAGGTTGAACGGGATGCGCCTCGCCAAAACAAGGCAAAATTTTATTTAAAAAAAAATATTATAATCAAAACATGTACTTTTAGCACTTTGCAGAATTGCATTTGTGGGCTTAAAGTCTGCACAGCATGTATCAATGTTAAACTTACACTGTAAAAACGAAGTGAGTGTGTCCGCATTCATGGACCTCCTGCAGTTTGTGTGGATTTTTTTTTATTGAAAAATAAAGCAGCGAAGTTTACGCAAACAAACTTTTTTTTTTTCTAGTTATGTAAGGCCGACACAGAATATTATGACATTAACTTATTGGAAATATTTAAATGATCAAAATATAACTGGAAAGATTAAGAGAACGAAAAAAAAACAAAAAAAAAAAAAAAAAAAAAACGAAGCAAAGCACCAGAAAAGTTTTTTTTTACCAAATTATGAACAGAATATCAAATCTGGGAAGAAAATACGTACCACCAACAATTTTCGAAATATTATTTAAGAGTTGGTAGCCTAGACCAGTGATAATAGATTGCCTCTTTATTAAAAAATACAGCAGCGAATCTCGACAGCTAGAACAAAGCCTACTCAACGCAAATAAACTTTTTTTTCTACTTTTGTAGGGCATACACAGAGTTTTATGATATTAATTTATTGGAAATACTTAAATGGTCAAAATATAACTGGAAAGATTAAGAGAATGACAAAAAGAAAATACAACGAAGCAAAGCAAACAACTAACAGCAAAAAATAAAACAGGAACCAAATTATGAACAGAATATCAAATCTAGGAAGAAAAAACGTACTACCAAAAATTTACAAAATTATTATTTAAAGTTAGTGGCCTAGACCACTTAAAAAAAATAAAGCAGCGAATCTCGAGCGCTGGAATAAAGTAGGCCTACTCAACTCAAACAAACTTTTGTTTTCTAGTTATGTAGAAATATTATGACAATTTATCGGAAATATATTGAAGGGCAATATATAACTGGAAATATTAAGACAGCGATTAAATTGCAACAAAGCAAAACAACAGCAATATTTAACCAAGTTATAAGAACTTAGCTTTTTTTAAAAACAAAATGGCGTCGAAGTGTGGTGGCGAACAAGCGTGGTCGTTTATAACAGGTAACTTTAAAAATACGTCATGTCACGCTGAAAACCGAAAGTATTTGAGGCCAATCTTACTAAAACAGACGTAGAATTTTATAAACACCATTTTCTTTTTCACATCTTAATTCAGTATGTCAATAAGAAAGTTTTAATCTGAAAATACATTTAGAATTATATACAGGGCAGAAATGTATAAAGGCAATAATGCCTATTTCTTTACCCTGATGAAATGAAGATTTGCTTCGTTCGTTCAAAATCAGCGAAATTGTGTTTCAAGTATTACGGTATTGTTAGAGAAATACCACCTGGGAACTAACAACGCCAATCATAGACTACTCACTTACTGAAAAGATCAAACAAAACATAGAAGATAACTCTGCCAGAGATGATAATTAGATAACGGGTGATAGACACTTTTATTAACATAAGGGATCTTCACAAGTCTGGCAGAATAACGAGAACAATACTGCTTTGGCTGAGTATGTTAACTCTGTAATTCTTCCGACGCTTTTGTGAGGATTTAAGACTCTATATTACTAGTTCTGCTAAGATTAATAAGCCCCCACCCCTGATTTACCTCAGTGGATTTCTATTATTCTAGAATAGCTCTGGTTTAGGAGTTGTTGTAATTAGTTTGCACTGAGACAAACAGGCAGTAACTTTAAAAATTATTAACATCGAAGTTAAAATTTGTAACATTACAAATAACAAAATTTAATAATCACTTTAAAGTTTTTAACAGTTGGACATAATTTGAAACGAGTATTATGGAAGAAGAAAGGGTATATCCTTCACAGTCTTTAGGGAATGTGAGATGTTACAAGAAGTTCAAGTGGCAGCAGATTTTTGAACTTAGCTTGCCAATGACGGTTCTGCTACCTACATATGGGTTGGTTCTTTTCACTACTCTGCTCACGCTCGTCTCTGATCAAGGTGTCGGGGTACTCGTTTCCCATAAACGCCAAGGAGAGTCTACCACCTTGGTCCTTCGTCTTAAAAGGCTTAGGCCACGGTTCCCTTCTTGTTCCAGAGATAGAACTTTCTGCTGGTAACCATACCAAATAACTATGGTAAAAGATTAGAACGAAACGCTCTTCAGAGAATGGCGTTGTTCCACCCATAAAGTATATGGTTCCTATCTTCACATACCACCATCCCAATTACTCAGACTTTACCCTTCGATGAG
Organism: Oreohelix idahoensis; assembly: GCA_024509875.1. Lineage (NCBI taxonomy): Eukaryota > Metazoa > Mollusca > Gastropoda > Stylommatophora > Oreohelicidae > Oreohelix > Oreohelix idahoensis. The sequence continues at coordinate 21,092 of JAMPIV010000529.1, forward strand.
AAATTAAATTTAATCCCTCGGGATAAAACTTGATCTTTACATTTAAATAGAATAGCATTTCATAGTTCTTTATATTTATATTCTTTACAATTCGAACATTTGGAAATGAAAGGTTAATAATAACAAATAGAGTCTGTTTACATATACATCTCCATTGATCTGAAATAGTGGTTCACAATATTAAATTAGAATATGTTGTCATTTAGTTTAACACTGATTGTAAAGTTTGAAACCTTCCATTACTTTAACATGAATATTTTCACATAGACATTTACACTGGTTTAAAGCTTGAAAACTTATATTAATTTTATATGTTTATAGGGACATTTACACTGCTTTGAAAATGTAAGTATTATATTTAGAATATACATCCTTTCTTTCAACTTTCCCTTCCTGCTCCATAGGTAACCTGGAACTACTTTATGCTTTTAGTTCTCTTTAAGAAACTATCAATAAAGCAATCACCAGCCCGTGCAGTGGTGGTTCATGAATCATCATTCTATACGCTGAGGTTGCCAGCCTCAAATGACGTTGACATCCAATAGCGAGTTTCACCCATTAAACTTCACATGGTAATATATGCATATATATGTTATTTCACATGTTAGTAATAAAATATGAAATGTAAATCACAACTTACGCCAATCCTGACTCACAGACGTTTTACTCAGATGAATAAAAGAAACTTGAATCGGCCTCTTACACGCGTCTGGGATGTTGTTAATTTTAACTTCAATTCCCTCTGACTCCGTCTTTCTTCAGTTTCCTAGTCCCTAGCTCATTATTAACATGTAGAGATTTCCTGTGCTTTGTAAGTCTTATTTGGTTCTCCAATAAAAGGTCCGGTTAAAGAAAGGAATTATGAATCTAGTCTTCACTCTGGCGAGGTCTGATATTGTCTTGGCGACCGTGAAATTCACAGTGAAATAAAACTGCGAAAAGGTCAGACTATATCTTCCCACGCATTGTTGTTATGAATCTAATCAGAAAGATCCAATCATTTCAAATCATGCAGATAGGGTGTGATATCAAAATATTACAACGTAAGGCAGAAGTAAACTCTCCCATATATGGTAATATGATGTTCGATGCCCTTGTGTACAAACTTACAGACAGATCGGGGAACTCACATGACAGTATGTGTAAGCTATAATACTTATTACTTTATTAGAAAGTAATGTTGTCATAACAAGTCGGCCCGGAAGCGATTATGTCACACTTGTCTCCCACATGTGTTACACAGAGAGTAATCTCGTTATCTGTCGTATGAGTATGCAAAAACTCCGTGTCTGCCCATCTGGGTTACCAAACGAGTCGTCGTATCAGCGGTTCAATCTAAACACGCCGGCGACTATCTTATCTCAGTTGCTCACCGCAAGCTAGGATCATGTCACATATATATGTAAATATAGCTACAGTGATCCGAACACCTTTGCTTCCCCATCTAAGGTTCATAATTTTGCTACGCAAAAACCACGCAATTCGATGTCTATAGACTCACTGTGAAGCCACGCCTATTTTTCCCGTTTTCATGCGCTAATGAGCGTTTACAAATTTTTGCAGCCAACCGTCTTAACAAGAGGGGAGCGAACCGGGGGTTTACTTGAGTTCTCAAGCGAGCTGAGATGTCAGTCACCGATAGTAACAGATCAGATGTCGGTTGCGAATGCAAGGGCGATAATAAAATTTACCGACCACATTTGATGTCCGTGATCTCAGCGGACTTAATTATTTGATCTTCAGCAGAGGGACGAAATGAAAGAATTCTGTTAGCATGGCCAGGTCTTGTGATGTCGTTTCGGCCCCGCGAGCGAACAGGAAAACCCTTTACCTCGGGTAGTCAAACTCGCTGATTTGCCCTGATACGGCCGAAGGCGTGAATTATCGCACTCTGTAGTGATAATAACACAATTTCTGAATAAATACTCCGTCCCTTCAAAGTCAGTTATCTAGTCGCTCAGAAACTTTGGATAATCTAGCTCGTTATTCTAGAGCCATTGTGAAAGTGTCTCATAGCATTCCGTGGAGATTGTTTCAATTCTGATTGCGGTAATAGAAATTAGCATTTACGTGATTTAATGGGTTAATTTTATCATTATAATTCACTGGCATTTTCTAGGTGCTAAGACTAGGGTATTAAATAACGCATAGCTATTTTGTTTCAGTTGTAATGTAGATTTAATCACCCTCTATCACCCAGAAAGAGATGTTTTAATTGACTAATAATTACACCAGGCGACTGATAATTGACGGAATACAATTCACTTCTAATTCATTATGTCTAATTATATATGTAACTAGTGTAATATCATGCGGCGAAACAAATAGCTAGTAATGACAAGCGATATTTGTAAATCTCATAATTAAATTAACACTGATATTGTGCGCTGAGTGTTTTACCGGGCGGGAGGGGAAAGGCGCATATCTAAAACCCAACCCGTACCAGTTGAGCGAAGCGTGATAAGATAGGCTAAGACACGTGTGCCTTTTAATTTAATAAAATGACGGAGAGGATAAGAGATCTTACACTTTACGCGCGATAGCATAGGAGTGATATTGTGATTAAATGCTTTGTTTTCTTCCTAATTTAGTACTGATCACAAACCAGCTGCCGGCGGTCTAATAGCATCAGTAACAATTCTTATTATTATCGGGTCTTCGATGTTGACCTGTGCGGTTCTCTTGCTTCATTCAGAGAGAGACCAAAAATATAAACAATAAGATTAATTATAACTGGACATATAACATACCCAGATTTTTACATTCAATTTTATCAGTGACTAGTTAACTTATAATTGTATTTACAGAGAGGTTTGATAGATTGTCTATTACCAAAAGATAGTCGTATAGATAGGCTGGACTAGATAATTCACTCGTTCCAGAGAGAGATCTTCACCTTAATCTATTCACTCGTGGAATCTATTCTAATACTTTCTTTCACAGATAAGCCCACTTTTTCTGTTCTATTCAGACTGGACCAAATATACCTCTAATACCTATCTAAATGTACGACAGATGACCGGGTAACAAACAGGTGACATCACAGATAGGAGTGTCGAATGATTTGATAAAATCAAATATCTGCTACTTAGCATAAAAAGAAAGAAACAAACAAAGAAAAGTGCGATAATTGAGAGCAAATAATAAAAATCAGTACCACAAATGTACCAATACTGCCGGAGTGAAACAAAGATCGATAGGGGACGCCCCGTTTTGTCACAGACTTTGAGATGGCAGAGAAAGCTGAAAATATTATGTATGCCAAAATTATGTCAAAGTCACTCGCATATAAATAAAACGAATATGAAGTTCATGATTTGGATCAATAAAAATCACGATATAAATAAGAATGGTGAGAAGAATTGGAAGACAGTGTTGGAAAATTTTGTTTTTAGAATTTCAATAAAGATAATAATAATTTTTTTTTATTAAACAGGTAAAGTCGGTCTAAAAGCAGATACTGCCATAGGGAGTGAAATGTTAGAGCTTTAACTATACCAGGTCCAGCTTCGAGAGGTAGTGGTGACCCAGTTCCATTTCTCTCTACCTGTGTCTTCCCTAAGAGTAGAGTCAGGTATCCATTTACAGCTGGGAAAACTAGAGCGTATCACCACCGTATTGTCACGGATTTCCTCCCCGGCTTTGCAGTAGTGGTTCAACTGTGGCCAAAACTCAAAAAAGTATCTAATATGGGCCTTCAATGGTGTCTACCTTCGCACAATATTACTCTTGGTAGAGTTGTAGACAGAAGGATAATGATACTTCTATCTCAAGGTAGTGTTCATAAGACATTTCCGAAGTCAAGAACAATGCTGCATTGGCAGGACGATTGTTAACTTTATATCGGTCCGCCGCCTTTTAAGAGGAATTAAGAAATTTTTAATTTCAGCTCGTCAAGCCCCCACCCTGATTTACTCAGTGTAATTCTTAGTATTAAGTTATAGCTCTGTTTAGAGTGTATTTAGTAAATTGACTAAGACAAACATGCAGTACATTTAAAATGATTAAATCGAAGTTAAATTTGTATAATTACAAATAACAAATTTAATAATCATTTAGGTTTAACGGTTTTAGAAAATTTCAATAAAGATTTAACAGAAAGTTGTCATCACTGTTGAGATGGGATGAAAGTTTATAAAGGAATTCGCGTGGCAGCTTATATGTTTCACGTATCTGCTATGGTAGGTTCTGCTCTCGCTGATGGTTTGGTTTTGTGCAGAAAGGTCACTGGAGTTCTCGCGTAGGCGCAGCACGTTCCAAGTAAGATCAAGGAGTAACTGCCCAGCTGGTTCCGCGTTTCTATGACCTTCTGATGATGATTACTAATTCTACGTCAGTCCATTTCTATCTTCACTTTGTTCCAGAGATTACTACCCTCGCCGGTACCACCAATACGCCAATCCTGGCTCACAAACTTTTTGCTCAGATGAATAGAGGCACTGGTAGATGCCTCTTACACGTGTACTTGGAGGTCGTTATTTTAATAATAGATTCCCTCTTTGACTCCGTGTGTTTCAGTTTCCTCAGATTCCCGTTCCTTATTAAGAATGATAGAGTTTTCCTGGGCTGTGTAAGTCTTTCCAAAATACTCCCATAAATGTCCGGCCTGATAAATGGAATTTCTAATTTCTGGCAGTCTGGTTGTGTCGTCTTTGCAAGCGATTTCTCACAGTGAACTAGACTTGCAAAAATTGTAAGACTATATTGCAAGTCTGCCCACGCATTTGGTTTGTTACGATGCTAAGAAAGCGCCAATCGTTTTCAAACATGCGTGTCGTGGGGGAAAATTTAAAATTATTTCCGACATGGACAAATGATGTGCATGATGCATATGTCACCTCTCCCATATATGGTAGTAAAACATCTGATTGCCTGATAGGCAGACTCACCAACACATGTGTAAACTCATACGACAACGTGTTTCGGATGTAACAACATATTACTTTCATATAAAGTTATGTCTTCGTGAAAGCCGGACAGGAAACGATTATGTCATTTATGTGTGTCCATAAGTTGTCTTACAGACGAGTCATCTCATTATCTGGCGCTTGAGCACACATAGCCCGTCTCTTTACCACCTTGGCAAAGGCGCACCCTTGCCTTATCAGCGATTAAACAAATACGCTGGGGCGATTTTAGTGTTAATCTGTCGTGGCCGAAGTTTGGTACACGAGAATTTACCAACATGACTGCCGTTTCAATATGGCATAACTTGTCTACTATCTCAGCAGGGATTGGCAGGTAAACAGGCAAGACGAATTATTACTAAAAGGAGTATAAGAATGAAAGTACAAAATATCTGCTACATAGCAGAGAAAGAAAAAAGTGCTGACCATGGAAAAGCACGCAATTATTCAGTACAACAATTTAAAATGAGTACTGGCGGAGTGACAGAGAGATCAAGAAGGGGTCGCCCCAAATCCATCTCGTGACAGTATTTCGAATCCGGCGCCTTTGCCACGACAGGCCAGCGCTCCAACTACTGCGCCAATCGGATACAATTATTATTATTATTATTAATTTATTTTGTAATGTAGTAATATGTGGATGTAAAGAGTTCAATAGAGTGATGACAGTGCAATAATAGGTAACATAAATTACTTTATCGTCCTAGATGTTGCAACAGGTGGTGAAAAATACAATGAGTAAGGTTTCTCGTCAATCCAGCTTACTTACTTAGTCGTTCCCGTTCTACCGTGAGGTGTAGAGGTTTGGAAGAGAGAGCGCCAGACTATCCTATCAGCTGTCTTCCTCCTGGCCTGGTTCCATTCTAGTCCTCGGTCCTTCAAAGATTGTCTTATGTTGTCCTCCCAGCGGACTCTGGGTCGTCCTAGGGGTCTGGATCCCTGGCTCTTTGTTTACCATGCTTGTCGTTGTAGCCGATCTTCTCCCATTCTGCAGACATGGCCAAACCATCTTAATTGGGACTGTTCTACTTGGGTCTGCAGGGGGGGGGGGGGGATTTTAGGCCTTGACGTATCGTCTGGTTGCGGACCATGTCTCTTCTTGTTACTTCAAGCACCTTCCTAAGATACCTCCTTTCTGAGGTTTGGATCTGGCTTTTGTGGGTTGTAGTCATTGCCCATGACTCGCATCCATATGTCAAGACTGGGACATAGGTGGAGCGGTATACAGCCATCTTCGTTTTCTTACCAACCTCTCTCTTGCTGAGGAATCCTCGATTTATGGCCTGAAAAAGTCTCCCAGCTGCTGCTTTTCGAGTGGCCAACTCTTCTTTGATGCCTCCCTTTCGGTCTATAATAGCTACGAGGCATTTAAAGTGGTCGACCTGCGTATAGGAGATATGTTTCTGATTTAGCAATCAGGGCAACATCATAAGTAAATGCCAGCTCTGAAATACCGACCTGTCTCATCTTCCAGTACCCCACTGAATACTTTCTTGTTCTCTCCTTACATGCCTCGATGCCATCGTCCATGAGAAGTATGAAAAGATAAGGTGACAGGATTTAACCTAGTCTTACACCAGTAGAGGTCCTGAACTCTTCTGACTTATGGTTTGCCCTCCTCACGTAATTTCTGCAAGACTTGTAGAAGCTCTGTATAGCATGAATCAGAGGTGCTGGAATGTTCTTCCTTGCCAAACAGTCCCAAAGTTTGCTCCAGGGGACCCTGTTGTCAGAACAAACTATTTACACTGTGGATTTCAATACATGATAAATCTATACTCCTTGGCTCATCATCTAAGGATACGACCACAGCATACAATAGCTGACATTAATTAACAATAACACCTTTAACAGGTAAGTTCCCTCTTTAATAATGCACTGCACACAATGAAGAACCCACACGGCTCATAACGCATATGAAATACACTGAACATAAACGCCAATACAGCTTGCACTACTAACAACTCAATATATAAATGTCCTTCCCACTGGTATGACCATTCTGAATAAACCTCACAAATAACTTTCGCTCACCGGCGAAAAACTACGTACTAGGATTAGGCAAGACTAAATCACAACTGGCTTAACATCACCGATCTACAAGATGCCGCTAGAAGAAATGCACTGACATTCTAGCAAAATGCACTAACATCCAAAAAATCGCATGAAGGAAAGGCAAGCACTAGACCAGAACCACAATGGCGAACTCTCTCCAGCAAAAACGCTGACAGGGAACCAAAAACGATCTATCCTGATCGGCAGCCAGAAAAGCAACCAACGTTTAGCGCCAGAATTTGTGACCACTTCCCTTTCCCGGTCAGCTGACCAAACGGGTTTTTTATTATCCCAATGTCGCCACCCACAGCGTGACCAACTTAATATTTTGTCGAACATATACACTGTGACACCTGTCAAACGCCTTTTCCAGATCTATGAAACAAAGATGGATCTCACTCTTATACTCAAGGGCCTTTTCACTCAGCTGTCTGAGTGTGAAGATTAGCTCTTGAGTACTTCGGTTTGCTCGGAATCTACACTGGACCTCATCCAATTGTGGCTCAGCTAGGCGTCGGAGTCTCTGCTCTAGGATTCTAGAGTAGATTTTACCAGGGACACCGAGAAGGGATATGTCTCTATGATTTCCACATTGTCGATTGTCACCCTTTTTGAAAATTGGTGTTATGATGGCAATCTCCCAATCCTTTGGTATGGTCTTATTGCACCACGCTGCCTGTAGGACGCTAAAGCGTAATAGGTCGCCTGATGCTCCCATGTACTTAACCATTTCTGGTATTATACCATCATGCCCTGCTGCTTTATCACCCGTGTGTCACCGGGGCCCGAAAGGGGAGCAAAGAATAGTAACACTGTCCCCTGCCAGGCATGTCGTAGAAGGCGACTAAGGAGGGTTGGGCATGGGGCCGGTTACCCCATCCTGTAAAAAAAAAATTTAAACCACAAAAAACTTCAACAAATATGGACAAGTCAAATAAAGGAAATAAAACACAGCCATCCAAGACAGGGGAAGGTCCTCTCGCGAGGAGGCGTATGATGCAACACAGAGAAAGCCGAAAGGAGTCTGTGTTGCTGACTAACCTTCTTTCTTCTAGGAGAACTTCCAGATTTGGCACCTGGAATGTTCGGACATTAAACGAACAAGGGAAAGTGGCGCAAGTAGAGCAGAAATGAGGGAATACAAAATCGAGGTTCTGGGAATGTGTGAAACAAAGTGGAAGGGGGTAGACAGGAAGAAACTCATCACAGGTGAATTGGTGCTGTCCTCAGGACATGAAGACGAAACTTCACACCACAGTGAAGGGGTAGCTCTTATGTTATCTAAAGAAGCACAGAAAGCACTCATTGAATGGGAAGCTGTTGGACCCAGAATAATAACAGCTACTTTCAAAACAGCTAAAAAGAAAATTCATGTAAATGTCATCCAATGTTATGCACCAACTAATGACAAAGAAGAGTCTGTGAAAGAAGCATTTTATACTAAACTACAGGAAATTATGGATAAAGTAAAAAGAAGAGACATCACAATTTTGATGGGTGACATGAATGCAAAGATAGGTACAGTCAACACCGGATTTGAAGAAGTCATGGGAAAACATGGGCTAGGAGTAATGAATGAAAATGGAGAACTATTCGCAAACTTCTGTGCTTCAAATCAACTGGCTATAGGAGGAAGCATGTTTCCACATAAGAGAATACACAAGGCAACATGGATATCACCAGACCATAGAACAGAAAATCAGATCGATCATATATGCATAAAGAAGAAGTTTAGATCATCATTGCAGGATGTAAAGGTATATAGAGGAGCAGATGTGGCATCAGATCACCATCTTCTGATAGCCAAAATAAAAATGAAACTCAAGAGATATGCAACAATGCAAAATTATAGACAACAGTTTAATGTAGGACAGCTAAGAAATCAAGAAACAAGAGACAAATTTGCGGTCACAGTATCCAACAAATTCCAAGTGCTACAACAGCTGGAAGATGTAGAGAATACAGAAGACTATTGGCAGCAGGTCAAAACGGTATGGAAGGAGACATGTGAAGAAATACTGGGGAAAAGGGAAAGACAACAAAAAGCATGGATAACAACAGAAACCATCAATAAGATAAAAGACAGGAAAAACAAGAAAGCAGAGTTAAACACAAGCAAAACTAGAAGCTCCAAAGCCAAGGCTCAAGAAGTGTACACAGAAGCAAACAAAGAAGTAAAAAGAAGTATCAAAAGAGACAAGAGGAAGTATATTGAGGAGTTGGCAAGAGAGGCAGAAGATGCTGCAGCCAAAGGAAATATGAGAGAACTGTATAGCAGCACAAAGAAGTTAACAGGGAAATACAAGCAAACAAGTTGTCTCATAAAAGACAAGAATGGGAAACTGCTCAGCAATATACAAGAGCAAATGAAGAGGTGGACAGAATATTTTGGGGACCTTCTCAATAGACCAGCTCCACAAAACCCGCTGGACATCCAGCGAGCAGAAGAAGAGCTACAAATTAACGGTGAAAGACCAACGAAGGAAGAAATAAAGAAAGCCATAAAGCTTCTAAGAGATGGAAAAGCGTCTGGACCTGATGGCATTCCAGCAGAGGCCATCAAAGCAGATATCGACACGGCTACAGAGATGTTATATAAATTACTTGGTAAAGTCTGGGAAAAGGAAGAGATACCAGCAGAATGGAAGGAAGGATATCTGGTTAAGTTGCCTAAGAAGGGAAATTTACAAGAGTGCACAAATTATAGAGGAATAATGTTACTATCAGTGCCAGGAAAAGTATTAAACAGGATTATCCTTGAGAGATTAAAAGAGTCGATAGACAAGAAATTGAGAGATGAACAAGCAGGTTTTCGACAAAACAGATCATGTACAGACCAGATAGCCACTTTGAGAATAATAGTTGAACAAAGTCTGGAATGGAATTCACCACTATACATCGGATTTGTGGACTATGAAAAGGCATCTGGATTTTGCTGATGACTTGGCTCTTCTGTCCCATAACCGTAATCAGATGCAGGACAAATTGAAAACACTCGATGAGAGGTCACAGCAATTGGGTCTGAAAATACACAGGGAAAAGACAAAAATAATGAGAATAAATGCAGGTAATGATAATAGGGTTGAACTTGAAGAAACACCAATACAAGATGTAGAATCATATACGTATCTTGGCAGTAATATAGACAAAGTTGGAGGGACAGACAGCGATATCAAAATAAGAATACAAAAGGCAAGAGGAGCTTTCATTGCATTGGGAAATATATGGAGATCAAGAGAAATCGGATCCAACACGAAAATAAGAATCTTCAATTCAAATGTGAAGTCAGTCCTATTGTATGGCTCGGAGACATGGAGAACAACAAAGACAACAACCAAAAAGCTACAGACTTTCATAAATGGGTGCTTGCGTAGAATAGAGGGATTAAAATGGTATGACAAGGTTACCAACGTGGAACTGATGACAAGAACTAGACAAGTGCCAGTGGAACAAGAGATGAGAAGAAGACGATGGCGATGGATAGGACACACACTGAGGAAACCTGTTGATAGCATTACAAGGCAGTCCTTGTTCTGGAACCCCCAGGGCAAGAGAGGCAGAGGAAGACCAAGAAGTACATGGAGAAGAGAGTTGGAAACAGAGGTGAAAATGATGAGGAGAACATGGAAAGAACTTGAGATGATGGCACGGGACAGGAGGACTTGGCATGTGTTTGTTGAAGGCCTATGCTCCTTTGGGAGTGGAGGGTTATGAATGAATGCCCTGCTGCTTTGCCCATCTTGATTTTCCCCAGTGCTGCCTGACACGAAATGGATTTAGGACTAGAGACTGTCTACATATAGTGACAAGACACTAGTGAGAAGGAAGACTGGAAAATTATATTTTGAAGAAAATGATAGTGCATATGTGAAAGTGAAACTATTGGCCCCGAGGTTGAGAACCTAGAGTTGACTCTTTCCTCGCCATTTCGGACGTTTCTGCTGGCTATAGTTTCGAACCACCTCTAACTACCCTATGGGGATAAGGTTCAATTAAGATTCACAAACACCAAGATACAGACAACATATAGCTACTGTACTAAATGAAATGACTGATGCCAGCTACAATTTATACAAGTTTATTATACACCTATAACCAAACAAACATATGCATGTCCCATACATAAAGTGCGAGGATGCACACCTGAAAACAACAATCAAGCACAGTTAAAATGCATCAACCCCAACCCTTCTCCCTCAAAAAGGCAACCTGTATGGGGACAGAAGTTAGGATTAAACAAAATAAACCACACTGCCCTAGGTGGGGTCTCAGATGTCAATTTTCCACTTCAACAACTATTCTAAATTAAATGTTTTTTTTTTTTTTTCCTTAACCAGCGGCACTTGGGCTTTCAGCCCTTCGGCCCAATGACATGTCATTGCGAGGCTGGGGAACCTGAGGACTTTCCTTCCAACCCGGTCAGGAGTTTCGCTCCTTCCCATCCACAGAGGGTTTATCACAGGAGCCGTTCAGGCTATTCAGTCAAATTTCCGGCCGTAAACATTTCTTCAAACGCTGACGCCCGGGTTTGAACCATGAACACCTGGTCGCCAGTACAACGCCGAAGCCATTACACCAGCGCGGCTCCCAAATTAAATGTTAAGTGCACAGTCAGCTGGAACAACTACAAAGTGTCTACACCAACTCTGCGCAGACTCTGTTTCTACACAGCCTATCCTGAAATCTCTTGCACACTGCTACACAATTAACTCGTCTAAAAAACGTCAGCAGCTGTCATCTGCTATACTTGGGACAACGCTGCGACGACTTCTGTAGAGAGTATGGTCACCCTCTCTCTCTCCACCATTCTGGAACTGATGACTAAGGTTTAAAAAGAGAACCCCACTGGATTCTGGAAATTGCAATAGGTAGCTGGTTTCTCCAAACACCTCTGGAGTTACCTGCCCTCTCCCTCCTATGGGTTCAGGCCTTCGGCGTTATTATGGCCGGGACGAAGTGAAATAATTACGACAACGCTGGCAGCATGCCAATTTTGCGTGTGTAACAGAACGAGCTTAGCGCTCATGGATTTTCCCACGAATGCTATTTCCGCTAGAGAAATGTCTTCCCCTGCCTGGAAAAACGGGTTTGTTCTCTTTTCTTCGTCCTCCTCTGGCAAGATCTCAAACCCTGCGTCTGAGATGCCAATCTTTTTGCCGGGAGGAAGTTATTGCAACTTCCGCTCTGCCCCTCAAAAAAAAAAAAGCCGCGCTACCTGCTATTAGACAAAAAAAAACAACAACAGCTAAACAACACGTAAATAATACATTTCTAATAACATATAACTCCCCTACTCTCTCCCGTTAGCCTATTACCATACAAAATCATGCCAACAAAGTCCGCTCCCCCACTGAGCTCCCTTCTCTCCTATCTCTACCTGAGCCCAAAATAAACAATGGCTGACCCAGATCGTCTGATCTAGGGTTCTGCCTGACTGGTTACAACCACAACCGTTTTTCACACTGAGGACTGACCTGTCCAAAAATACTAAGGCCCACTTCTCGCACTGACAACATGCAGCCATAATGATTAACACAAAATAAAATATCTCTAGGCATCAATATCCCGTTCAGAAAAATTAGATCACATAAAATGTAATACAAAATAATTCCCTTTAAAATTACATTTCACGTCGTCTGACTACACAGACCAACAATGCACCCACAATAACATATAACCAGTTTACGCCAGCATCTGCTTGCCGTCAAAAGCTATACAATGAAAACCCCGTAATTCAGCCACGTGGTGCCGCAGTCTCGCAACCACGCGCTCCTGCATAAATATTAATTAACTGATAGCACCCACGTGCTCCACTCTCTCTCTCCCCTCTAAACATCGTATCAAATAAATATACAGTAATGAACGCACCCACGTGCTCCAATTAATACCTCTATCACTCCCGTGCTTACAGATAGATGGGTAACTATATAATATAATTAACTTGTAGCATTACATTCTCAATAAAATCACAAATACACAGACTCCCGACTATTCTGTAAATAAATAAAATTCGCAGATGCGGGTTTCTCTGCAGACCTGTTTTTTTTAAAATAAATCCAAGCATGGCCGTAACCTCGCAACATCTAAACCATCTAGACAACGCTATTCCTTCAATAAGGAAATTAACTGGACCTATTAGGTCTCTCAAGTCTTATCACCAGGATAGTATTGATGGCTCTGGAGTTAAGAATTAAATTAAACTAAAACTTCCCAAGAAACTTTACTGATCGGCCTAGGCTTAGACAAAATTAAATAAAGTTACCACGAAAATTCTGCTTACCAAATTTCGAATTTTCCCACTGAAGGCAATCGATAATTTGAATCAGGAACGCGGCTTGGCAATTAATTTTTAGAGACCGAACTTATGAAATTCGGGCGTATTTATTATCAAGACCCCACGCGCCGACTTCATGACGTCATATGTCTAGAATAATAATGCAACAGTTCCCTACACACCAACACTAAACAAGACTACTAGTCACAGAGAAGGAACATAGATGTAGATGAGATGAAACTCCACCGTAATCTCTCTGAAAAACGTAAATAAATAGAAGGAGAAGAAACATGGGGAAGGATTTTTCTGTAATCCCTCCTAGAAATAGTGAACAAAATGCAAGGAGAAAAAGACATGGGCCATTTGAAAGACAGAATCTCAGTACTTTCGTCACACTGCCTTCAGTTCTTCCATCTTTATGGCATCTTCACCATCATTGGTTTTCTCTTCTGTGCTAGTGGTTATCATTTCTGATGCTTGACCTTGCTCACCATCCAGGAGCTCTGAGAAATATTCTTTCCATCTTTCCATTACTTCCTTCGGGGCAGTAAGCAATTTGCCTTGCTTGTCCTTTATAAATATGAGAGGGCATTGTTTTTCCTTCCTCATGTTCTTTAGGGTCTTATAGAACAATTTCTGGTTTTCTTACGCATCTTTTTCTAGCTTTTCTCCAAATTCTTCCCAGGACTTCTGTTTTGCTGCTAGCACCTTGTTCTTTGTTTCTGTTCTGAGTGTCACATATTCTCTATATTTCTCCATTTGTCCTGTTGTGTTTTTAGCTCCTAAGTATTGTTTCCATGCCATTTTCTTCTCTCTTATTTTCTCTTTGACTTCCTCTGTCCACCAAGGTGTCCTCTTTCTCTGGTTCCCAAGTCGGACTTCACCACATGCTTCTGCAGCAGCTGTCTTTATGATGTCCTTGAATTTAAGCCACAGGGTTTCCAAGTCATCAGGTTGTTCTTCTGTGTTGCTCACCGCTGCAGCAATAAGCCCCTGATATATGATCTTAATTTCTGGCTCTCTCAGCTTGTAGGTCCTAATGCTCATTTCTCCCGCTCGTTTACTTGGTTTCTTGCGTGATGTTGGGCAGTTCCTAGGCTGAGCAACTCTTTCAGTTGTTCTTTTGATTGTAAGCAGGTAGTGATCACTTCCAATCTCTGGCCCCCTCCAGACTCTAGCATCCCGGACATATTTGAATGAGCTCATCCTAACAATGGCATAGTCGATCACTGACTTCTCATTCTTTGTTGGTTCACATCTAGTGTTTGCATGTATGCGCTTATGGGGGAACTTTGTGTTTGTAATGATCAGATTCTGTTCACTGCAGAATCAAAGGAGTCGCTTTCCATTGTCATTGAGAGTATCTTCTCCATATCTTCCGATAACTCCACCCCATCTAGCATGGTCATTTCCAACTCGGCATTGAAATCTCCGAGCATGATAATTTCATCTAGGCAGTCATCCACTGTCCTTTGAAGCAGCTCGAAGAATTCCTTCTTGACCTCTGCTCTCTCATCCTCATTTGGCTCATTGTAGTGGTTTTTGATGTTATTATGTGATTGTTATGTTACCTAGTGTCCTGGATGAGGTCAGCTGGGAAGGCTCCTGATGATAACAGTCTATGTGAGTTACAGGAGGCCTTTCTGCTACCACTTATGACCTCAAACAGACCTATTCTACTATTATGTATGTTAGCTACGTTAAATGTCTAGGGTACTGAATTGTGATGTGTAAGTAATAAGATACACAGACACACACATGTAAATACTAAGTCTAATATTAAGAATAATAATCTCTATGATAAAATCAACTAACACTGTCTTTAAAAGTTTAGATTTTCAATCTTTTAAATTTATTTAGTCCTGAACCAAATGTTTCTTCTGGTCAGGACGTATGAAATAATATGTATTTATCAATAAAGGGCATATATATATGAACAATCAAATGAAAATTTTATACATCAATATATTGTTACATTAGTTGATATTAAAATTGACTATAGTGTCTTTGGCAAAATGGATGTTTAGTTGGGGTGGTGTCATCATGCCCAATCTCTGTTTTATAAAGTTCATTGTCCTGGAAATATGGACTGAGTTATAGTGTGTATACAACAAGGTTTTATGTCTTTATTTATGGGGGACACAGTTGATGAATCCACAGCAGGCCAGATTTTCACTTATCTGCCTGTGTCGATGTATTACAGAATTCTAATGGCCCACTCCTCTCAGTAGCTGGAGTAAATGTTAGGCTGCTTCTGCATCCACTCTTGTACTTCTACAAAAGCATCTGGCACTAGCGTAGTGCCAGACCAGAAACTCTGAAACCAAAATTTGTGCCATGTGTCACACACTGCTTAATGCACTAATTTTACACGCACAACAAAGAATACAGAACTTACAAAGATTGGGTCAGATCTCTCTGACCAACATATCACATCTCACCCAGGTGGTATCAAATAGTACCAGTTTCCAAAGACTGCATAACATCCGAAATATGTTCAATAGTTTCCTCTTCCATTCAATAAGGTGGGTGTTATGTTCCCACTGATCTCAAATATAGATCTGTCTTCTATAGTCCTTGATATGCTTTCTATTATTTTGTGTTTGTCTCTAGGCCCTGGCTGTCGCTGGGGACCTAGAATAAGCACTCACTTGTCGTAATCATTTTTCATTTTATGGCAGTATCAATCACTCAAATTATTAATTGTTAAATAAAAGGGTTAATGAATTTTTCTCCTTACCACAGTTCAAAATGTGAAAACACAGTTACGTTGTACTAGCAAAACTCAGCTGAGCTGCTGGCTATAGTATGGCGTCCCACTGAGAATATATATATCTTCTGGAAAACACTCATTTAGCAGTAACGAACTGTGTTAAAGGACAGTCTTACAAAATGGCACAAGCGTGCCTCTCTCATTCAATAATATAAATGTTTTTATCCAATCAGCGGACTTCCCCTCTATCCTTTTCAAATATTCAAACTAAAAGTCAAATTTCAGTCAAATCTCAGTCTAGTGTATAGTATTTTTCTGTTGGTCCGTCTGTCTCAACTTGGTTTTTTCTCCAAAATTTCACTTGTTTTTTGGATTAACTACATGAAAAAAACTACACAAACCTGCCCCACTAAGTTATTTTTAGCTATTATCCTCCTACTTTGCCCCTCGTCCAAAGCAGTTTTTTTTTATTCTTAGGCTCAAGGACGCCAAAATGTAACCTTAGTGAAAATATGCACAAATAACTGTTTGCTAGTCTGATTGGAACAATACGGTCTTTCGTCAATATCTTCCGTGTTATCTGTCCGTCTGTGTAATTAAAAGTATATTATTTCTCTGCTCAAGATGGGCTATCAAACTAGCTAGGTTTTATTTTCATAACTTTATTATTAAAGAAAAACCTACTTTTCTCAAGGTTAGTTTTTGAAATTTGTTTTTGAACCTTCGTCCACGGCGTTTGCCGCTATATTCAAACAAAACAACCAATTACCGTAAAACGTCCAAGATACGACTGTTTCTAATAAGAGCTAAGGTCTTTTTTCTACCAATTCCTTACATTGTGTCAACTAGTGGCGTGATTTTTTTTCCTTTAAAACTACAAATTGCGTCTTTTAGCATTTAGATTCAAACACGTGTTCCGATCGTCATATTTTTTCTTTTCTTTTATCTCCGTTTCCCTCCCGTCTAAAAGGGTAAACCGTTTCGTCTGCATGTTCTAACTAGTTAGTGTTCAATGACCCTAGAAAACGCTGGCGTAGGCGAGAATGTATCCTCGTATCTTACGTATAATTTTATCCCTACATGTTATCTTACCCGTTATCTTTATAATTGGAGATATTTTAACGTTGTATCACTGTATTTTTCACCACACTCATACACAATGACCAGGTTGACTATGGTTTCTCCTTCTTTTAGTTTTACAACCATAATGCGCTCTGAGACAAAATTCCATTCCTTGATACTATCTTTTTGGTTTTTGGCCACAATGCAACCCACGCCCCCTTTAGCTCTTTCAGATGTGGGTCCACTACTGTAGAGCAGCGTGTCGCCATCGAGATCCATGACTCCTTGTCCTTTTTTCTTTGTTTCCATTATAGCCAGGATTTCTAGGTTTTCTTTCCTCATCTATTCTACCAGCTCCTCTTCTTTCCCATTTATACTTCTTGTGTTCCAAGTTCCATAAGTCGTAGTCCGTAGTCCGTTCCAGTTCGTCGCCTTTAGAATAAATCCGGTTTTCTCTCTTGTAGTTCTCGTAATCAAAAGTTTAAAGAAAACAGGTGATTGGCCTGTTGTGCCTTTGCATGGTGGAGGGGCTGCCTCCTTACGGCCTCCATGCAGGCCGCCCTGCTCCTTTTTCAGCCGGGCTTGGGACCGGCCTAGGCGGAGTTTTGTCCAGCTTACATGTATGTAAAATCCTGAATAAATAATAAATAGCGCCACACTATTGAAAGTCTGACCGTACTAAGTCGTTGCTATAATGCTATGGCATTCGAAATTACAGGGTCCGCCAAAAGTAGTATAGATATCACGTTGTATTTTGAGGGACATACAACATTTCACTGAGGCGTAATCAATTTTCAACTCGCTTTAGGAATATGTAGTATTTTTATTAATTAAAATTTCCTCAGATAGTTTAAATAACCCCTGAAGGGTCAATGAAGACCTAAAGGGGGACAAGTCATCAATGGTCAGAAATGCATGAATGGGTGACTGGACCTACATTTTAAAAAAATGACAAAGACGAAATGGTGCAATGTACCGTTACATGACCGATACGTTTCTTGGACCAGCAGTAAACGCCAACGATTCGTTATGATGTCAACAGGATGTCGACACTTGTCATACTTTAATTAATAAAAATACTACATATTCCTAAAGCGAGTTGAAAATTGATTACGCCTCAGTGAAATGTTGTATGTCCCTCAAAACAAAAAGTGAAATCTAACCATGGATATTTTACGCCACATCTTTGAAAACAAAATAATCTCACATGGGGGTGGCATTAACTCGCCATCAGTGTCACCGACTGAACTTCACCTGGCGTTTTCCTCTGTGAGTATTTAAAGGAAATATTATAGAAGGGGGTGTCAGCAACAGGTCAATTTCGATCTACCGATAGTTCCCATGATATAATTTGGTAGATCTGTATGTGATGGAAAGGAGGGGGGGGGGGGGGAAACAATTTGTAACTTAGATGAATTTTTGATAAGCTTTTTTCCCCTTCGGCACTTAAAAGCCCGGTGTGCTCAGGTTTAAAGGTACTTTGACCGCATTCCCAGTGAAAACCCGCAAGCTACTGTACTAGTGTTTACTTTATTCGGGAAGTGCAAGAGATAGAAAACTATCTTTTCATTAAAATGAAGTTAACATTGGGTCAAATTTTTAGTGTGTCCTAAGTTTTCCACCGCTCTGTCGATAGGCTTGCAGAAAGCAGGTTATGCAGCAGAGATAAATGTTGCATATAGGCTGGACTGGTTCTTAATTCCAGATTCCATGAAACCTGAAAACCGACATGATTTTATTAAGACAGCTCTTTAAAGTGGTCAGCGTTTCTAATGTAGATCCAGACAACCGCTGGATTACCTACCGCTGGTACAGATCAATAAACCACAGGTAGTTAATGCTTTGAAGCAGAATATAACTGATGAAATTCGCGGGGAGCAGTCAAAAAAAACTTTACATGTTGTTATGGACAACGTTCTTGTGAGACCACATTCATGTATTGCTGTTCAGTGCCAACATTTGAGTTGTGTTTATTTTCATACATAACTTACTTAAATCTCAATGCGTCAGATGTATATTAAAATTAACAATACTTTATTAAATAATTTTTCTTACGTCATTCAAATCCCTACCCGACTTTTGGCGGACCTTGTAAAAGCAAAATCGATTTGAAGAATACACGCAAGTTACTAGAGCGCCAACATCAATCGGAACTTTCTCATTAACTCTTGTGAATGCAATCAGCGATGTGGCTTCAAGAGAGTCTGAGTGCTCAAATATCTAAAAGTCTGAAATTAAGTGAAGTTTACACAGTCCAAGGGTTGGTACTCTTGACACTCACATAATCCAATGTTTCTTGTACAACAGCAGTTAAGTGTTAACATAAAATACATTCAGTCATTCACCATTTTCCTGACATAGTCCAAGGGTTGGTACTCATGACACTCACACAATCCAATGTCTGCTGTACAACAATAGTTAAGTGTCATCATAAAAAACATTCAGTCATTCACCATTTTCCTTTTCGCTTCGTATGGAGCACGGATCCACTGCTGTAGCTGGTGCCATTGTAGGAAGCCTGCATCAAGTATTCATGTGCTGTTGGAACAGTGGTTCCTTTAACAATTTGTTTGACACAATGGGGTTCCCAGCTTCATGGAGAACCTCATATTAGCCCCCTTGTGCGACATGCATGAGGGAACAGTATTCATATTCTTTTGTTGTTTCATCTGCGCCCTCCCCCCATCCCAACTACACCGGACAAATACATCCAGTTATCAATCATCAACATTTCCTGTTGCGCCCCTTGCGAAGCATGGAGTCACCGCAGTAGTAGTCCCCTTACAGGAAGCCTGCTCCAATCATTTACATCATGTTGTAGCCGTTGTGTCTGTGGCTATTTTGCTGTACATGATGACGTTGCCAGCCACATGTAAAATGTCCTATTAGTCGTTTTATTTGACATTCCTGAGGGGGCAGTAGTTCTATTCTCTCTGTGCCCCTTCAGAGACCCCCGGGACCTACATTGGGCAAATACGAGTACATATTAAATACAAGGCAACAGAATCGGTTTTTTTTTTCCGAAAGGTCACAAAATGTATCAAACCGGTTCTGTTTGACATTAAACAGGAAAAACGACGTACCACTTGAAAATTATGTCACCACAAAGAAAAAACAAAGCACATTACTTCGTTCGGATGACGCCTGTAAAAGTTGTCTAAGTAGTTAATGGCATCATATACCCTCCTCTCGTGTAAGGGAATGTTTTGTAAAATTGAAGGCGGCACACCCTGTTTAAACAGAACGGTGACTGCTTGCAAGCATCACGCTAAATCAAACATAATAAAGTAAATCACCGATTTTGGGAGGTGATAAAGGGAAGTGCAAACAGAGCATATGCCATTAAATAACCTTGAATAAGGCTTTTGTTCGTCTTTCGTTAGCTTTTTCTCTGCGTTCACAAACGAAAGGTCGTTTTTCAGCTAGATTTCTCACTACATTCACACATGAAAGGTCGTTTTTCAGCTAGTTTTTTCACAACATTCACACACGTAAGGTCGTTTTATAAATATATTCTAATTACATTCACATATGCATGGAGGCATATCTGGAGTCATCCTTATATGACCGCTAGCTATGCACAATGCTACAATATACATATATGGAAGTGAACCTCTGTCTGTGAGGCTAATTACACCCTCACTGACTCTTGAAAGCATCCATACACTTCTAGCGATCCGTCCTATGGTGAAACTTGTTGAGAATCCAGCATTGCACACTAAGCTTGGAGAAGTCACTTTAGCTCCGGGCGTAATTCTTTGGCTTTGACTTGGTTGACTGCATGCAGAAGGATCTCACTATGGACCCAGTGATAGGCAGGGGAAGCTGAGAAGTGGCTCTGTGCAGGACGTGACAATTCCTTGGGAAAGCCCGGAACCAGAGTACAGTATTTTAGCTTTGCGCAGTTGGAGAGGCCCCTTGGATGCGGGGAATGCACAGTAGGCCACGCGCAACTTCGTCCTAGCTTAGGACCAGATGTGATGGTACTTTAAATGCAAGCCAAGCTGGAGAAATTGGGGCTCATCACTTCAACTCAGCACATTTCGGAGTGGCAGAAAAGCCACAGGAAAAGCCTAGATCTACAGTACAATGTAGATAATACCAAGGACTCTTCAACTTATGGAGCCGCGGTAGCATAGTGGTTAGTGCACTGGCTTCCTAGCGCAGTGGTCTATGGTTCGATCCCCAGATGAGGTGGGAATTTGTTAGGCCATAAACGGCTCCTGGGTCGACCCAACTCCAAATGGGTACCAGAGCAACTTCTGGGAAGGTTAAGGCGGCCGGCGTGATGCCGACCACATCACCCCTAGTGTGCCGACGGTCAAGATAATATGGGCCTAACACCATATTCCCAATATGCCTCAATGGGCGTGTAACGGGTTCCTTTTTTTTTTTTTTAACTCTTCAACTTGGTATTGGCTGCAAAAGAGCAAGAAGCTCAGCAGCTCTAGTTCAACAACAACAACATTCACGTACTTACGGTTGTCATGTCGACTTATTTTCTCACCACATTCACATACGAAAGATCGCTTCTCAGATGATTTTCTCATTAAATTCACACACGTAAGGTAGTTTCTCAGCTTATTTTCTCATTTTGTTCACAAACGTAGTCGTTTCTCTACTTATTGTCTCACTACAGTCACACATGTAACGTCGTTTTCAGTATATTTTCTCACTCCATTCGCTCATGTCAGGTAATTTCAGAGCTTATTTTCTCACATTAACACACATAAAGTCGTTTTTCAGTTTATTTTCTCACTACATTCATACACGAAAGGTTGTATTTCAGCGCCTTTTCTCACTACATTCACACAGGTAAAGTCATTTCTCAGATATATTCTCACTTCATTCACACTCGCAAGGTCCTTTTTCAGCTTATTTTCTCACTTTATTTACACACAAAAGGTCCTTTCTCAGCTTATTTTTGCAGGTAAAGTTACCGATGTTGCTACATGTCTCATACGTAAGATCATTTCTCAGTTTATCTCTTCCCTACATTTACGTACATAAGGTCATTTATAGACTAATTTTCTCACTACATTCACATATGCAAGGTCGTTTTTTAATTTATTTTCTCTCTAAATTCACAAACGAAAGGTCGTATTTAGACTACTTCTCTCAATACCTTCACACGAGTAAAGTCGTCTCTTAGCTTATTTTCTCCAGTGAAGTTACCGATCCTGGTACAAGCCATTCACAGTTATATTCCTTGTCGTTTCTCTTTAGAGATGTGTTTTCTCTCTTTAACTAAAAATTAATGCTTTTATTCTCGTACTATTTCTTCACATCCTCCTTTAAATAAACAAACAAACAAAAAAACAAACATTTCTGTCACCTCTCAACCATATTTTCTCTTTCGCTTTCTCCTCCAGTCTCATTCAAGCCCACTGCTTTGTCTAGTCCTTCTCCACCTTCAAACTGAAGAACATATTGAAGAACAAGATCACTCAGTGGACTGTTCGTCCACTGAATGATCTTTTTCTTCTATATGTTCTTCAGTTTTCCTCTTTCACTGTTTTGTTTCATGCTTTTCCCTCCTTCTTTTATTGTCGTACATATAGACAAATCTGTCTTTCTGTATGTAATATCTTAGAGAAATTATATTTGTGTTATCAGATGTTTTGACATATATTAACAAATCCTGCAACTAATTAAGTTTAATACATTATCATCAGCATCATTATCATGATCATCATTATTGTCATCATAGGAGTCGGAGTGGCTCTGAGGTATGGCGTCCGCCTTTAAATCTAAAGGTACCTGGTTCACTTCTAGCACAGGGAATATAATTGATGGACATTTTTTTTTTCAGAACCAGCGGTTCCTATAGGTGATACTCCCCCCTCCCCCCCCCTCCCCCCCAATCTCCTGGGTAGTGAGATCGGATGCCTAGCTTTCTTGGATAAGGGTGAAAAAATAGGAGTTTCCATGTGCAATTAGCGCACGTTAAAAATCCCTCGGCAATCGGAAATCGTAAAGAGTGGGCCATACGGCCGCTGCCTTGGCAAAATGTAAAAATTAGGAAAACTACCCAGCATGTAGATATTTTTAGAATGTGTTATTCCTGTATGCACACATCATGATCCTCGCCGGTGCTACGAAGTTCGTGCACTGTGCTGAGATCCTCCGTGTGTAATCTAAGGGAGGAGATCGGAGCTCTGATGGAATTGTCCGTGTGTAATGAAGATGTTCCTTAAAAACCAAAACCAAATCAATCATCATCATCATTTTCCTCTGCGTTCCTTTTGGAGCGTGGGGCCACCCCAACAGTTGGCCAACTTTACAGGAAGTCTACACCAAACATTCACAGTCTTTTAGCGCTAGTTTCTGTCGAAATTTGTTTTACAAGATCAGGCTAGTTCATTATCGCGTGACTCGAAAGCCAACACACACACACACACTTGACGTTACATAACACACAAAACCCTCTCTCTTCTAGCTGGCCCCTTACCCTTTTCATATTCTAGGTTTTATTATGTTCCAACTTTACATTACGCTCCTGAGATACGCTTGAAGAATCACGTGGTAACATTTATGGCGTTAAGCAGCATGATAGCGGTGCTGTATTGAACTGAAGTCGTCTGGAAAGTTGGTCAACGAAGAGGTTGTACTCGGCATACAATGCTATGGAAATTTCCCAGTCATTTCTGGATCGTTAAATCCAGACCTGACTTTGTGGAGTGTATGTAATAAATCAATGCCCTTTAGCTCTCCTTCAACAAACCCACGCCAAGTCCTCCTACTGCCACGTTCCATAAGCTCAGACTCTTTCTACGTTGTCTTCATCATTTTCACTTCTTTATCTAGCTCTCTTCTCCATACGTTTCTTGGTCTACCTCTTGTCTCGCTTACCCTGGGGGTTCCAGAACACGCACTGATTTGTAGAACTATCAACATGTTTCCTCAGTGTGTGTCCTATCCATCGCCAGCGTCTTCGCGTAATCTCTTGTTCCACTGGCAACTGCCTGGTTCCTGTCATCAGTTACTGCGTGTAGAGTCGGCTTTAAAATTTTGCACAGTAAAATTGGCTGTAAATGCTTGGAAAGTAAAATCGGTTGTAAAATGCTTGGAAAGTAAAATCGAATGTAAATGCCTGCAAACTAAAATCGGCTGTAAATGCTTGGAAAGTAAAATTAGCTATAAATGCTTGCAAAGTAAAATCATATGCAAATGCTTGCAAAGTACAAATGGATGTAAATGCTTGCAACGTAAAGTCGATTGTAAATGCTTGCAAAGTAAAATCGGCTGCACATACTTGCAAAGTAAAATCGGCTGCACATACTTGCAAAGTAAAATCGGCTGCACATACTTGCAAAGTAAAAT
Organism: Oreohelix idahoensis; assembly: GCA_024509875.1. Lineage (NCBI taxonomy): Eukaryota > Metazoa > Mollusca > Gastropoda > Stylommatophora > Oreohelicidae > Oreohelix > Oreohelix idahoensis. Next base: position 45,426 of record JAMPIV010000529.1, read on the forward strand.
CGGCTGCAAATACTTGCAAAGTAAAATCGGCTGTAAATGCTTGCAGTGTAAATGTTGATAGTGTGGTTTTACTACTTTTTATTAAAGCTCTTCGCGGCGCATACGCCTTCAATAAATATACTTTAAGCGTTCCTGTCTTGTACTACCCATTCAGGTAACCTAGTAGCTACTATAGTAGTAATTGTAGTAGTAATAGTAGGAATAGTGGTTATAGTAGTAGATATAGTAGCATTATGACTAGTAGTAGTATCACTAGTAGTAGTAGTAGTAGGAGTATTTGTAGTAGTAGGAGTATTTGTTGTAGTAGTAGTAGGAGTATTTGTTGTAGTAGTAGTAGGAGTATTTGTTGTAGTAGTAGCAGTACTTATAGTAGTAGTAGTAGCAGTACTTATAGTAGTAGTAGTAGTAGTAGTAGTAGTAGTAGTAGTAGTAGTAGTAGTAGTAGTAGGAGTAGGAGTAGGAGTATTTGTAGTAGTTGTAGTAGTAGGAGTATTTGTAGTAGCAGTATTTGTAGTAGTAGTAGTAGTAGTAATAGGATTATTTGTAGTAGTAGGAGTATTTGTAGTAGTAATAGTAGTAGTAGGAGTATTTGTAGTAGTAGTAGTAGTAGGAGTATTTGTAGTAGTAGTAGTAGTAGGAGTATTTGTAGTAGTAGTAGTAGTAGTAGTAGTAGTAGGAGTATTTGTAGTAGTAGTAGTAGTAGGAGTATTTGTAGTAGTAGTAGTAGTAGGAGTATTTGTAGTAGTAGTAGTAGTAGGAGTATTTGTAGTAGTAGTAGTAGGAGTATTTGTAGTAGTAACAGTAGTAGTAGGAGTATTTGTAGTAGTAGTAGTAGTAGGAGTATTTGTAGTAGTAGTAAGAGGAGTATTTGTAGTAGTATTAGGAACATTTGTAGTAGTAGTAGTAGTAGGAGGAATATTTGTAGTAGCAGTAGTAGGAGTATTTGTAGTAGCAGTAGTGGAGTATTTGCAGTAGTAGTAGTAGGAGCATTTGTAGTAGTAGTAGTAGTAGTAGTAGGAGTAGTAGGAGTATTTGTAGTAGTAGTAGTAGTAGTAGTAGTAGTAGTAGTAGTAGTAGTAGTAGTAGTAGTAGTAGTAGTAGTAGTAGTAGTAGTAGTAGTAGTAGTAGGAGCATTTGTAGTAGTAGTAGTAGTAGTAGTAGTAGTAGTAGTAGTAGTAGTAGTAGTAGTAGTAGTAGTAGTAGTAGTATTTGTAGTAGCAGTTGTAGTAGGGGTATTTGTAGTAGTAGTAGTAGTAGGAGTATTTGTAGCAGTAGTAGTAGTAGGAGTATTTGTAGTAGTAGAAGTAGTAGGAGTACTTGTAGTAGTAGTAGTAGTAGTAGTAGTAGTAGTAGTAGTAGTAGTAGTAGTAGTAGTAGTAGTAGTAGTAGTAGTAGTAGTAGTAGTAGTAGTAGTAGTAGTAGTAGTAGTAGTAGTAGTAGTAGTAGTAGTAGTAGTAGTAGTAGTAGTAGTAGTAGTAGTAGTAGTAGTAGTAGTAGTAGTAGTAGGAGTACTTGTAGTAGTAGTAGTAGGTGTATTTGTAGTAGCAATAGTAGGTGTATTTGTAGTAGCAGTAGGAGTGTTTGTAGTAGCAGTAGTATTTGTTGTAGTAGTTTGCTGACGGTCGTCCCACCTGCAAAACTTAACGTTAACATTTATCTGTTTCCGTTTACCTGTTCCCTATTGCCATAAGCCTTTAAGTTTTCAAGCACTCGTCCCACCCCCTCAGCTCACCTGAACATTGGGTTAAGCAGTCTTGAGGACAGTATATTTATCAGTGCACCGTTTTTGGCTGTAAATTTTTGTGTGTAGTCAATGTCGAGCTACATTTCCCGTGGGTTTGAATTATGTGAAAGCCGTAGTTTAAAAAATATGTATAAATATATATAAAGAAAGAAAGAAAGAAAGCCATGACGCTTCTAAGACACACGGGTTACCAACTTGGAATACGAGTATATCGAGTATGTACGAAAACATTTGTCACGGGAGTACTGGAAATATTTGCTACACAACTTTACTATCCTGTAAAAAACTGCACTTGGCGAATCAGAATTCTCGGTTCTGTTCTCAATTTCAAAGCAAGAATCAAGCTGGAGGCTGAGCATACTTCTTCTCCTTCGTTCGTCCTGAAAAGGATGTGTGTTACGTTGTATCCGTTTACAGCGAAGCTACAATTTTTGCGCCTTTCGGCCGACACATCCGACTTCAGCACGGCATTTTTGGGACCGGGTTAGCCTTCCCTCTTCGATCCATATTCACTCAGCCAGACTGCAGTGATGTAGCCTGTTTCCACTTGGAAGTGGAGTAGGGTCTTGGTCAGCTCTGGTTCGCTGACCCTGACGCAAGCAGTCTAGCTATGGGTCGCTAACTGCATTCCTCGCTGTTGACGCGTCTTAGGTTCCATGGAGGCTGAGCATGATGTGTGGGTTAAGAGGTAAAGTTAGTCGCTTAGCAGAAACTGCCGCAGGGTAGTGAAGTGTTAGAGACTTCACCATACTAGATCAAGCTTTTTTATGAGCTGGGTGGACCAGTTAAATACCTCGCTAGTCTTTGCCTTCTCTAACTCAAGAGCAGAGGCAGGTACCTATTTATATCTGGGTAGATTGGAGCGTGACGCTACCAGGTTTTGATCCCAGAACCCCGGTAACTATGTCGGGAGTACCAAGATTAGAACCGTTGGTTGACAAGAAACAAATCAAGGGGTCTCACAAATTTATTTTCCCGTGTGCTCATAAAAATTGAACAACTTAATGATACTAAAAATGTTGTCACATAACAAATAAAGTCTCCTTTATGGAACACTAGCAATAACCCGTCAATAATGACGGAAGTAAATCAAAAACTGTAACATATTTTTAAAATAATTTTAAATTCAATATGAAAGTTATTTGATGACAAAATTTTTGTGTGAAAGTGCGTGGATTTGTTTCAATGAATGTTCCCTGATTAAAAAGTGTTTTTAACAAAAACTTTCAAGTTTTCATGATTTGTTCCTCGGGTGAGGGCGACATAGATCTAGCCGTGTCCGAAAACAGGTTCAGGAAGGAAAACTCCTACGTGATCAAAAGATTGTCCTTGCGCCTTATTGATCGTCATTGCAAATGCTAAAATCACTGGGAATTGACGACGTCGCATCCTAAATGGCAAACTGCGCTCGCTCGGTTCTAAGTCAATGCGAGGAATTAAGACTCGTTCTCCCTTATTACTGCCAGTGATAATTTTCTGCATTAATAGAATTACAATACAAGACTTTTATGACCAAACGCGTGCCATTCAATAGTCCGTTTTTTGCGTTCAGATTTCGCAATTGCATGATACATGCAGCAACCTTTAATTTCAGCAAATGCGGTGGCATTCCTGATGGGCACTGCTCGTTAAGGAACTCGGTAGGGAAATCAACTGCGTCGTTGGGATCATCGGAAACCGTTTCATTTCCAGCAAGTAGCTCCAACAATAAGTCTGCAATACATTAAATTAAAATTTTGTCTTGAAGAAACAATCAAAAACGTACATTTTAAGGTTATTTTTAACAAAATGATGAGTTAAATCCGTTTCCTGAATGAAACTAAGTACTACTATCAAAAACTTACATTTTATTCATATATCACTGTCATTCACTTTATGTTGCCTAATTCACCGACTTTTCTTCGTTGAGTGTTATTATTTTTGGGAGAGTACATATAAGGGAAACAATACAATTAATGTCTAACTTTCAACCACAGTTGCATCCCTTAGATGTGACCGACGTACAAATGGCGAGAATTATGGAGTTTGAATGATTAATTAATCTGGTTATCTATTTTCTGATATGCATTGTAAACTCATAAGAGCAGGGTTGTGGAGTCGGCCAAAAAATGTTTCGACTCCTGACATTTTAGAAGTCCGACTCTGACTAAAGTTTTATATATATATACATATGGAATAAAATTATGCACGTATATGGAGTTAAATGTGTAAGTACGTGTGAATAAATGAATACATGACTTTCGTAGAATACATTTGTAACTATTCATTAATTCATACACTAATACAAAAAAAAAGTGCAAAAAAGTATTTAAAAATATAATAATTAAAAAAAAAATGGAATTCGTTCTTTAAAAAAGGATCGTTTCTAGTAGGTCTGACTTCATTGCAGGTCTCAAATCGGATTTGATTATTCTCAGGGCAGAAAAGAAAGGTTCCACAGTGACATGAGTGTGTGATAACGTTAAGGCAGTCAATACAGTATCTAGAATAATCTTACGGGTAGTAGGGTATTGCATTTTGAGCGCTCATTGTAGAAGTATGGGCAACTTTTTCAACCTCTTTCAGTGCTAGATAATGTAAGGATAGAGTGGGATACAGCAGAAGACTTGTTTGTTATTAATTCACTATTTCAAAAATGTCACAAAGTACTTTTTACTGCCGTTGCATACAATGTACTAACTTAATAATGAACAACAACTTAAAAATGTTATTTACATTTTTTAAAAGGAGTTTCTTTTATGCCTCCAACCCTTTGCATGGACCAAACCTGGATCTGCTTAGGGCTAAGTCGTAAAATCGGAGTTGGAATCGGAACACTATTTTACCGACTTCCATTCAACTAAAAAAACGGCCGACTCCACGACTTAGACTCCCGACTCTGATTCCACAGCCCTGTCTAAGAGGCGGCAACAATTTTCGCCCAGATGGCATTCAACAGAGGCCATCAAAGCACATTGATTCGGGTACCAGAGCAACTTCTGGAAAGGTTAAGGCGGCCGGCGTGATGCTGACCATATCACCCCTAGTGTGCCGATGGTCAAGAAAATATGGGCCTAATACCATATTCCCAATATGCTCCAATGGATTGGGCGTGTAACGGGATCCATCAAAGCACATATTGACACATCTACAGAGATATTATACAAATTACTTGGTAATGTCTGAGAGAAAGGAAAATACCAGCAGACTGAAAGGATATACGATCAAGAGGCTAAACAGGGGAAATTTGTACGAGTGCATATTTAGCAGAGTAATAATTGTTCTATAATGATGTCCGTGCGTTACCGATGTCCGAAAGTGAACAAAGAAAGTTGACATTGCACCTTATCCAGGCACGTCGTGTAAGTTGACTAAGAAGGGCTGCATTGAGGAAAAAGGGGGGGGAAGGAAAGGTGGCAACCCCATCCGGTAGAAACATCATTTCTTTCTGTCTTTCTTTATTTCTGTCGGTCTTTCTTTCTTTCTTTCTTTCGAATGCCTATCACTTACCTATTGACGTTATCTGTTTATGACTCACATGACTGGTTTCTCTGTTTATTTATTTCTGTGTTTACAGAACGTCCGTCAAGAAAGCACCACCCACCTTCAGATTTACGACGTTTTGCAGTCAAGTATATAAATATATAACAAATCAAGATAGCTATCGAAAAGCATCACACAACAGTCATATATCTCAAACCCGGCAACCTTCCGTTCTCATGAGCCTTTCACAGGGTCACGTGTCGTCTTTACACAATTGGGCTCTATCTATCACTGTTCACTTACTTTAAAAAAAAAAAAAATGTCTCTACTTTTTTCCCCGCGAAGTGGCAGGGCTAGCTGAAGTTTTTGTTTTTGAGCCGAGTATGCCACACTGACACACTGGAACAAAAGATGAGAAAAAGACGCCGGACATAGAAAGGACACACACTGAGGAAACTTGTTGATAGTATCACAAGGCAGTCCTTGTTCTGGGAATCACAAGGGTGAGAGAGGAAGTGGAAGACAAAAGAAGTCACGGAGAAGAGAACAGGAGACAGATATAAAAATAGAGCATACCATATCTTCTTCTTTGATCCTTAGCCACCGACCGTCAAAGCAGTCAGTGGCCATCACGCCTGGTGGCGTCTTGTAGGGCAACAACAAATTGATTCCACTTTGCTTGGTCGGCGGCCATGTTTCGTACAGTGCCCCAACTCTGGTTCATTCCCTGCATCTCAGCCTCCACAGTCCTCCGCCAAGTTGTTTTTGGTCGGACTCTCTTTCGTTTTCCTTCAGGGGTCCATAGCATAGCTGTTCTTGTGATGGCATCAGGGCCTCTTCTGAGGACATGGCCAACCCAGCTCCAGCGTCTGCCAGCTATGATGGTGTGCATGTCCTCTTGCTTGCTCCGAGTGAGCAGATCTTGGTTGGTGATGGTATTCGGCCAAAAGATTCGGTGAATTTTTCTTAGGCATGTTGTGTGAAAAGAGGACAATTTCGACATTTCCTTCTCTGTAACTCTCCAGCTCTCCGCGCCATAGAGAAGCACAGAAAGCACACAGCTCTGATATTATCTTAATTTTGTGCTTGTGCTGTACTGAGAGGACTTCCAGATGTTGTTTAGACTAAAAAAGGCTGTTCTTGCTTTGTTCATTCTGTTGTTGATGTCTTTGCTTGCTCCGCCATCTGGTGTTACTATGCATCCTAGGTATGTGAAGGTGTCTGTCTGTTCCAGTTGCTGATTCCTTACTGATATGGGCTCAGGGTTGCTCACATTGAGCGTCATTGTCGTAAATTTATTTTGAGAGAAAGAGTCTTAGAAATAGTGGTCCGGTTTAGAGTGTAGAATGATGGTGAAACGCTCAGTGATAGAAATGTAGAGAGTAAATAGTTGCTTCACAGAGTGCTGGAGGAGAGTAAAGACAGACTTATTTACGACAGTCATGACCTCTGACTTCTTTAGATTGATGTTCAAGCCCACCTGCTTGCTATACTTATTAAGTCTATCCGTTTTTTCCTGGATGTGTTGATGTGAATGTGCTAGTAGTGCAATGTCATCTGCATATTCCAGATCTTCCAATGTAGAAAATATAGTCCATCTGTCGCGAGAGGTTCAGATGTTATTAAAAGTAAGAACATATCCTGGACATAAAGGTATATGAAATGATACCAGGATAGGGCCAGATAAGAGTCTGGTCTTATCAGTAATACCCCCTTCTCTGAAGAGAGTAAGGGTGTATAGACACAAAGGTAGGGTCAAGCTATGTAAGTTCCCAGAGAAGATGATGATGTAGTAATCTGAATCCATAACTGCTACCTCTCCTGATACGCCTCTGTGATTATGGTATTTAATCTGTTTCTTTTGTAAGAGCAGCCTCTTCTGATTTGGAGACTTTTGGTTAAAGGATTAAACCTGCAATGAATTCAAACGCAATCCCTGTATTTTTCTATCCATATCCCTCTTATGACACAGATGGGGACGATAGACAGTTTCAGATAAGCGTGCTAGCAGATGCACAAGGTATAGTATAGTATCAACAATCATTTTAATTCAAAGTGATCACAATTTACTTCTACCTTCTTAATTATAAGTATTTTCCCATGATTCGCCTCCATACAATAATTTGGTTGTGAGTGAAACTATTAAATAATATGTCAAACGATACTGTGAATCACTCCCTTTCATCCTTCTTTATGTTCCTGGTAGGTGTATCATTCTATTCAAGAAATACTTCTTTAAATACCTTTTCCAACTTACAGACACAATTAGCCCTCTTTCTCGATATATTAAATATTTCCGAAGGCGGGCTTTGCCTCTAGAAGTACACATGAGCCTGTACGTTTCATCAGAAGACACAGTCCATTCCTAACACATCTTATACACATCGTATCGCACGGTTGGATTAATCAATATAATTACACACAATTATGTACATTTATATATATAAATAGATTCGTTCTTACCCTCAAGTACACACACAGACTAGCCCTCAATGGTTGATTAAGGCCTGCTAACAACTGCAGAAGGCAAACGCTGGCATTAATATATGCTCTGCTTTCCCCGCTCTCTGTGTTTTTCAAAACGTGACTGACCGGAGTTTGTTAAGCAAGTCTATTTATAGTCTGACCTCGGACGTAAGAGATGGAATCCCCCTAGGAATGCAATAACTATCCTAAAATGTGGGTACCGTTTGGCCTTTTGTACAATGTAGGAAAACTACTTTTTTAATTATCTTCGTTATTCCTGATGCGATTTTAGTCAATTAAAGCTTACATTATACTTAGAATTAGGCTTCACATATCTATATAATAATCTTTTTGGTTACTACTTGCATTTTCTGTTATGCATAGTTTAAACAGCTAACTTTAGGCCAACCTGAAGCTTCGAATGCATTTAACTTAAGATTTCTCCCGTCCTATAATAGTATTAGTAAAAGTATTACTACTTACGGGTAGAGTAACATCCCTAATATTGTTTTGATAACCTCTGCCAAGTTGTTTTCTTCCATACTGCTGTAGTAAAATTCCGAAGTTAATCATGTTACACAAATAGGGTCTTGCCATCTTTATTTTTCCCAGCGATAGTTAACACAGGACCAAGAAAGCGTTTTCATTGGTCATTGTATTTTATCTTTTTACAATGTATGGCGCGCCGTAGGGCCAGAGTTATTAGAATTCGTGATGTGAAACAGACGTCATTTCACGACACCATCTTATTCCTCTTGGACTGCCCTCTGTTGTCTGGCGCATCACCCAGTCTATGACTGTTAAAAATAGAGTGGTTGATAAGGGGCATCCCTGTCGTACTCCTGTCTTCACCTCAAAGGTTAGGTTGCTCTGCCCAACGCTACACGTAAAGTTGGCATAGAGGCTTCTTATGATTGACACTATGCAGCTTGGAATTCCATAAGCCCTTAGTATTTTCCATAAACTGCCCCTATGTATACTGTCAAAAGCCTTTTCAAAATCAACGAAATTAATGTACAGCTGGCTTTGCCATTCTGAGCACTGCTCAATAATGTTTCTGAGGGTAAATATATGATCTACACATCTTCTGTTCTTTCTAAATCCTGCTTGTTCTTTCCTCAGTTTGTGGTCTACTGCTTTTGAAATTCTCTGTATAATTATCCTGCCTAGTATTTTGCTGGGAACTGAGAGAAGAGTGATTCTTCTTTAATTATTGCAGTCTGAAAGATCTCCCTTCTTAGGCAATTTGACAATTATTCCTTTGTTCCACTCTGTTGGTTGTAGCGAAAGGTTTTTCTAGTATGATAATAGTGGCAGAGAAGAAGTAGAATCTCTCTCCAGAAAGGATGAAGTTCCAGTGCCCGAGAAGTACACTGGTATCACAAGTGAGTTACAGCTGTGAATACTCTGAGCTGGACAATAGATTTAGGCTTCAGAAGTATAAGTTGCTACTTTAGCTATAGTAACCCTATGTGATAATATAATTAAATTAGAAAAAGTAACTCAAAATTTAACAGTTAAAAATTTACCAAGTCAAATGTGTACAATTTCATAATTTATTATGTACATCTATATATTCTTGTAATGAGAAATGGGTGTTGGAAGATGGTAACATGAATGATTACACTGACAAACAACATTTTACTTTCTTATATAAGAATAAGTGTTCTTAGGTCAGTTTCTTGCGCTGATTTCAAATTTGAAATCCGTTTATCTCTACCACATCGGGTTCTTAAGATATTTGTGAATAAATATATTTTTGGGAAACTGTTATTTGCTCTGTTTCATTTTTACTATATAACTTATTAAAAATTAATAAAATGCAAAATAATTCTACTTTTTATGCTGCTAAAAGATGCATGACATATGTTACGCTATTTTTCAAATAGTTACTGTATTTTGAAATAATTCTGAGTGAAATATGGCTTCTAGAAGTTGTAGAAATTCGGCTGATCTGTTCTGTTACATGTGCGGATATTTTACCGATCGTGTTCACCAGAAAAACTTTACATCATTACTAAAGAAAGCATATGAACTTTATTTTAATTCGAAAGTTGATGATGCAAATAAATCTTGGAAGCCAAATGCAGTTTGTTCGACTTGTGCAAATACATTGGCAGGTTGGTTACGAAAATCGCCAAAGCATAAGTCGATGCCTTTTGGAGTGCCAGTAATATGGCGTGAACTGACAAATCACGCTACTGATTGTTACTTCTGCTTGACAAATATTCATGGTTTCACTTTTAAAACTAGAAAGTCTGTGGTTTATCTAAATATTGAATCGGTTTCGAAACCAGTGCCTCATGATCCAATCACGTGTCCGATCCCAGTTTCACCAGAACAATATCCATTGGACGTGAATGAACCATCAGAAAGTAATAGTTTACCTGCTTTAGAAACTAATTCTGACTCGGATTATACACCGGTGAATGGTGTTCACTTAATTAACCATTCAGAACTTTCAGATCTTATACGTGATCTCGCTCTTACCAAAGGACAAGCGGAATTACTCGGTTTGCAACTCAAAGAATGGAATCTTTTAGCGCCCACTACTCCGATATCTAAATTTCATCATAGACACAGAGAACTTGTTCAATACTTTGAGATGGATGATGACATTTGCTATTGCAAAGATGTAAATGGTCTAATGGTGCACCTCGGTCATGAGCACATAGTCAACGAATGGCGACTTTTCATCGACTCTTTCAAGACTAGTCTAAAAGCCGTGTTATTGCATAACGGAAATTTATTTTCATCAATTCCAGTCACCTACTCTGTTCATATGAAAGAAACTTATGACAATATGGCTATACTTTTGGCAAAAAATAAAGTACAATGACTACCAATGGCGGATTTGTGGAGACCTAAAGGTCATCGCAATTCTCACGGGCATGCAGACTGGGTATACTAAATTTTGTTGCTTCCTATGTGAATGGGACAGCCGCAACAGACAGGAACCTTATGCAAGAAAGGTGTGGCCTATCAGGGATCGTATGCAGCTCGGGCATAAAAATGTAATACACGAGCCATTAGTTAACAAAGACAGCATCATTTTACCACCGTTACATATAAAGTTGGGGCTCATGAAGAATTTCGTAAAAGCGTTAGATAAAACGAGCAAAGCTTTCACTTATCTTCGAGAAAAGTTTCCGCAAGTTAGCGATGCAAAGATAAAGGTAGGTATCTTTGTGGGACCTCAGATTAGGAAAGTTATTGCAGACAAACAATTCGAGAACTTGTTACATGGTAGTGAACTTCGCGCATGGATGGCATTCAAATCGATCGTCGATAACTTTCTGGGAAATCACAAATCTGTCGACTATGTGCATATTGTTAAGCAGTGCATAGATGCATACCGAATTATGGGCTGTAACATGTTCTTCAAAATCCATTTGCTCGATTCGCATCTTGACTTTTTCCCTGACAACCTTGGCGAAGTCAGCGATGAACATGGAGAACGATTGCATCAAGATATCGCCATAATGGAGTCACGTTATCAAGGACGGTGGAGTGTGACCATGCTTACCGATTATTGTTGGATGCTTCATTGTGATGTACCACATGCCATTCACCGACGAAAGTCGACTGCAAAGAAATTCAAGCCTACATAACTGTTATACTTCTTGTACAAATGATGTTGTAATACTGTATGTGTTGTTAAAAACTTCAATTGCGTATTTCTTGAGATCCCGACCTGATAGAGAAAAACGGTTTGCAGATTTAAAAACAGCGCATTAAAATTGACCAGACAAACATAGAAATGTTAGAGAAAGAAAAACAAATTGTCGAGTCACTTATGTACTTGCTGGTATGTCGTAAGCTTCCAGGCAAGAACTAGCCATGATATATTTGGCTAACCAATTAATGGTTATGCTTCCTGACAATGCCGGTGAAGTTTATCTCTGGTTAGATCATTCCCTTTTTATCATGTCTGATACAATCAAATCGTAAATAAAATCTGAAATAAAATGATATTAGTAATACCTATATCTTTAATAAACTTACATACCCTCTTAGGATTTATAAGCTCACGGTGAGACTGTTTTGGCTGAATTTAATCTGCCCTGCATGCAGCGTGAAAATAGAACTTTTCTTGCAGATGCTGTCTTCCAGTTTCTCACTTTGGCTTCTGGATTTGGTGTGTGTGATTTTCAACGCGCCGCTCTGTCCTTATATTGGGCCAGCTCGCCCGTCCGAGAAAGCACCTCCTAAAATCCCAAAAGATTTTCGTTTCATCTCCTGGTTTGAGGCGATTTGAGGCAATCTGTGCTTTTCCTGTACTTGTTTTCTCTTCTGTTCACTTACACACTTATATCCTTCCTTCCTTCCTTCCTATGTATCATTCCCTTTTTCCCATATGAGGCTTTCAATCTATATATGTTTTATCCAAATCCGTTGAGGCTTGTTAGTGTAATAAATTTTTAAAGATTATTAGCTAACTTTTAGCAGATGTGATGAAGGTGAAAAATATTAATTATCTTTAAGACTATTTATATTGGAATAATATCCTTTTGGATATAATTCATAATATATCTCCTTTAGTGAATTATTTTTATTTAATTGCATTCCAGCCAGGCGTTTTCTTGTAGTTTTTAATTTAATTTCCTGTAAATTCAAACTTTGAAAGCCCGCCATACATTCCTATATTAGCTATTTCCTTATACTTCAGTACCGTCTGGCTTAAACATATCTCACATTTTTTCCGCCTACTCCAAACTTCAAAGCAAGACCGCCGCGCTGTCCTTGCGCTGTGTGTGTGAGATCATTTTCCTTGCTAATTGTGTCTCTTCAGTTTCTCATCATCCTCTGTGACGTGATTCTCATTCCAGTATTCTTTCCAGAACGTTGTATCCATTACAGCTGCTCTGAATACATCACGATTCTGGGCAAGTCGACCTGCATCAGCCAAAGACACGTTCAGACTCTCCGTGATGTCCTAGGTCCACCGTCGTCTAGGTCGACCCCTTCCCCTTTTTCCAAGGACCATGCCTTCCATTACTATTTTTTCCAGATTATTATGTCTTTTTATATGACCGAAAAATGTCAGCTTCCTTATTGCGATGGTATATAAAAGCCAATGTTCCTGTATGTTTAGTGAGTGCAGTACTTCTCTGTTGGTCTTTTTTTTCTGTCCAGGGTATTCTCAACATCCTTCTGTAGCATTTCATTTCGAATGATGTAATCTTTTTTGCAACTGTTTTATTGAGTGTCCAAGTCTCGCAGCCGTATGTTGCTACTGGAAATATACATGCTCTGATCAGTTGTAACTTTGTTTCTTTGCTTGTGCCTTGCCATAGGTTTTTTCATCTGTATTAGTTTATGTGAAGCAATTGCAAGTCTTCTTTTAATTTCTACTGCACAGTCGCCAGAGCTGTTGATGACTGATCCTAAGTATTCGAATTCATTAACACTTTCCAGTTCTTCGTTATCAATTTCAATTTCTTGTTTGGTCTGTACTTTGTTGTCAATACTTTGGTCTTCTTGGTGTTTAGGTATAGATTCTGGGCCTCGCTGTGTTTTTTGGTGGACAGAATTAATTGTTCAAGTCCTTCTGGGTTGGTCGATAGGAGGACTGTGTTGTCAGCATATCTGATTTCCGGGATCTGGTACCCGCCGATGTTAAATGAGTCAAACTCTGTGTGTTCTTGGTCATCTCTTACGTTTCTCATGATATTCTCAGCACAAATGTTAAACAGGTAAGGGGAAAGGGTACAGCCTTGTCTTACTCTTACTAATGTAATATTGTTTGCACCTCGTTTTCCGCTGATGAATTTAGTTATTTTATATACTGTGCTTTGTTCATTTCGCAGTGCTGCCTCTTCTGCCTGTCTTGCAAGATCGTCTAGGAAATTCCTTTTCTTGGCTCGGGTTTGGCGTTTAACTTCTTTGACCAGCTGACTGTACTGTTCGCTATATAGTTGCTTTAACCTGGGGGACTTCGCTTCAGTTTTCTTTCTTTTCATTTCCGTTCTCATCTTTATGGTGTTTAATGTTTCTGGTGTTATCCAGTCTTGCTTCTTCCTTTCCTGGAATCCCAAGCATGATTTGCTGCTTTCCTTATATATTGTTGAAATGGTGTTGAATTTCTGGTCTGTATCATCATTAAAAATGTCTTTTCCTGACTTTTGGCAAATTGATATCTCTTCTTTATATCAGCCACTAAAGCTTTTCTGGTAAGGGGGTCCTTCAATTTGCTGATGTCAAACCTTTTCTGTGTAGTTATAGTTGGTCCAGCCGTTCTTAGTTTCACTCTCAGTTTTGCTACTACTAAATGGTGATCACTTGCCACATTTGCACCTCTTCTTACCCTCACATCTTGCAATGCATGTCTCCATCTACCATTAAAAATGATGTGGTCTATCTGGTTTCTGTCCTGACCATTTGGTGATTCCCATGTTAACTTGTGAATTTCCCTGTGTGGGAAAAGTGTTCCTCCAATGACCAGGTTGTTAATACTACAGAAACTTATTAATTTATCCCCATTTTCGTTTGCTGTTCCGCTGCCGCATTTCCCCATTACTCTTTCATTATATGTATTGTGTGTTCCAACTTTCGCATTGAGGTCTCCCATTACTATGATAAGATTATATCTAGGTGTGTCTTCCATTTCTTTCTGCAGTTGTTGATAGAATTCATCCTTGACCTCTTCATCACTGTCATTCGTTGGTGCGTAGCATTGTATTATTGTAGTGTTGGTGAATCTCCCTCTCAATCTTATTCTTATTAGTCTGTTGTTGATGGGTTTCCATTCCAGTAATGTCCTTTCTATTCCTTTCTGTAAAATAATGGCTACACCTTCATTGTGCTGTCCATCCTCTCTTCCAGAGTAAAGTACTGTTTCTCCTGTTGCTGTTTTAACTTTTCCTGCCCCTGTCCATCTGCTCTCGCTTATCCATAGAATCTGTAATCCATAGTTTCTCATTTCTGCTGTGACCTGTTTTAGTTTACCTGTCTCGTTCATTGTTCTGACATTCCAAAATCCTATTCTTGTTTCACGTTTTGCGGTCAGGACGTCCGTTTTCTTGTCAGTGGCTTCCTTTCGGCTTTCACCACTGGCATTCATACGAGCCTCAGACTCCGGATGTCCGTCCCGCAGCAAAGTTTGTTCATTTGTTGTCGTTTCCGTAACGTCGTTTCTTTTTACATAGACAAGGGTGTCAGCCCTATGCTAAAACCCCCAACCTGGAGGACCAGGGTGTCTGCTTTAGTCTGACCCCTGCCCGCGCAAACCTGTCCAGCTTGGTAGAACCTTCCAGGATAAATAAATATTAGACAAACATAAAGGTATGTTTTCAGGCACTCGTAAGAAATAAAGAAGTAGAACAGTAGACAACAGAAAAACATCAGACGTGAGTGGCTTACCCAGGGCTCGAACCCCGGACCTTCCGTGCGACAACACCGCCTAGCTATGCAAGTGAATCACACTATCCTCCCGGCCATCTAGGCATCACCAAAAATGATGCATCGATGACTGGTCATTAGTGCGAACCGCAAGACACAACACCGGAAGTTTACAATGGGCAGCCCAGCCTATTAATGACGCAATCACTTCTGTTGTTCTCCTATTATACAGTATAGGTCAGTCCACACAAGACAAATACCTTAATACTGTGTCTAGTAAATGATAGTAGAACGAACGAACGAACGAACTTTATTTTCAAAGGGTTAAGAATTGGGCACGCAGGCTCGTCTTACATTCTGCCCTTCTTAAGTAGACTTAAGAACAGTAAGTATAGAACAGAGGGTAGGTTTTTGGTATTGTATAAACATTTATAACACATAAGGAAGGGAAACCCGAGGCCTGTAAACAGTAAATAAATATTAAACAAACCTAAAGGTATGTTTTCAGGCACTCGTAAGAAATAAAGAAGTAGAACAGTAGACAACAGAAAAACAACAGACGTGAGTAGCTTACCCAGGGCTCGAACCCCAGACCTTCCGTGCGACAACACCGCCTAGCTATGCAAGAGAATCACACTATCCTCCCGGCCATCTAGGCATCACCAAAAATGATGCTTCGATGACTGGTCATTAGTGCGAACCGCAAGACACAACACCGGAAGTTTACAATGGGAAGCCCAGCCTATTAATGACGCAATCACTTCTGTTGTTCCTCTATTATACAGTATAGGTCAGTGCACACAAGACAAAGACCTTAATACTGTGTCTAGTAAATGATAGAAGACTTAAGAACAGTAAGTATAGAACAGAGGGTAGGTTTTTGGTATTGTATAAACATTTATAACACATAAGGAAGGGAAACCCGAGGCCTGTAAACAGTAAATAAATATTAGACAAACATAAAGGTATGTTTTCAGGCACTCTCTGACCGTTGTGGTAAAACATGTCATAACGAATGGTCAATGCATCATGAAAAAATTAAAAGGCGTGCATGCTGTTGTAATGGGTGTTCTGTTTATCTTTCACGGTGCAATACGTACCGTTTCCGTAATTTCCCGAAAATATACCATGAAAGGATTGCAAGGTATGTGCGTTCTTTTAGTGGATGTTCAATTTAACTATCACGGTACAATGCGCACCTTTTTCATATGTTCAAAATAGCTGGCGAGATTTTTTTCGATATTGGTTACAGGAGTTACCGCTAAGGCAATTAGCAAATAAGGGGGATTGTGGAGCTTTGGAACCAGCTATTAACATCACAAGGCAGTCTTTGTTCTGGAGAACTCGAGAAGAAGAGAACCTGAGACAGACTAAAGAGGATATGAGCACAGCTGAAAGAGACAGCACGAACACAAGAGCTTCAACATAATTTTCCTTTGCACTCCTTACTACGTATGAAACAGCCACGGCAGCCGCTACCTTTGCAGGAAGCCTTGCAAAAAGCAGTCACAACCTCTTGCAGCGGTGGTTCTGGCGAATTTGTTTTACACGATACGATTGTCAGCCCCATGCACAACTTAAGTGTAGTAGCCTTGTACGACATGCTTGATGGTGCAGTTGATCTATTCGATTTTTGTCTCTTCAGAGACCCCCGGGAATTTTACGGGACACTTCAGGACGTGAGAAAATTTAAATAAAGATCTGTGCACTGCAGGAAGCTTACAGAGAAAGGAGAAGAAATACTGTAGAATGTGGCTAGGGGTAGTCGTTGGTGGATCAGTATCATCTCTCGTCAGAGCTCCACCACGTTCAGCCCTAGTACAGATTTGGGCCATGATGTCAACACAAATAAAAGTAGATCTGTAATCTCGCTTGAAAACGACGATTTCGTGGTCCGTCACGTTAGACCAGAGCTTCTTAATCTGTTGTTCTGTGGGCCCGTTGGGGGTCCGTGAATGGATTTTAGGGGGACATAATCGAAAGTTTTTAATGCAAAATTTTAAATTATGCGTTTATGTACATTGTTTTCTAAGAAGGTGTCATGATTTGCCTCTCCTTAGCTCTGCAGTTGTGGTCCAACTATGGCCAAAACTCAAGAGTAACTGATGTGGGTCTTCAAAGGTGTCTACCTTCTCAAATATGAGCTCTAGTATCTGCCGTCAACTTTTGTGACGGATAGGGTTATCGTATAATTTGTTAGCTCGTTCAAGCCCCCATTTGAGTTAATTCAGCGAAATTCCTCTTATTACTATTGTATAGCTCTGTTTAAGTATATTTAAGAAATTGTCTGAGACATACGGATGTAGTGCATTCAAAATGATAAATTCAACTTTAGATTTGTATATATACAAATTAAAAATTATAGTTAACAGTTAAAAAAAATTCTTTAACAAACAATAATCATTATCGAGTGATGTTATGTGAGTATTGGGTAAGAGTTCACTTGGCAGCTGTTATGTTTCTACTTGCCAATGAGGTTCAGCTCCACCTGATGTTTGAGTCTTTGCAGATCACATTCGTCACCGGTCGAGTTTGAAAGTTGTAGCACGTTCCAAGAAGTGTCAGGGAGTAAATACCAAGCTGGTCTCGCGTCTCTAAGACCCGTCTGTGATGGTGTCTAGCGTCGACTTTAGGCCACTTATACCCTCACTTATTCAAGAAATAGTACCCTCAACTGGTACCACCGACTAGTGTCAAAAAAAGAAGAGAACAAATACCCTCTTGAGTATTGCGTTTTCCGACACATACTTATGTGTCCCCCCCTCTTTCTATTCCGCCATAACATCTATCTCAGAACTTTACCCTCGATGAGAATTAATCTTACTCCCATTGAGCGAAAACTTTCTTTACATTTAAATTGAATAGATTTATGTTTAACTTTACATTGGTTGAATAGGTTAATAATATAGATTGAAAACGTTTTCATTTACATCTACACTGGTTGAAAATGTTAATAATATAATAAGTATGTACATTATTTCTTTCATCTTTCCCTTCCTGCTCCATATGGAACTTGGGACTACCTCTGCTATTAGTTCTCTATAAGAAACTCGCATAAAGCAGTCACCAGCCCTTGCAGTGGTGGTTCATGAAATCATCTTTCTATATGCTGAGTTTCCAAGCCTCAAATGACTTGAACGTCCACTTAGAAATTTTCATATATTAATATTCACATGTCAATATATACATATTATTTCACGTGTTTATAATGCAAAACATAGATTTATAGATATACAACTTACCCCAAATTGTCTTTGGGATCACTGACTTCTGGCTCAGAGATAGATTAAGGCAACTTGTTGAAGATGCCTCTTACATGTGTTCTGGGGTGTTGTTACTTTACAATAAGTACCCACTTTGACTCCTTGTTTCAGATTCCTTAGATTCCGGTTTTCCTTGCTAATAATAGTAGAGTTTTCCTGGGCTTTTAAGTCCTCAAGAGGCTCAAACAAGTCCGGTCTGATAAATGAATTCTGATTTTATTCTTAACACATTAACTACCGAATTGAAAAACACACTGTGGCCGAATTAAAAATTTTTTCCCATTTTCATCCTGTAGGTGTTTGCACAAAGTAAGCTGTAGTTTTTGTAATTGTTTACAGATTTTTATGAATTACACGTCATTTTAAAGATAAATGAATGTACTATTACAATAAGCACCACTTGTAACTCTAATAGAGGTTATTGCTATTTAACGGCCCTCTGATGGCCGAGGACTTGCAATATTTTCATAATTATAACTGCTTGCGCCCCATCTCTATCAAAATCCCTATTTCAATCAATGTGCATACCGTTTTCACTCTTGTCCTCGTTGCAAGATTTATCAGTTAATTGTTGAAACAAGTTTCTAGCCTATTCAGCCATTAGACGAGATGTACAAGCATTTTTTGTGGTCCTATCACTAGTTGCCACGGTAAACAGTTTTACACGATTTGGTAACTAACCCAAAATGCTGAAAAACATGAACATAATATCAATTTTCCAGTGTTCTACAACAACCATGCTTTGGTAATTTGTTCTCCGGTATCAACTTAAAATTTCGAACTAGATCAGAAAGTGTTTCAGTACATTTTTCATTCGTTTTATTACTAAAATTAGATCGACGCTCTGAGCAACTTGCGGTCCAAATGATAGGATTTCAAAAGCCGGTCCCACCGGCTTGTGGTAGTTAATGTGTTAACTCTGGCAGGTCTGGTTGTTTTCTCGACGAGGTGAATTTTCAGTTCTATAAACTGCAAAAGTGTCAAGTTATATTCCTCCTTTCGTTCCTGGCACGTGTTGTTTACTATTAGACCAGGCCCCAATCAGAAATGTTGTTATGTTTACATCTCGAGTGCCGGCCAATAGTATCGAACATGCGTATTTAGGATGGGGTTATTCAAAAAATTTCCTTATAGGAATTCTGCGTGTGATTGTAAAGGTTACGTCTTCCATATAGGGCAATCGTGACATTCGAAAATTTTCGTGAATGAGAATAACACTCCCTATATTATCACAAGTAATGTCTTCATAATAATTCTGCCGGAAGCTTATTACAACATTTCCGCTCAGGTGTGACTGACTGATAATTATCGCCCCGTTCTTGTGTAAACAAAAATTCATCGTATTACCATCTGGGCTAAGACGTCACACTAGTCTTATCATCAATAATCAACTTTTGCTGGCCGTTTCCCGTGTGAAACAGGCACCCAACTTCTGGTATACGAGAATGTCTACCAACGGATTGTCGGTTAAGGTTGCATCATCCGCCTACTCTTAACACGGTCAAGTGGGCAAACAAACATGATAACTATTACTGAAAGGAGTGTAAGGTGATTTGACATTACCAAATATCTGCTTGATAGCAGAGAAAGAAATGTGCCGACCACGGAAATTACTCGTGATCAGTACAAAATAAAATGTAACTGAATACGGCCGGAAAGGACAAGAGATCGAACCAAAATTATGTGACAGAAGGGTTCGTAGACTTCGCCTAAAATAAAAGGGGTCCAAGCACAAAAACGGGATTAAGATGGCCTGCGTTAGACTTTATACTCACGAAGTTGAATGGCGCTTAAGCTGTCGTCCCCCAGTTTTCCAGTTGTCACTGGATTTTCCTCCCCTTTGCTCTGCAGTAGTGGCAGTGGCCAAAACTCAAAAATGACCCATTATCTAAAATTGGTCTTCAAAGGTGTCTACCTTCACACAAGATTACTCTTGGCAGAGTTGTAGATAGAAGGATAATGATGCTTCTATATCAAGGGAGTATTCACAAGATAATTCAGAAGTCAAGAACACTGCTGCATAGGGCAGAGCACTATTAACTTATATCTGATCCGGCACCGTTTGTGAAGTGTTAAGCAATGGTGCTGCTCTTTCGAACCCCCAGCTGGTTTAATCCAGTGAAATTTTTGTTATTAGTAATTTTGGCTCTATGGCTAACTATATGTATATGGATGTCTTCATAACGTATCCACCGTAGGTAGTTGAAGTCGAACCAAGCTTCTTGAATCATAAGATAGTGGCGAAGATTCTTACTTCAGACTGGTATGGTACCACGAACCGTCTTGTAGCTTCAAACCACGAACTTTAGGAAAAATAAAAGAACAAATGCCTCTTCTAAGTACATTTGTGGGCTGAAGATTAATAGGCGCATTGTCTTGCTGTGCACCAACCAATGTTAGTTTTTCTGAATAATTATTCTCCCTGAGTATACACAGCATAACTCAGTGAATATGATTAGAAATCACCGTTATTCTTCTGGTTACTTAAATGGGGAAAATGCGTCTGGACAGCGCAAGTGCAATGGCTGGTGCCTGAATTACAATTAACAAGGTACATATATGTCACAAAATGATACTATACACTTTATTCACATGTGATGTAATCATCACTCCTCACTGCTCCATTCGGAGTCTGGGGTAGCTACTGCTTTCGCTTTCCTAAACGAATGTGACGATACGGTTGTGCGATCTAGTCCACTCCGGCTAGATTGCATCACATTCCTGTGCGAGTGATATTTTATTATTTTTCTATTCCCTGTCATTATTATGTGGCATATTTTATGCACCATTATTTACTCTCTGTGTTGGATCAGTAGAGTTAAGTCTCCAACACTTCACTCCTCGACTGTTTGTGTTACGCCAGGTTTATTGACCCGGGCAGCGATAATATTTTATCACGTATTATCAGGCTGGCCATCTTTTCAAAGCGATTGTGCCTGTTTTTTCAAACTTGCATTGTGCACGGTCTACGAATAGAACCCCGTGTTGTGTGGCTAATCTGGCGGAGATCCGTCTAGCGAAACACAGGTGGTAATGCGTAATTTGTTTCCGCTTAGACCATCCCTGTGTGTAATTATCTCAGAGAATCTGTCTGGAAACTCAAGATTTGTAGTTACGCCAGGAACACATGGTCACAATATGGTGAGAGGCAGATACGTGCAGCCGGAAGTCTTACGCAACGATATGACATTACTGAAGAGGTCACGTGGATATTAAATTTAATATTTTGAAACACGCGAGGAGATATTTTAAAATGAAACACCCAACCCAGTGCTAGAGAGATTTGATTGGCTTGAAGTGAGAACCGGAATATACAATATATTTTATTGGCACACTAGTCGGAAGTGCAAGCTGTGATTTGCACTAAGAACTGAGACTAAAGTGTGATGAAAACACAGACACAGATCACACAGAGAGACTGCAGTGCACAAGTCATATCAGCGACTCCTAAAAGCCATAAAGAAAAAGGAGACATTGGACTTAGAAATTCCACAACTATAAGTAACAGATCGAGTATTGGGCAACTTTGGAATTCACAAGTAAACCCGCATTTTTAATACAAGACTGGAAACGTAAAGGGGCCAGGACTTTAATTAACGAGACTGGAATCTTAGGAATTTGATCACACGTCATAGATGAATTTAACAAAAGTTTTCCCAGGCCTTCGCAGAACACCCGCCGTCAGAGGAATTAACTCTAATTTCCCAGACCAAGTCATAGAGGAATTAAACAAAAGTTGTCCCAGGCCAAGGATTTGGCAGAACACCCGCAGTCAGAGGAATTAATTCTAATGTCCAGACCAAAGTAATTTCGAAGCTTCTAATACAGAGCTGTGTCTAGTCTAAATCTATGCAAGGAGATTATGTATTCCGAAAATTGTGGGGTAAGTGTAAACAGTTTATTTACTAATGTAAATTCTACAGGTTTCTTGCTAAGTGGTTATATATGAGGCTGGCATCCTCAACATATGAAAATAGTATATGCATGAACCACTACTGCAAGAGCTGTTGATAGTTTCTGACTAGTCGCGCGGGAAACCCGATAGCAGAGCGACCCCAGACTCTGACGGGAGTAGGGATGAGTAATGAGTGATGATTACATCACATGTGCCTAAAGTGTAACATATTATCTTGTGAGATTTATGTACCTTTTTGTATATATATATATATATATATATATATATATATATATATATATATATATATATATATATATATGTAGCAAGTACAGACATGTCAAAATTCACATGGTAAAATAAATGTTTCCCACTCACCCCAAATTACTTGGGAACACAATCTCCTGGCACAGATGAATGGACACAGCAACTTTGATTAGATGCTTCGAACACTTGGTCGGGGAAATTTTAGTATTCCTCTTATGACTTGTGCTTTCTGATTACTTATGTTTCCCGTCTTGGTATTTAAAACTGAGGGTTCTCTTTTAAATTATAAAGACATCCAAATACTTCCATCTGTCACTTTTAATTCTGGAATTCTTTGTCCGATTCTTATCTCTTGCTAATAGGAGTTGTTACTTGACGTTTGTTAAAAATGCAGTCTGATTTGTGTCTCCAATTTCACTAGACTATATTTCCATTTCTCTGCCCAAGTCCCACATGGTATTTCCGACATACTTTCCAATAAGAGCGAAAGTTTATTCCGGCTCTCAAATTAAACCAACCCTGTCTGTTTAGAACTATGTGGGTCGGGGTGTTAAATCATTACTATCCCCCATGTGTTCTAAAATATCAATTTTGAAATTTAAACTCGTGACCTCTTTCAAATATGCCAGGAATACTTCCGATTGCATTTGTACAAACTCACAAACACATCGGTGAAGTTATTTCCTGGCTAATACCTTCCGCCCATATTGTCTCCTCTGACTGGTTATCCGTACTATTGCTACAGAGATGGTCCAGCAGAAGTGATTATATATTATCACCTGTGTTTGCGTACATCTCCCAGACGGATTTCTTAGACAGCCAGTCTGGCTTTCTTTTCGACGATCGTAGGAAAGCACCTTATGTCAACAATGACCGTCTCTATCTGTGACAGCGCCATCTTGTCACTACCAAGGTCTCTGTGGTTTAGGGCCTTTTTACCACATTATCTTCAAGAAGAAGATTTATTACTAGGCCACAATAAAGCCTAAAAATAGTTGAGTGTTATATTTGATAGTTTTGGGTTATATTTGTGTTTTTCGCTATTTCTAGAGCGATAATTGCGTGTGTTATTTAAGTGGCACAATCAATACGCGCAGCGGACTAAGTTGAGCGATTAGCCCAAGGGCCTATATAAAGAGATAGCGAGCCAGCAGGGGACTCTTAGTTCGCCAGTCACCCAGAGAAAGAAACGAGTCGATCTACAAAATAGATGCCTTGAACACGATTAGCAACTGAGCACTGGCTGGGTGTTTGGTTTTGTTTGCTTTGTTTTATTTGTTTAATGTTTGCTTCAGTGTGCTATTTGTCACTGAATGGGTTGTATAAATAAATACAGCCCCTGCCTTAGAATCAAGAGTTTTATTGTTGATCGGATCGGTTGCGAGTGTGCAAGAAAATGATCACATATCACAACAGCATCATCATCCATCTCGCACACCCTATCACAATTGGCGTCGTCGACAGGATAGGCAGACAGTGACACCGAGCAAACAGCAAAAGAGCAAATATAATATTGTAAACACCCAGCAGTGCGGTCTTGCAGCAAGATGGCTTCGATCAATGCGCATATGAAAGTAGTATACGTGAAGGTGCCGGAGGTAAGGCGATTTGGTGGAAAAGCAAGTCCCACTTGGCAAGAGTTTGTGGAAGATGTAGAGGCCGTGTGGAAGGTGGCGCCATTTTCTGCAGAAGACAAGTTAGACGTTATCTAGGAATTTCCAGGCCGTGAGTCAGGGGCCTAGGGAATATGCTGTTTTATGTGAAGGCAAAAAGCCTGATACACTAGTGCATTTAGCAAGTGCAGAAGCTCACAATGAAGAGGAGGCACTCAAGGCAGAAGTATCTCTTCTAAAGTCCCATCTAGCACCGCTGTCACAGGCCAGTTCGCCAGCACAAGAGGAGGTGCAGAGAAAGAAAGCATCATGCCAACCGCGGGAACAGCCAGAGCACGACGAGGGGTGTGTGAGCAGGAACCTCAACTAGACCTTCGTGTATGTGAGAGTCAGGCTGTTGTCAAGGAAAGCTGTGAGCTGACAGTACCAACAAACGCAGTTGCACCAACAAGGCGAAAAGGAGTTTGCAAGTGGTATAGCGTCCACAGGGGATGGGGGTTTATCACGCCAGATGATGGAGGTATTGATGTATTCGTACATCAGACCAAGATCTTCAGGAAGGGATTCAGGAGTCTGGCGAGAAATGAAAGAGTAGAATTTGACAGCAAACCATCGGTCCAGGGCATGGAAGCAGTTTATGTATGCGGCATTGGCGGCAAGGAGTGTAAGAGTAGTAGGAGACGTCCCATGACACAGAGAAAGCCTACAAAGTTGAGGTGCTACAATTGTGGAGAGTTCTCAGGCCACATGGCAGCCAAATGCCCTCAAGGCCCTCTTCTAAAACGATGCTTTGGATGCAAGTCCCCAGAACATCTGATATCCGCTTATCCCTCAAGGAGCTCTTTCCCCAGACGTACTGCCACAACTATGTTGCCTTCAGGGTGCAAGCCAAGAGATGGCCGTGACAACTGTAACCCTAAAGGCGCCGAGAAAATGTGTCGACGTTTAGGGGAGGAAACTCGTCCTAAGCAGATAGGGGGGAGTGCGCTTCAGTGTTCAGAAGAGGAAACTCATCTAAAGCAGATAGTGGGGAATGTGGGCCATCGTCCACACAAAACGACTGTAAAACACGTCAGGAGCAATCCCCCTTCAAAGTCGACAGCTGCATGCACTGACAAGAAGTCACAAGCAAGCAGCGACGCTGTACAAGTGGATGAATCGTCCAAACCACAGCAACTGCCAGCCCAACAACGTACAACTAGGGACATGACGACCAAGAGGGTCCCCAGCCGGGTTGTACCTATTCCAGAAGCTCAGCCCAAAGCATCGCCGCTCAGAAAGAGTCATGCGCAGCACCAGCGATCTGAGAGATTTCGACTGAAGCGCAAGAGGTAGTGATGTTGTCGGGACGACAACAAAATCAGGCGGGGAATATGTGACAGCGCCATCTTGTCACTACTAAGGTCTCTGTGGTTTAGTGCCTTTTTAACCACATTATCTTCAAGAAGAAGATTTATTACTATGCCACAATAAAGCCTAAAAATAGTTTTCATGTTATATTTGATAGTTGTGGGTTATATTTGTGTTTTTCGCTATTTCTAGAGCGATAATCGCGCGTGTTATTTAAGTGGCACAATCAATACGCGCAGTGGACTAAGTTGAACGATTAGCCCAAAGACCTATATAAAGAGATAGCGAGCCAGCAGGGGCCTCTTAGTTCGTCAGTCACCCAGAGAAAGAAACGAGTCGATCTACAAAATAGACGCCTTGAACACATGAGTTTGATTTCAAAGCAAATTAGCATTAGTGTTCTGTAATTCTGAAATTATATTCAGCGTGAGTCTGTTCTAATGTTTAAGGAAATAGGTGTATTTCTAGAGGAGATTTCTTCCAGGACATTATAATTTAGTCTTGAAATGATAGATGAGTGAAAATAATGTGTGGATAGATTTCACTAGTGCTAAGTCCAGATTGTGGCTGTAAGAGCTTAGTATCAATTATTTCATTCACCAGACCGGGCAAATATAGTAGGAAACTATTTTGTACATGAAACTGGACAGAGATGTTATCAGAAACTGGAATTTAGATAGTATTAAACTATTGGTAAGATGGCAGCCACGTGTTTATGACTGTATAAAAGCGGCGCCAGCAAATTTGCATAACACGCTTAGTTACCACGCGTTGTAAGTCTATAATGTTACGCTATTTTAGATTGTGTGAATTGACACGCGGGCGAAAGCAGATTAAGGTAATTTCCCTCAGTAATTGAAGAAATAGTTTTCGTGTTAAATCTCTTTTAGGTGACGACTTTAGTTCTAGTTGTTAAGTCAAGAGTAATTTTATTTTATTCTTTAATGTAAGAGTAATTAAGCGTATTTCACAATAATTGATCATAATGCTACACTAGTGGATTACTTTGAGTGAGGGGAGAATATGTATTTAGATTTCTGGTGAGCGCAATACCACTCTTTTGTGCGTAAGGCACGTTGAGACAGGTCTTTCTCTGTTTGCTCCTTGCGGAGCATGGAAACACCAATGCAATAGGTGTCCATCACAAGCCCACAAGAAGCATTGTTATGCTATTGCAGTGGTTGTTTCTGTAACAATGTGTTTCATGTGATGAGTTCCCAATCTCATCAGGGGTCATATACGACAAGCTTGTGGCCAGGCGCACCAGTCGTCACTTACGACATGTTCAGAGTGCAGGAACGAATATTGATGTGGATCGGTTGAGAGGTAGTAGCTTATGCTCATTATTGAGAGTATTCGTTGTACATATAGTTGAATATTATTTTATGTCCATTTTATTATTATTTAATTATTGTTATGTGTAGAATGGTTTGTGAGAGCACGTGGGCTCACTTGGATATATATATTTCTCTTCTCGCTCCTGATGGAGCATGGGGCCACCAATGTGGCTGGCATCCACATGAAGCCCTCACAAAGTATGCATATGCTCGTGCAGTAGTGGTTTCGGTAGCAGTATGTGTTACACGGTGAGAGTGCCAGCCTCATGCACAACACCATACTAGTCTCATTGGACGACATGCATGAGTGTGTGTGTGTGTGTGATAGCCGAGTGTGTCAGGTGGCGTGGAAGGACTGTTTGGCAGGTGAGAGTATCGTTTCTCATTATTTAACTATTATTATTTTAACTAGCCGGTGCTTTGTTTCTGTTTCAGATTAGCAATAGAGCACTGGCTGGGTGTTTTGTTTGTTGGTTTATTTGTTTACTGTTTGCTTCGTGAGCTCTTTATCACTGACTGGGTTATATAAATAAATACAGCCTCTGCCTTTTTAGAATCAAGAGTTTTATTGTTGTTCGGGTTGGTGCGAGTGTGAAAGAAAGTAACCACATATCATCATCATCTCGCCCACCCTATCACATATCAAAGGTGGCTAGACGACTTAAGTGATGAAAGTATTAACCGCTGACCTGTCTAATTAGCCTTGTAATACTACGATTCACATGGTGAAACATAAACAAGTATGGGAGTGACTAGGTAAGAATGTAGGTGCATAAAAGATGCCAAATAATAGGACGATGAGTGAGGAAAATGAAGAAATAAGTTGATAATGCAGGAGAGAACGAAATGATGTAAAAGGACACAACTGATTAACTGATTTTGTCACACCAGTCATAACGTTTCAGGCAATGCTGTACTTTGCGAGATTATTCAATGACAGTGGTGTTGCAAAACTAGCATTTTAATAACATAGGATGAAAATCTCATGCATGCCATCAGAAAATTTGATAACTAAAATCGATCTACAGGGTGTCGAATAAGTCTGTTCGCATAGAAAAATAACATTTATCTCACGTTATTTAGACATATTTTCAAACTGATCTCTGTGTAAATTCATACATACATCAATCCGCTTTCGTAGACTGGTATTAGTTCGGTACAGCATGTAGTGTTTTATTTTTCTACATTCACCAAGAATTATTAATGATAAAAATATTAATTTAAGACTCCTCATGAGAACGAAATTTTGGGATACCCTGTATTAAAAGTTCTAACCCGATTACTTCAATACGTCGCTCGGGTTATTTGCCAAATGATGCAAACACATGAAATAAACGTACAGGCTATCTAATGTCTAACATTTATTATCACGATAATTATTATCGTAACTAGTAATATGTGATGTGAACTGTACATCTCGCTGTTAATAATTTATTTCTGAATATTTTTTTTTTTAAACCAGCGGCACTCGAGCTTTCCAGCTCTTTTGGCCCAATGACATGTCATTTCGAGGCTGGGGGGTCAGTGGACTTTCCTTCCAACCCGGTCAGGAGCTTCGCTCCTTCCCATCCACACGGGATTTATGTGCAGGAGCCGTTCCAGGTTATTCAGTCAAATTTCCGGTCGTAAACATTCCTTCAAACGCTGACGTCCGGGTTTGAACAATGAAAACCTGGTCGCCAGTACAACGCCGTAGCCATTACACCAGCGCGGCTCCCATTTCTGAATATTAAACAAAAATTTAATTCCAATGTCGAAGTCTGTTAGGAATTGTTTTAAAAAAAGTTTTGGATTTGTTAAAATCGCTCGAATTCCAACTACATTTGAATTCAGATTCAAACAACAACAGATCAACGTGTGTTGTGTATATAAAAACATGTATATAGAAATAGGTTTGTATACGTAGCATTTCTGAGCGAACGTGTTCACAGCATTAGCGTGAAGCTTTTCTGAAGCATAAGCCAGCAGCTAGACACCCCATACATGCTGCTCTGGTCATCTTTGTCCGTATTCCTCTGCACGTTTTCTGTGATTGAATATATAATCAATCTACGATGCTTGATGAAGGACATTCCACATTTACCATGTTTTATTATGGCTTTCACGATGTTAGAAAAGGGTGTTGGGTTGTTGTTAGTCCCTGTTCAGCGTAGTGCTGTTGCGTTCTGTTGCTGTGTCACTCGACATTCTGAGGCAGATTTCTCGTGATGCTTGTTTTTTGTTTTTTGCTTTGCCTACTGTTCCATAAGAGCGTCCGATTGACAGAGTGTTTAGAGCGTTGGTCTCTCGCGGCAAAGGTGCCGGTTATGAATCACAGTACCGACACGTTCCAGTCTACCAAGCTGTAAATGGGTACCTGACTCTCTGAGTTAGGGAAGGAAAAGACAGCGAGGAATGGAACTTGTTATCCCACCTCTCGATGCTGGACCTAGTATGATGAAGTCTCTAACACTTCACTACCCTACGGCAGTAACTGCTATGGGACTACCTTGACCTTTTCTTTTACTGTTCCATTGAAATCACCCATCACAACCAAATTAGCCTCGTGTCATAGCCCTCTGTGGTGGAGTACCTTATTCCATTCAATCTCCCATACCTGAAAGCAAACTGATTCAAATGTGTACCTCACAAAGTCCACCAAAGTTACGGGACTAATGACGATATTTATAGCCATGGCAGGCATAGGTGGTAATAGGTGAAACAGCCATTAATGTTTGGAAACTGGCTGTGCTGATTCATCAAGTGGCAGCTGGGAGTCTCGTAGTCAGAGGGACGACACCTGAAGTTGTGTGCTCAACATGCAACGAGGAGAGACAAGCTGGTCACACGGGAAAACCCATCAACTGAGGTATAATCTTACCCTCAGTTTATTAATAAATGCATTTTGCATTGGTTCCCAGACAATAAATATGTATGTTGAATGATGACATTATACATTTGCTATCTTAACGTGAGAGAAACGGAGAAATAGGCCGACAAATGGATAAATAGATAGATAGATAGATAGATAGATAGATAGATAGATAGATAGATAGATAGATAGATAGATAGATAGATAGATAGATAGATAGATAGATAGATAGATAGATAGATAGATAGATGGATAGATAGATAGATAGGTAGATAGATAGATAGATAGATAGATAGATAGATAGATAGATAGATAGATAGATAGATAGATAGATAGATAGATAGATAGATAGATAGATAGATAGATAGATAGATAGATAGATAGGTAGGTAGGTAGGTAGGTAGAAAGATAAATAGAAAGATAAATAGATAGATAGATAGATAGATAGATAAATAGATAGATAGATAGATAGATAGATAGATAGATAGATAGATAGATAGATAGATAGATAGATAGATAGATAGATAGATAGATAGATAGATAGATAGATAGATAGATAGATAGATAGATAGAGGTGTAAATGTTAACAGATAATATACATTTAGAAGTAGAAATAAACGTGAGTACTGTCAGAATGCATAACGTGTAGAACATGTAGTGAGTTGTTTTGCAGAACTGTAATATATATATATTAACCTTACATTTGCGACAGGTGTTTGAGTGCTGTGACATATTCAGAGCACTGAAGTAAACTTTGGCGTATATTAAGGTTTACGTAGCACTTTAACTTTGTCATTCAGAATATGCAACAAATTTCAGAATATAAAATAAATAACATTTATGTAGTCCTAGAGTTAGCCACAGTTATCAGATTTGGGATCATCATTGACTCCATGTTCCAAAAGGAGAGAAAAGGAGAATTATGATGATAATAACGACGATGAATGATAGGTTGACTGTCGGCTTTAACAAACCACAAGTGGGGAAAAAAGTTGGCAACCATTTTAGATCCTCGATGGAACCTAAAAACGTCATGGGACAGTTAAATAGATAAAGGTATTGATCGAACAGAATTCAGTGACTCATTTCACGGTTCATGTCTGGTTGGCTAGCGCTACCGAGTGCTATACTGCAATATTTATTATTTAAAAAAAAGTATTGTTCTCTAAATAGTGATCACATGAAAGTACGTTCTCTCCAGCGGCGACGCTTCAGTGTTTCTCAAACTTTCAGTAATGGGCATACCCCGTAAGAGAGTTTAAGTCATAACGACATATCTCTGCTGGGTGAAGATCATGAGGAGGAGGAGGTAACATTAAAAATACTATTTTATCTACATTAGGGCATATACAATTTATGCTATTGATATACACCATCATCATCGTCATTTGTGTCCCTTAATGAACATAGAACCACCACTGTAGTTGGTCCATTTGCAGGAAGCCTGCATTAAGCAGTCACCTCCAGTTATTCTAGTCTCGATATTAAAAACTATATATGTATATATATATATATATATATATATATATATATATAAATAAATATATATATATATATATATATATATATATATATATATATATATATATATATATATATATATATATATATATATACTGTACGTACATATTTTGGCTTGCGACCTCGTCACGTGAAACAAATGGCCAAAAAAAAACCGCCCCTGCAAGAACATGCGAATGCTTCGTGCAGACTTCCTGAAAGGGGACCAACTACGATGGTGACCTCATGCTCCGTAGGAAGCGCAAAGGGGTTATATATATATATATATATATATATATATATATATATATATATATATATATATATATATATATATATATATATATATATATATATATATATAACAAAAGTTACAAATATATTCTATATAAAAATAATAATTTTTAAAACCAATTAAAATGTCTAAAGTAATAATAAAAGTCAACTAACATTCCAAAAGATAAGCGAACACTTATGACGGATTCCAAAAAGGTATAGTAATGTAAAAATACAAAGTTCTGCCGCATACCCTTGAACCTTTTTCCTACACCTCACGAGGGTACAAGAAACAGACTTTGGGAAACACTGGCTAACTTGATCGATATCACAGTAACATTAACTCCATATAGGAAAGCGTTACCGGGTTAGATTTGATGATGCTTAATTAACGTGTATTCTCACTGCGCTACATTTGGGGTCGTCCACATATGACGTCATGCAGCGAGGAAGGGAAATAGGGGGAATGTGTCCAAAATGTTGTGACGAAGTGTGATAATAGGGGGAGGCGACGTTTAAAGAAATGTCACGCAAAAAAAAATACGAGAGAGGATCGCTTCTTTTATAAATGATGTCAGAACAAAATAGATTTTGTAACCTCATTTCTCATAGACTACTTCGTCAGCAGTGGTAGACAACTCCCTCGTGGACGACATTTATTATTATTATCGCAGCTGAAATATTGGGTAATTGTCATGGCCTTTAACTGTTTTAAATTGATTTGTAATTTTACAAAGATATATACCTCAAAAGCAAAATGCAGACTAAATAAACTATTCTGTTGATTAAAAACTAGATTGAAAAAAAAAGAAACAATAGCAAGTCAAAACCATCCCGACAACAGTTCGATGAGATCAAAGAGAGAAGTTGAGTTGGTGTAGCGAGATTTGGTACCACTTGCTTTTTTTGTGAAAAAATGTGTAACGCTACACACACACGCGCGCACACGCACACGCACGCACGCACGCACACACACTCACACACACACACAAACACACACACACACAGCGCAGGGACAACGCGGCGGGACTTGCTTTGAAGTTTGAAAGTAGCTGAAAAATGTGCACTTCGTCTAGCCGACCAACATTGAAGAAGTAGTAAATAGCGAATATATGAAACATGGCCGACCTTAAAAGTTTGCCTTAGCTGGAAAAGAGAATCTAAATCTACAAGAACAAGCCTGGTTGTAAGACATTTAAATAATAATAATTCACCAAAGGAGATAGAGTATGAAATATCCAAAAGGATATTATTCAAATGTAAATAGTTTTAAAAATAATTGATATTTTTCATCGTCATCACATCTGCTAAAAGTTAGCTCATGATCTTTAAAAATTTATTATAACTACATACCTAAACGGATTTCGATAAAACTTGGATAGATTGAAAGCCTCATATGGGTAAATGAAAGGATACCTAGGAAGGAAGGAAAGAGATAAGTGTGTAGTGACAAGAAGAGAAAACAAGTACAGAAAAAGCACAGATCGCCTCAAACCAAGAGATTAAACGAAAATCTTAGCGGACTTCAGACGGTGCTTTCTCGTACGGGAGAGTCGCCCAAATATAAAGACACAGCGGCGCGTTTAAAATCACACACACCAAATCCAGAAGCCAGAGTGAGAAACTGGAAGACAATATCTGCAAGAAAAGTTCTTCTTTTTCACGCTGCATGCAGGGCAGATAGACTTCAACCAATACAGCCTCACCGTGCGCTTATTAATCCTAAGAGGGTATGTAAGTTTATTAAAGATATGTGTGACTAATATCAATTTATTTCAGATTTTGTTTACGATTTGATAGTATCAGACATAATAACAAGGGAATGACGCTAACCAGAGATAACCTCCACCGGCATTGTCAGGAAGCATAACCATTAATTGGTTAGCCAAATATATCATGGCTAGTTCTTGCCTGGAAGCTTACGACATACCAGCAAGTACATAGGTGACTTGGCATCCATAAGTGGAAGGCAAAGGTTATATCTTACCCATGTAACATAACATGTGATTTATTCATGTATTTTGTTATTTTCTGCACAGTGGACATTATCTTATCATGCTATCTCTGTAACATACTACCACGATTCATTCATTTATATACAAACACTGAAGACATGGTCGCCTCATGAACAGCAGTAGTTGGTGAGATTGTTGGAACACCATGGCCACCTATTACCTTTTGTTCCAGGTTTTATGATCGTTCCTGATCGAGTTATGATCGTTCCTGATCGAGCTCATGTTCGAGTTCGTGATCGAGTTTAAACTAAAGACTTGAGGACCATTGATCCTGCTAACTGAAGCCTAGTGGTAAAACAATCTTCAACACCTTAGTCCCCCGTAGTTATAGGGCGGGCTGAAGGAAAGTCTTCCTGATCAACAGTGTATCTCAGGAACCTAGAACAAACACAAGATGAGTTTTTATGTATCCCATCCAACAAACACTGTGAGCAGTTTCTAAAGCTAATGTCGATGATGATAACAGCTAGAGACTAGATAGCAAGATATATCAAAAATATACTGTGACAGACTTTTATAATTTCCTTGGAACATTCATCCAAGATCTTTTACTATTATTTATTTTAATTTGTAACTATAAATAATCATACATTTTACTATCTTCCAACACCCATTTCTCATTACAAGGATATATAGATGTACATAATAAATTATGAAATTGTACTCATTTGACTTGGTAAATTATTAACTGTTAAATTTTGAGTTACTTTTTCTAATTTAATTATATTATCACATAGGGTTACTATAGCGAAAGTGGCACAGTATACTTCTGAAGCCTATATCTATTGTCCAGCTCAGAGTATTCACAGCCGTAACTCAATTGTGATACCAGTGCACTTCTCTGGCACTGGGACTTCATACTTTCTGGAGAGAGATTCTACTTCTTCTCTACCTCTATCATCACACCAGAAAAACCTTTCGCTACAGTAGGTTGAAAGTATTAGGGCTAACATAACGTAACATTTTTTATTTTTGGTGGCGAAAATGTGAAACTATTTAGCTGAATAGGGCAAGGGTTAGGCCCTCTCTCGTGTTGGGATGTGTGGTAAAGTGGGATGATATAAATATTTATAGGGGACTTAGTGTACTGACTGAGATCAGCTGTGAAGGTATCTGTATCTAATAGGTGTAGTGTTTTACAGATAACCTTGCTTGCTACCACATTATACCTCAGTCAGAATTATTCTGGAATATTGTGATGACTACGTTAAATGTCTAGGGTATGTATATGATGAAGTGTAAGTCACAACAACAACAGACAGATAAACAATTTAATTTATTCCACCACACTTGACAACACTGTGACACTCACACACATTTAACACTCTATAAGACTATCTTAAATGAGTCACTGGTAAATTTTCAAATATATATGTATTAATTACTTTCACTAATCTATGTGTCCTGATTCAAATACAAAGTGAACCAGGAATCACAATCAATTGTAATTACAATTTATATGTACAGAATTTATCAATATGAACCTTGTAGTGACATATTTTATTAATATTATCCTATGTGTGTCAGTTGTGTAGTGGTAATATGAGGTAATACTGGTTTTGTTTTTTTCAAGCTATGTTGTTATTTGTCATCATGACTTCAAGTGTTTGTTTATCTTGGAAATAGTATGGGGAAAAGTTCACAGTTCCTATCAATTTAAACACTGTATTTTCCCTCTGTTTTATTATAAAGTCAGATTTTGAGGGGGGGGGCATAATGTTGAGCTCCTCTGGCCACAGACGCTTATCTTTCGTGATGGCGGCAGGAAAAGACTCCTCTGCTCGATAGCCTCCCTGTGTTCTGGAGACACCTCACTGGTCACTATCTGGACCCAGGAGTATGCTGTCAGCCTCTAGGTTCAGCAAAGCTCAGACCAGGTGCTGCTCAATAACTTTAGGGCCACGGTCCCTGAAACAAGAAGGTTGTACCTCCTATTTCAGAACTAATTTATAATAAATTTCCAGACTGAACACAATACATAACAAACACTGAGTTCAGAGCGGTAGGCCAACTGCTATCTTCATCTGGAACAATTTTCACCAGTATACTCCTCCCTAATGGTTACTACGCCTCTGCAATTCCAGCATTATTTCTTTCTAGTCGATAAGATAGGTGTCAGTGTGCTGTTTGGCAATTCCCTGTAGTTTTACTTTTCTCTGACACCTTCTGTTCAGGTTGGAGCACTATATAGGCTTTACCTCATGTTCGCTACTGAACCACACATATATACAGACATGAATTATCAATTTACATTCAATTTTCATTAAAAAGATATCAAATATTTCAAGCTTACCACAATTCATGGAATAATACACAGTTACGTTGACTGGCAATGAATATAGCACAATTTCGATCTGCCGATGTCCCAGGCTTTTATTTAGAAAAATATGCACTGGCGCTCAACGCACTGGTTCTTTAGTAAGTTTATTTGAAAATGTGGTGCTGACCTGACGCCTCTGATTGACTATATTGGCGGGTCTAACCAATCGTGCCATGTTTACACAGCTTTTCAAAAAAAAAAGTACCCTTACTCACGTTTCCCTAACAACAAAGAATCAATATTTATAGCCCGACTAATCGTGTTTAGCCTTACATTTACTTTCCGCCAATCAAATAGGAGGTAACATGTCAGCCTATTTCCCGTACAATGGTGGTGTGAAAATCTGCCACTGAACGATTCTGATTTTGGTGTTGTCTGACATCCCTCACTATTTCTTTTGGCTATAATTTGTTAATTCCTAGACTATTTGCGTAACGTTTAACATATTCTTTGTCAGCAAGTCCTAAGGAACCCAAATATATAAATTTAATGGGGCTAAGGGGCTGCGTTCAAAATATGCATTTTCTTCTACCTCCTGTTCACTTCGAATACGATGTGGTGTCTGGGTACTGTAATGTTTTCAAACGTAAACCAGTATAATGTCATGTTTCCTAATAAGCGTTTTGTAAGTTTTTAAAACCTAACTCGTATGGGTAGTGTTTTTTATCACTGTCGATTTGAAAAAAAGCTAGTGCTTGTGGCCTTACACGCGTGATGGTAGTAATTGTGTATCGCGAGACTGTGGTAGTATTGCCTGCGTTCCGGCTTTCAGCCCCTCCCTTTCTTTCTATCCTTAGTCCATCTGTCTTTCGTTTATGGTAACTTAGTGTATAAAATGACATGAATAGAATATTAAATATAGGTCAGCTTGCGTATCTCAAGGTTTTTCTTAGAAAGGCAGTACACGTTTTATCGTAGAAAGCGGGTATTGAAGCATTAGGCTTTTACTATCAACGTGAAACGTTACAATTTGCAGACGAATTAGAAAACAAGGGGGATTTCGAGTACAGTCATTGTGACAGCACTGTTCTTTACCATTCTTCTTTCCTTTTATTAAATTTATTTGTTAGGCTTTACATTTACTTTTTAATTTATATATGTGGATTAGAATATTTCACGATAGGATGCAGCACAAGAAAGGAATGATATATGTAACAGACGGATTAATTAAACACTATTTATTCTTAAATTGGGGGGGGGGGGGGGGGGGGGGGGGGGGGGGGGGGGGGGGGAGAAGGGGGAGAAGAGGAGATTTAAGAGATTTGTGACGTCACACAAAGAAAAAGGAAGGGGGGGGGGGGGGGCTTTAGTTTTGTGGCGATTGTGTCAAGGGGGAAGGGGTGGATTAAATTGAAAAAAATTGCATGTCATATGTGGAAGACACCTTTACTTGTTTATATGGTTCGTTCGTTCATTCGATTATTTGCTGTGTTGTCGCGAGGTCTCACTGAATGAGTGCATTTCCGGTTTCCTGTAAGCGGCCTCATCATCAATACCCTTCAGCTCCCCGCGGAGCACAGTCCTCAACAAAAAACATGCCAACGTCTTTGTGTCCCGTGCCACCCGTTTCAAGATTCTTTCCTGCCTGCGTCCAGTTCTCTCCTCCATGTGCTTTCTTAATCTCCTTCTATTTATCCTAAAAAAACGGCCAATATCGTGAAACTTTCGTGCTTCTTTAAGCTCTCTGTTACATGCCATACGACAGTGGCGTATATAGAAGAGGGGCTAACGTTACAGGTCCTTCCCTCCAAAAAAAAAAAAAATTGTTTTCCAGATATTGTGTGGGTGCCTCCTAGGAATATCTTATGTTGCACTCATAAACGTTAGATTATATACTTGTTTTGACAGATGATATTTTACGTTTTAAACATTATCATCCATCATAAATCTCCTTTCAACTCCCCAAGGAGCATAGGGCTTCAACGAACTTATGCCAAGTCTTCCTGTCACGTGCCATCAGTTCAAGGTCTTTCCATGTTTTCTTCACCCCCTTCATGTCTGACTCCAGTTCTCTTCTCCATGTGTTCTTTCCTCTCCCTCTTCCTCTCTTGCCCTGGGAATTTCAGAACAAGGACTCTCTGGTAATGAAAACAACAGCTGTCCTCAGTGTGTGTCCCATCCATCGCCATCGTCTTCTTCTCATCTCTTGTTTCCACTGGCACTTGGTTAGTTCTTGTCATCAGTTCCACTTTAGTGATCTTCTCATACCATTTCAATCTTCCCATTCTTCGCAAGCTCCCATTTACGAAAGTCTGTAGTTTCTTAGTTGCAGTTTTTGTTGTTCTCCATGTGTCGGTGCCGTACGATAGATAGGACAATGTGCTTAGAATAATTTACAAAGCACTGTAACAAAATGGCTTATTGGGATGGTAAAGGGAATACTTACAAGATTGGACACCTGAATAGACGCCTCATACTCGAACAGCCAGTCTCAAAGGAAATTCCTAAATATACCACTTGCTCCAAGAATCATATTTTATGGACTACACTAGCAATAACCCGTCAATAATGACGGAAGTAAATAAAAAACTGTAATATATTTTAAAAATATTTTTTAATTCAATATAAAAGTTAACAATATGACAACATGTTTTGTGAAAGTGCGTGGATTTGTTTCAAAGAATGTTCCCTGATAAAAAGTGTTTTTAACAAAAAATTTCAAGTTTTCATGATTTGTTCCTCCGGTGAGGGCGACATAGAGCTGGCCGTGTCCGAAAACAGGTTCAGGAAGGAAAACTCCTACATGATCAAAAGATTGTCCTTGCGCCTTATTCATCGTCATTGCAATGCTAAAATCACTGGGAATTGACGACGTCGCATCCTAAAAGGCAAACTTGCTCTCGCTTGGTTCTAAGTCAATGCGAGGAATTCTCCCTTATTACTGCCAGTGATAATTTCTGCATCAATGGAATTCCGATGCAAGACTTTTATGAACAAACGCGTGTTATTCAATAGTCCGTTTTTTGCATTCAGATTTCGCAACAGCATGATACATGCAGCAACCTTTAATGTGAGCAAATGCGGTAGCATTCCTGATGGGCAATGCTCGTTAAGGAACTCTGTTGGGAAATCAACTGCGCCGTTGGGATCATCGGAAATCATGGTATCTATGCTCCAATAAACCGTTTTATTTCCAGCGAGTAGCTCCAATAATAAGTCTGCAATACTTAAATTAAAATTTTGTCTTGAAGAAACAATCAAAAACGTACATTTTAAGGTTATTTTTAACAAAATGATGAGTTAAATCCGTTTCCGGAATGAAACTGGTTCTACAATCAAAAACTTACATTTTATTCATATATCACTGTCACTCACTTTGTGTTGCACAATTCACCGACTTTTTTTCGTTGAGTGTTACTATTTTCGGGAGAGTACATATAAGGGAAACAATACAATTAATGTGTAACTTTCAACCACAGTTGCATCCCTTAGATGTGACCGACGTACAAATGTTAGAATTATGGAGTTTGATTCTTATAGTCCGCCAATTGTAACCGAACGAGAAACAGTAGACGAGTTAATCCTGGATGTGGTCATAGATGACACAAACAGTATACGCTTTAATCTTCCATGAAGTCGAAGATGACGCAAACAGTAGGCGCTATAACCCTTGATGAGGTCATATATGACACAAACAGTAGGCGCTGTAACCCATGATGAGGGTATAGATGACACAAACAGTAGGTGCTTTAACCCTTAATGAGGTCATAGATGACACAAACAGTAGGTGCTGTAACCCTTGATGAGGTCATAGATGACACAAACATTAGATGATGTAACCCTTAATGAGGTCATAGATGACACAAACAGTAGGTGCTGTAACCCTTAATGAGGTCATAGAAGACACAAACAGTAGGTTCTGTAACCCTTAGTGAGGTCATAGAAGACAGAAACAGTAGGTGCTGTAACCCTTAGTGAGGTCATAGATGACACAAACAGTGGGTTCTGTAACCCTTAGTGAAGTCATAGAAGACACAAACAGTAGGTGCTGTAACCCTTAATGAGGTCATAGAAGACACAAACAGTAGGTTCTGTAACCCTTAGTGAGGTCATAGATGACACAAACATTAGGTGCTGTAACCCTTGATGAGGTCATAGATGACACAAACAGTAGGCGCTATAACCCTGAATAAGGTCGTAGAAGACACAAACAGTAAACGCTGTAACCCTTAATGAGGCAATATATAACACAAACAGTAGATGTTGTAAAACTTAATGAGGTCGTAGATTACGCAAATAAGTAGAAGTAACTCATGTTGAGGCCGAGGAAGACACAGTAGACGCTGTAAACCTTGATGACGTCATGGATGACACAAACCGTAGCAGTAGCATCACTTAACGAAGACCTAAAGGATTGTGATTGTATATGGGGGGGGGGGGGGGGGGGGCGGGGAGGGGGGGGTAGGTGAAAGCAGACTGAATGGTTGTAATTGCGTGATATAAGGAATACATTTACTGAAAAATATGTACGACTCATCCTAGTCATAATACTAGCAATTTTTATTTTTTTATTTTCAATAGTCCTATATCGACTTCGTTCTTCTACGTATCCTGCTCCTCCTCCTCAACGTTTTCTTCTTTCTTTCCTTTTTTTACGGTTCTTATCACATTTCTCGGCGCTTACCCCATTCAGCCAATGTGCTTGAACTTCCTCTATCAACACATACATAAAGCAACACTACAGTACCTAGTTAGCAATGAGTTGCTAATTGACAGTCAGTCAGGGTTAAGACAAAAGCATTCATGCCACACAGCTCTAACTAAGATGATAGACAACTTGCACCTAAACATCAATAACGATAACATATGTGGAGCAATCTTTGTAGACGCATTTGATATGTTAGATCACGCTGTTTTAATAAGAAAATTAGAAACAATGAAAGTTAACTTTAAACTAGTGACATTACTTAACTCATTCCTGTCCGACAGACAGCAAGTAGTGTGGTACAATAACTCCTTGTCAAGCCCAACTATTATTGACACCGGTGTTCCTCAGGGTTCTATTCTCGGCCCTCTACTTTTTTCCATTTACATAAATGACCTTCCACTACACATCAAGCACTCATCCTGCGACCTATTTGCCGATGACTGTTCCATTTACACTAGTGATAAAAGTTGGAACACGCTAGAAATATTATTACAAAGAAGTAATATTGGCCACCCAGAAATGTAGAAGTGGAATTGGCCACAAAATGTTGGTGTAATATTTGGTAGTCACCAAGTGTGGTGGTAATATACTTCTGTAGATACCAGAGGATGTTGAAGGCTGTATGGAAGGGTGTCTCGTGTCTGGTGGGTTGTCTGATGTGTTGATAGTACATGAAGGTCCACACAGGACTACAGTACACAGGTCACAAGGACGTCACTTTGACTCACAACGAGGAAAGTCAGTAATGGTAACAGCTGATGACGTTTCATGCATTTATTCACGACACAGGACAGTAGACGTTCATCAGCATATACAAAGTCAGTACGATCTTGACGACATATAGCATAGCAATGGTGAATAATATAATTGGCATCAACACATCATAAACGACTGTAGATATAATCAGGTGCTGAAACCATCATCCTTTTCTACTACAGCCGAGATATATATATGTAGGGGAGTAAACCAACTCTCCCTTTCTGACCCCAGCAAGACAGACATATCTTCTGGAGTACATCAGGCAATGTCCTCGAAGTTCCTTTAATAGCAAAGGTATCAAACCTTGAATGACGTGATACCGCCGGAGCACAGAGTTCAACCAACAGATAGCCCTTGGGGCATGCACCAACCCGATGCAGAGAAGACAGGGTGATTCGTGAGCTGTAACTTCTTAAGGCAGTAGACTCTTTCCCGCCCAGTGGGAAAGTTAGCAAGCAGCCTACAAAATGTCAATCATAACAACTGGCGACAAATAATAATCAGAAGAGCAATTACCTTTCTTCCGAAATAATCACCACAACTCACACGCCTCCAGGCGCTTAGAATCACAATGGGGAAAATCATCTTTAGATAAACTAACAACTCGAGAGGACATCCATATTCCCCGACAAATGATCACGGACGCTGAAAACGCGTCTCACTCTGATCAGAACTCTTCTAAGACTCCTGGAACGAAAGTCTCTCTCAAGCAACCTTAAATTCGACACATGCGCAGAAGCGCTTGACCCCTGAGTTCAACTCAAATGGGCCGATGTTGGACACATACCAAGCAAAGATACTTGACCAAAACGAGCCTTATATGGTCAGATAATAAACCTCAACTCAGGTTACAAACATTCCAAGAACAGATGACATATTCTAGCCATATAAGGAAACAACCAGACATGGGTCTAATAATAAACCGACGGTCAGGTTAAGACACAAGAGAAGGTAACAACAATTGTAAAATGTAACCTCCGCAAATCAAGAGTTATGCACCTTGGCTTACAAAATTAAAGTGTACAATCAAGACAGG
This sequence comes from Oreohelix idahoensis, assembly GCA_024509875.1. Taxonomy (NCBI): domain Eukaryota; kingdom Metazoa; phylum Mollusca; class Gastropoda; order Stylommatophora; family Oreohelicidae; genus Oreohelix; species Oreohelix idahoensis. The sequence goes on from JAMPIV010000529.1 coordinate 87,569, forward strand.
TAAATATATATATATATATATATATATATATATATATATATATATATATATATATATATATATATATATATATATATATATATATATATATATATATATATATATATATATATTATATATATATATATTGCCTCAGAAAAATCTGTGCGTAACAGACTACCACACCCCCCGGGAAAAAAATGATACTTTTTTTTTGAATCCGAGAGCAAGATCAAACAGGCTCCTAACGCACGAATGATGCGCGGATAAACGTATCACCAAAAAATATCATGCCTAATGTGAGGCTAGCTCGACGCATGGAGCGTCAGGTGAGACTATATCTCAAATCCTTAGAGAAAGTATTTCCCTAAGTATACATATATTCCAGGGAGGTGCCACCAACATACACCACAATGCTGGCAACATTATAATGTAATCAAAATTATATACATACAAATGTATCTGACATTAAATATATTATCATAGGATTAAACAATGGAATGTCATCAAAACAGCGGGGTCATATCATAATATACCGCATTATAGAGATATAATCATTTAACAGCCAAACATTACATTATGTAAACATGTAATAATATTATGCCATAATGCTGTATACATAATATTAACTAAGTCGATGATCCCAGCAGACCAGGTCATAGACTACGTGGGCACATCTACAGAGTTGTTCCAAAGGTAAGTAAGTACTTCCTACTACGTCATGGTAGACACAATTTACAGCATCTCGCACACATCAATGATTTGCTGCGAACATATAAATAACACAATTCTATATGATAAATGTTAGATTTTCTAATACAGTAATCAAAATACATTCTTGAATATAAATTGTGGCCATTAGAACTTTTGGCCCTTATATTGCTAACCTAGCCTTCTTCAGTTATACCAAAATCGGTAACAGAAAAAAAGGGAATCATACAGTACAATGTTACAAATTCTCATAAAGTGAGAATAGATGTGCTGATATATAATTATAGTAGAGACCTGTTATAAATCTCGACGTCTATCAGGAAATATAGGACAGAAAAGTCAAGTGGAATCATGTGGGCATCTGGACAAAATGTCTGCCATCACATTATCCGAACCTCGGATAGCTCGCACCGTGAAATGAAATGGTTGAAGAGCAATGGCATAGCGAGTGGATCTCGAGCTCTTCAAGTTTTTACTCTGAATAGCAGTAAGAGCTTTCTGGTCGGTTTCCACAATGAAATGCGCGCCCAGAAGGAATCTTTGTAACTTGAGAATTGACCAAACCATAGCCAACAATTCACGGTCTAAAACCGAGTAATTCCTCTCTGCCGCATTTAGTTTCCTAGAGATATACATCACCGGATGCAGAGTATCTGAATACTCCTGCATTAGTGCTGCCCCAATCCCAGTGGATGAGGCGTCACTTCGAAGAACAAAAGTCTTCTCAATAGTAGGTAACCTTAAGATAGGTGGAGATGAAAATAAAGTTTTAATCTGGTCCAATGAGGATTGGCATTCTTGAGACCAGCGGATCAGATTAGGCGATCCTTTCTTCAACAAGGTTGAAAGAGGTGCCATAATGGAGGACAGATTCGGAATGAATCGTCCGTAAAATTGTATCAAACCTAAGAGACTACGTACATGTTTTTTCGTCTTAGGAGCAGAAATGTTTAGTATTTTAGAAATATTGTGGTCCTCTGTCTTTAACAGACCATGACCAACCCGGTGACCCAGGAAAGACATTTCAGTAAATCCTATAAAGGCTTTAGAGGGTTTTGCAGTCAAATTATACTCGCGAAGAGTAGACAGCAATTCGTATAAACCCAAATAGTAATCTTCTCAGGAATCACTGAAGAGACAGATATCGTCTAAGTATGCTATGACATCTGTACGATATGAGAGAATTCGACGCATCATGCGTACGAACGTAGCAGGGGCGTTCATAAGACCGAAAGGCATGAAATTCCATTGAAATAAACCCCTGGGTGTAGAAAAAGCAGTAAGAGGTTTGGCACGTTCGGTTAAAGGAACTTGCCAATAACCTCTCGATAAGTCGAGTTTGGTAAAGAATCTAGAATTAGAAAGTTTGTTTAGTAGCTCTTCTAATGAAGGCATAGGTTCAGCATCGAACTTCGTAACTTGGTTCAATTTGCGATAATCAACGCAAAGGCGTATGTTATTGTCTTTCTTTCGAACAATTACCATGGACGAAGAGTATGCTGAAGTGGATGGTTCAATTATTTTCAATTGTATCATTTCATCCAATTCTTTTTCGACTTGTGATTGAAAATGGATAGGTATAGGATAGGGTCTGACTCTAATAGGATTATGGTCAGTAAGTATTATGTCATGTTCTGACATGTGTGTGTCCAGGAATGTCGGTAAGGACATCCTGAAACGTTTGTAACATCGAAGAGACTTGTCGGTGTTCCTCAGCGGAAAGACTAGGAGAAACAGTAACGTTTTTCCAAGATTCCGTTGAATGAAGTGGGATCACAGGAAGAGGAAGATTGACATCTGAAAAAGTAGTTTCCTCATCCTGTATAACCGACAGGGATGAGTAATGACCATGAGGTACTGGAGAATCGTCTGTCGCCTGGAAAATAGGCTTCAAATAGTCCGGTCGTTCAAGAAATTCCTTGAGCATATTTATATGGAAAGTTTTATGCTTTCCATCAATATCGACAACATAGTCGACATCGGAAATTTTTGAGACTATCGTATACGGACCTTTCCATGCAATAAGAAGTTATTTCTCCCAAGAAGGGAGTAGAACGAGTGCTTTGTCACCTGGACAAAGTTGTCGTAGACATCTATTCTTATTTGCAAATTGCCTTGCCTTTTCTTTAGCAAATTCAGAAGAAGAAGTTGCTAGTTTGCATGCCTCGATGATCTTTTGCCTCAGAGCAATGACATACTCATATGAAGATTGTGTGTCATCGCTAATATTTATCAGCAGTGATAAGATCGTGGAGCAAAGACATAGGGCCGCGCGGTCGCGCGCCGAAGACAAGTTCAAAAGGAGAAAACCCTGTGTGTTCATTGGGCACCTCTCTATAAGCAAAGAGAGCCGCGGGTAAAACCCTGTCCCAATCCTGAGGATGATCCTCAGTTATCTTCCCAAGTAAAGTCTTGAGTGTTCTATTCAAACGCTCAACTAACCCATTCAACATGGTGTGATAAATACTGCTGAGAGACCTTTTAATATGCAGAGTCGACATTACCTGCGACATAGTGTCTGATATAAGTTGAGTACCATGGTCTGACAATATTTCTCTGGGGAATCCCAAACGAGAAAATATCAGCCAAAGAGCGTCTGCAATATCGGCAGTGGAGATGCTCTTAAGAGGGATAGCCTCTGGCCAACGAGTGCACATGTCGACACATGTAAGGATAAACTAATGTCCTCTGGCCGACTTGATCCTAAAAGGACCAATAATATCTATTGTCATTTTCTGAAACGGCCGAATAGGAATGTCTGCAGCCTGGATAGGCGCTGCATGTCGTGGTCCTCTAGATTTGACCTCTTGACATATTTTGCAAGATCGGCAGTAAATACGTATGTCCTTGCTCACAAATGGCCAAAAGAAAGCCGCAAGAACTCTCGACTTTGTACGGGAAAAACCCATATGTCCAGCACATTGCGAGTCATGAGCATGTTGCAATATCTGTAATCTCATACTCTTAGGCACAAGAATTTGTGAATGTGCAGACGCCGTCGAGTCTTGTACCATACGCACAAGTACGCCGTTCTTCATAGTAATCCAAGATTTTCGATTTGTATTCTGATTTGGATCACCTTTTTTTTGCTAGAATGAAGAATTTTTTTAAAGAAAGATCTTCTTCTTGCAATTTTATAAATGAGTCACGTGAAATAACCAAGTGACTATCTTGGCTATGTACTTCATTATTATCAGTTAATGAAGTTTGAGGTATCTGACGAGCCTGTGCTCTTGTGACCACAGCATTGGTAGCTTGAATATTTTGTTCTTCCCAAGCAGCAATTTGCTGCGGAGTACCTTCCCTAACTCCGTGAATACGACTGATAATAAGATCCGCAATAGAGTTTGGTAGAAGACACGCGTGCACATCTCCCGTAAAAAAGGGAGTAGCAATGTGAATTATGGCAGTAGGATACTTTTCCAAAGTGCCACCAAATGTGACACATTTGATCACTTTTCCTGTGGCACAGGATGGATCTACAAGAGATTGCTTAACTCCGATAGTAGTGCATCCAGAATCAAAAAGGACTGAGATTGTATTATTATTTACTAGACCTTTATGTAGGATAAGAGATCCTCTCCCGTCATGCGCAACTGCAGCAGGAAGAGCGGGAAGAGGGTGACCACGGCTCAAGGTAGTTACAGTAGTCGGTTCGAACAAAGTAGTGCATTGGAGGCATTCATTTGCTCTCCCAAAGTCAAAGGCAGAACATGAGACAGCGCTAGAGTTTTTATTATCATCAACCTGTTTACAGGCTCCCTGAGATTCTTGCTGTACAGCGTTTGCTTGCTGATATCTCTTTTTTGTGTGTTGAGATCTACCGCGACTATTATTGCCTCTGAGATTATTATTGTATTCTCTATTGTAACTGTTATCCTGGTTTGAATCCCAGTTTCCATAGTTATCAGTATCATTTCCATATTGATGAGAACATCTATGAGTTTGGTATTGAGGTCTCCGCGAAGAAGTTTTGACAACCTCTATTATTATAACCTCTTCTAAAATGTCTATAATTATTGGGTACAGAATAACGAGGACTGTCAGCCCGTCTCCAGTTCTTCAAAGAAGAACCGCTATGTGATTGATTGCCCTGATTCTGAGCATAATTACAATTACTTTTCTTGTCAAAATTTTGTTGAGTACCCTGAAATTTACGGAAGAAGTTTGGGCCATATGGTCCTGCCGAAGCAACTGGCAAACCTTCTTTCACTTTAGAGTTGCTAATGATTACATGAGGGTGCGCAGTGACATACTGGCAACAATATTCTTCCATTTCTTTTATGTTTTTAGGCTTACGCTCATGAAGGAAAGCAAGAAAAGACTCATTGACAGAAGACATAACTTTGTCTCTAAGTAGTAAGTCCATAAGTGCTTCAAATGTATGTTCTGTCTTAGACAGCTCAACCCAACGTGAAAACTTGAGACGTATTTTTGCAATAAATTCAGAGAATTCTACTCCAGTTTCTGGCAACATATTTTTAAATTGAAGACGATAGCCGTCTTCGTTAAGTTGATATTTCTTTAATAAGGCGGCCCTGACAACCTCATAATTGTTCTTGTCAGGCTCATCTACCATGCTTAGCATACTCAGAGCTTCACCTTTAAGTATATTCGACAATTGATCAACATATAGTGATTTATCTATATTATGTGTTTTACATGACCGTTCAAATCTGTCCAGATAGAACGTTATATCGTCACTGGAAGCATTGAAAGCTGGTAGCTTAATCTTGAAAGTACTAGCATTAGACTTATCAGAAGATGACACCTTATTTGGATCATTAGCATTACTCATGTTCATCAACTTTAACTTCTCTAACTCCAAAGCTAAGAGTTTTTCTTCGTTCTCCATTTTTGCTTTTTCTTTTCTCTCTTCAGCCTCTCTTTGTAATTTCCTCTCTTCAGCCTCTATTTCTAGTCTTTTATTTTCAGCCTCTTTTTCTAGTCTTTTATTTTCAGCCTCTCTTTCTAGTCTTTTACTTTCAGCCTCTCTTTGTAACTTTTTCTCTTCAGCCTCAGCTACTCTTTTTTGTTTTTCCATTTCCATCTGGAATCTCCTTTCCTCCACCTGCATCTGCAATTTTAAATTCTCAGCTTCTTCTTTCTTTTGTTCAGCTTCTATTTCCATTCTCTTTTCTTCCGACTTTAATGCCTTGTCATATTGAGTAGTCGCATATTCTTCCAACTTATCACCAGTCTTGCCAAGGGATTTCCCTTGCTCAATAAAGTACTCAAGTGTAGACATAATGTCTAATAATATGAGTCCAAAACCTGAAATAATAAATTATCTTATTCTAACCTTAATGGTAACAAGTCTTAAATAAAGCATTTGTATAATCACATTATATGATCCCAATATCTGAGGGAGACAAGTCTTTTTCAAAAGAACTTGTATAATCAACTGTATTATAATAACACCACCAGTCGATTCTTTATCATAAGTGCACTACACAGCTAATAGTGCATGACCAAATATGTCTATCAATAGTGCATGACTAAATATATCTATTAATAGCGTATGTCAACAAACAATATAGACAAAGGAAAATCATAAGAGACAATATGAAAACATTCGCAGAAATCAACTAAATCAACAAGAAAAACTAAAGAAAAAAATATCACAGAGCCTGTGATGATAACTGCGAAAAAAATCAAACAAAACAAATGACGTCACACTGTATAAACAAAAAGGGTGTATAGAACTGAATGATAGAAAAGAGGAGGCGAACAAATACAAACAAATCAATTCAAAACTAAAGAACAGAAAAAATATTACAAAAAACGACGAAGAAAAAAGCACACCTCGTCACAACTAAACAAATATAGCAACTATTGTCGCTAGCAAATTTCGCTATGGGAAATTTGCATGGTCCCTAAAGAAAACGCTCTCAATAGAAAACCTCTGTCATGTGGTATATTCTAAAGGAGTCACCGCCCAACCTGAATCCCGCTGAAATATAAACACATATAAATATACAAATAACATATAAACAAAGTAACATGTAACATATAAACATATAACAAAAAGGATATGAAAACACAGAAGGCTCAGTTAATACAACATAAGGGCACAGTTCACAAACAAAATAGCCACTTATCTTATGTTAATCCTATCGTCAACACGGCAAAGAACAGGTGGTAATCAGCATTCTAAAGCTAGATGATTCAACGCTGATCAAACATCTGGACTTGCATCACAAAACTGTAACGACGACTCACACGGAACTTGACCTTCTGATATAGTAAAGCAGTAACTTGATGCAATCGGTACTTGGCCTTCTTAAAGCAGTTACTCGATTGAATCGGCACTTGACCTTCTTACGTTGAAAACTGCAAAGTCGGCAATCTATCAGGCAGCGCCGGGTACTTTCAGCTTACAAGTACAGTACACATATTACTCTGACACGTCACAATGTTGATTGCAGGGAAACTGTGTAATATGCTGACCTAGTTATCTTGAAGGCATGAGGCGAGAACAGTTCACCGAAACTTGACCTCCGAATGATGAATGGGTTATGGACCCAGTAAGTGCTGGTTACCAGACGAAACCAGCTGGCCACCAAAAATGTTGAAGTATTATTTGTTGCAGTCCACCACAGGGTAGCAGTGGTGATTATTGTTCACCAAAAAATGTTGAAAGTAATATTGGCCACCCAGAAATGTAGAAGTGGAATTGGCCATAAAATGTTGGTGTAATATTTGGTAGTCATCAAGTGTGGTGGTAATATACTTCTGTAGACACCAGAGGATGTTGAAGGCTGTATGGAAGGGTGTCTCATGTCTGGTAGGTTGTCTGATGTGTTGATAGTACATGAAGGTCCACACAGGACTACAGTACACAGGTCACAAGGACGTCACTTTGACTCACAACGAGGAAAGTCAGTAATGGTAACAGCTGGTGACGTTTCATGCATTTATTCACGACACAGGACAGTAGACGTTCATCAGCATATACAAAGTCAGTACGATCTTGACGACATATAGCATAGCAATGGTGAATAATATAATTGGTATCAATACATCAGCAAACGACTGTAGATATAATCAGGTGCTGAAACCATCATCCTTTTCTACTACAGCTGAGATATATAGATGTAGGGGAGTAAACCAACTCTCCCTTTCTGACCCCAGCAAGACAGACATATCTTCTGGAGTACATCAGGCAATGTCCTCGAAGTTCCTTTAATAGCAAAGGTATCAAACCTTGACTGACGTGATACCGCCGGAGCACAGAGTTCAACCAACAGATAGCCCTTGGGGCATGCACCAACCCGATGCAGAGAAGACAGGATGATTCGTGAGCTGTAACTTCTTAAGGCAGTAGACTCTTTCCCGCCCAGTGGGAAAGTTAGCAAGCAGCCTACAAAATGTCAATCATAACAACTGGCGACAAATAATAATCAGAAGAGCAATTACCTTTCTTCCGAAATAATCACCACAACTCACACGCCTCCAGGCGCTTAGAATCACAATGGGGAAAATCATCTTTAGATAAACTAACAACTCGAGAGGACATCCATATTCCCCGACAAATGATCACGGACGCTGATAACGCGTCTCACTCTGATCAGAACTCTTCTAAGACTCCTGGAACGGAAGTCTCTCTCAAGCAACCTTAAATTCGACACATGCGCAGAAGCGCTTGACCCCTGAGTTCAACTCAAATGGGCCGATATTGGACACATACCAAGCAAAGATACTTGACCAAAACGAGCCTTATATGGTCAGAGAATAAACCTCAACTCAGGTTACAAACATTCCAAGAACAGATGACATATTCTAGCCATATAAGGAAACAACCAGACATGGGTCTAATAATAAACCGACGGTCAGGTTAAGACACAAGAGAAGGTAACAACAATTGTAAAATGTAACCTCCGCAAATCAAGAGTTATGAACCTTGGCTTACAAAATTAAAGTGTACAATCAAGACAGGTAAATATATATATTGCTTCAGAAAGATCTGTGCGTAACAAGCTAAAATCAAACATTTCCTAGATGAGGAGACACGAAAAATGTTCTATACATCCCAAATACAAACACATCTAGACTATTGCTCCACAATTTGGGATGGCTGCACCATGTCCAACACTAAAAGACTCTATTCATTACAAAAACTTTCAGTGCACCTAATTTCAGACAAAAACCTCACACAGTGTGTAGACCCATATACATATCTTAACATATTACTACTAAGAAAGCGCCTTCTCTTCAACAAAGCCAAATTTATTCACAAAATCTTGTCACAGAATGCCCCAACGTATCTGTGGCCTATTTTCAAATACAGCGGAAGACGCAGTCAACGCTTAAATAAATTACACATGCCCAAGCCTAGGCTCGACTTATTCAAGAAAAGTTTAGCTTTTTCTGCTGCTCATCTGTGGAATAATCTTCTACACGATTTAAAAACCACTCTTAGTCCATATTCATTCAATCACAGACTTTTCAAATACATCATGAGCGCAGATTATATGCCACTCTAATTTAGTTATGTTCTTAAATAATTACATAACATCATATGTAGGTTTTAAAGATAATTTTATCCTGTTTAGTATTAATTATGATAAGGTACTGTAAATCTGTGTAACTGTTATGGTACTGTTACAATGTTGGGATTTTATTTTATTGTAATTTATCGTTATTTTATTATTTAAATAATATTTAAGATACATGTGAGAATAAATGGATTCAGTATGGAAGACGAGAGAAAGGAAGGGCAGAATGTTAGACGGGCCTGCGTGCCCAATTCTAAACCCTTTGAAAATAAAGTTCGTTCGTTCGTTCTATCACGGGTAAGTTTAACTGCAAAATCGGAATAAACCTGCATGATTTCAATAAGCATGAAATGTTGGTACAGCATAATAGAGTGCTTGAGCGATACTCCGACATGAAAGGCCTCACTGCTAACGACAAAAAATTGACGCCTGTCAACGCGTCTAAGAAATTAAAAAAAAAAACGCATTGAAAGAAATACGGTACCGAGATCTTGAGCTCTATCGGCGTGAGTCAGTCTCTTGATACGAAGCAGGCAGTGTAAATGAAGCAGCCCAAGCGTGCGAGACATGACCTCCCCCTCCCCCCCCCCCCCGGGAAATTACCTGGAATTTCCACACTGTAAATTAGGTCTACCGGGCTCTTGTCATTGGTGTTCGTCTTCAAGCTCAGGGGGGGCTGCAATTTTTTTTCTTTTTAATGCTCAAATAAGTTGTAACCAAAAACTATTTGCAATACTGTACTGCGTTCTGCATAATTATTTCAGCCTTAGTATAGATAGATGCACGAGCCCCGCGTAGTTTCAGGCGGTCTCCCAAGAGACAGAAAGAATATAACATCTGTACCCTCAAGCTGCCGTAAAAAAAAAAAAGGTAAAGGATCCCGTTACACGCCCATTGAGGCATATTAGGAATATGGTGTTAGGCCCATATTTTCGTGACCATCGGCACACTATGGGTGACGTGGTCAGCATCACGCCGGCGGCCTTAACCTTTCCAGAGTTCCTCTGGTACCCAATTTATGAGGCTGGGTCAACCCCGGAGCCAGGCTGTCGTACGAGGGAAATAATAGGAGGCCGTGCACGATGGCAGACAATCTCGTCACGTGACACAGACTGCTACAAAAACTAACCTGCAGGAGCTAGGGGACCAGCTATAGTGGTGGATCCACGCTTTATAAGGAGCGAAATGGATAATGATGATGATGATGATGGATGTAGAACCAGTCAAGTCAGTCTTATTGTATGGCAGTGAAACATGGAGAACAACTAAAATGGCAACCAGATAGATGCAGACTTTCATAAATGGATGCTTGCGTAAAATAGAAGGATTGAAGTGGAATGACAAGATGACTGATGTGGAACTGATGGAAAGAACTAGACAAACACCAATAGAAAAAGAGACGAGGAGAAGATGCTGGCTGTAGATAGGATACATATTAAGAAAGTCAGTTAATAGTATTACACGGCAGTTCCTTTTTGGACTTCTCATGGTAAAATAAATAGAGGACGACTTAATTTTTTTTTAAAAATGTAGAAAAAAAAATTGACGTAGACAGGAAAGGGATGAAGAAGATGTCGTGGAATATTCTAATCCACATATATAAATTATCAGGTAAATATGAAGCCTAACAAATAAATTTAATAAAAGAAAAGAGAAATGGTAAAAGAACAGTGCTGTCAAAATGACTGTACTCGAAATCCCCCTTGTTTTCTACTGCGTCTGCAAATTGTAACGCTTTCACGTTGATAGTAAAAGCCTACTGTGTCGCGGCACGCTTTCTTCAATGAAACGTGTACTGTATTTCTTGGAAAAACCTGGAGATATGCAAGCTGATCAATGACCTAGATTTAATATTTCATTCATCCCATACACAGCGTAACTAAAAGACAGATAAAGCAGGGGAGAGAGGGGCAGGAAGCATGCAATACTAAACACGCGTCGCGCGATACACAATTGCTGCCATCACGCGTGTAAGGCCACATGCACTAACTTTTTTTCAGACGGACAGTGATAAAAACACTAACCTTCCCAGAGTTAGGTTTTAAAATCCTGAAAAACGCTTATTAGAAAAGATAACATTAGATGGGTTTACGTTTGAAAACATTACAGTACCCAGACAGCACATCTTCGAAACAGGAGGTAGAAGAAATTGCATATTTTGAACGCAGCCACTTAGCTCTTTTAAATTTGTATATTTGGGTTCCTTAGGGCTTGCTGACAAAGAATATGTAAAACGTTACGCAAATAGTCTAGGAATTACCAAATTATAACAAAAATAAAATAGTGGGGATGCCTGACAGCATGAAATCATTTCTGCTCATAAAATTTTTTTATAACGTGTTTGAAAAAACCTTACGTTACGGAAATAGCCTACCATGTTAACTCCTAATTGATTGGAGCGCCACAAATGTAAGACTAAACACGATTGGTCAGGCTATAAATACTATCTTGTGTTGTCAGGGGAAACGTGAAAAAGGAGTACTTTTTTGAAAAGATGTGTAGACGTGGTTTCATTGGGTAGAGCTGCGAATATACTTGATTCAGAGCGTCTGTTCATTGCCACATCTTGTAATAAACCTACTAAGAAGCAGTGCGTTGAGCACCAGTGTATATTTGTTATAAAATAAAGCCTGGGACATCGGCAGATCGGAGTTGTGCTATATTCATTGCCAGTCAACGAAACTGTTTATTATTCTATGAATTGTGGGACCGTGGTCTTAAAGTTATTGAGCAGCACCTGGTCAGAGCTTTGCTGAAGCCAGAGGTGGACAGCATACTCCTTGGTCCATATAGCAACCAGTGGGGTGGCTCCAGAACTCATTAAAGTAATCGAGCAGAGGAGCCTTTTTCTGCAGTCATCACGCAAGATAAGAGAGTGTGGCCATGGAGCTCAACATTATGTACCCCATCTTAAAATGACCTTGTAAAAATAACATTAAGAGGGGAATTTAATTGTTTTAATATCAGGAACTGAGAACATCTCCAATACTAGTTCCAATAAAGACAAACTATTGAAGTCATGATGACAAATACCAACAGAGCTTGAACAAAACAAAACCAGTATTACCTCATATTACTACTACACAACTGACACACATAGGATACTATTAAAAATATATGTCACTACAAGATTCATATTGATAAATTCTGTACATATAACTTGTAATTAAAATTGATTGTGATTCCTGGTTCCCTTTGTATTTGAATCAGGACACATATACATTCATGACAGCACTGAATACATATTGTTATTTGAAAAGTTATCAGTGACTCCTTTAAGATATTCTCATAGAGTGTTATATGTATGTGAGTGTCACAGTGTTGTCAAGTGTGGTGGAATAAATTAAATTGTTTATCTGTCTGTTGTTGTTATGACTTACACTTCATCATACACATACCCTAGACATATAACGTAGTCATCACACTATTCCAGAATAATTCTGACTGAGGTATACATATGTGGCAGCAAGTAAGGTTATATATAATACACTACTCTTATTAGATATAGATACCTTCACAGCTGATCTCAGTCAGTACACTAAGTCCCCTATAAATATTTATAACATCCCACTTCACCACATATATTGGGGTCTCGCTCACGGGATTTTGAATCTTTACCTATTACAAATATTGGGGGAAATTCACTTCAGGGAATAATAAGAATTAAAAGGTATCCTTGGGTGGAATTAAATAAGGTTGAGCTCTCGGTGCCTGTGTTGTCCATTAGATATATATTTAGAGATTGAATTGTTAGTTAGACATTGTATAAACTTACCTGATAGACAATGGCGGACCTAGCCAAATTTCGATCTGCTGCTGTTCAGACTGCAAAAGAGTTAGGATTAGATGGGCAAGTTATGGTTGCCTATGTCACTACTGAATGTGACAAATTTATTGAACGCGAAGAAAGAAGGTTTGAAGCCGAAAGAAAGTTAGAGGCTGAAAGGGAAATTAAGAAGTTACATTGTGAGGCTGAGGCTGAGACTAAGAGGTTGCAGATTGAGGCTGAGGCTAAGAAATTGGGAGCAGAAGAAAGAAGATTGACTGCAGAAAGAGAAGACAAGAAATTAGCTGCAGAAAGAGAAGACAAGAAATTAGCTGCAGAAAGAGAAGAGAAGAAATTAGCTGCAGAAAGGGAAGCAGAAGATAAAAGATTACAAAGGGAACATGAGTTACGACTAAGGGAGTTTGAGTTTCAAGGCCATGCTCCTGAAAATGGTGCCAGTCCCTTTGCCTCTGATGCCACTGCTAGCCAAGGAGCCTCAACCTCAGCTATGAATTTTCATTTAGATCATTTTGTTGAGAAAGACGATGATATAGAGAGCTATCTAAATAGGTACGAACTATTAGCTACCACGTATGGGTTAGAGAGAGAAAGGTGGAGCTTAAAGTTATCTCAAGGACTTCGTGGGGCAGCTTATGAAGTTTTTGCAAAAATGAGCAGAAGTGATCAGGAAAATTATGACATGCTAAAGCAGGCTCTTTTGTTAAGATATGAAAAGAATGCAGAATTTTATAGGAAAAAATTTAGGAATGCTAAACTACTGTCAGGTGAAACCTATCACCAGTTCTCTGCACGAATAGAGACATACTTGGAGAAATGGACTTCTCTGGGGAAAACCCAAGATCTTAAGGAAATGGTCCTTATAGAGCAATTAAGAGAGTCCATGGCTCCAGACCTGAGAAAGTTTCTCATGGAACAAGGTGCAGAGAGGCTGGGTGAGTTGCTAAATGTTGCTGAAAGGTATCAAGCAGCTCAAGCAGAGGTAACAGGTAATAAAAAGAAACAGGTGGACAACTTTAGGGCACCACAGAACTTTAATAAATTTGATCCTAGGGATCAAAACAAAGGTAAGCACCAGTTTGATAGGCCACGGTATGAAAATAAAAATAAATTCCCACAATTCGATGAAAGGAAATATGATGAAAGAAAATCTTTCAACCAAGGAAAAAGGTGGTGTAAGAATTGTCAGATGGACAATCATGACACTGACCGTTGCAGAAGGAAACCTGTGTATATGGCAACCCTTCAGGTCAGGTCGACCTCAAGACAGGAGGAGGATATTATGTTAGATACCACTCCAGAAGAGATGAGGAAGGCACAGGCTGGGGATAAAACACTCAAGCCTTGTTTCAGGAAATTGTCAACTTGTCATACAACTCCAGGCAAGGGAGATTTTTACATGAAAAACAAGTTGATGTATAGGAAGACTGGAGCTAGATCCAAAGGTCAGGGACAGCTGGTACTTCCTAAAAGATATAGGGCAGACTTAATAAGGAGCCTACATGTGAAACCAGATGGGGACCATGAGAAGATAGGTACCATCATTCAAAAGGTGGCTCACAATTATTATTGGCCCAAAGCAAGATGGGACATTGAGAATTTTGTAGAAAGGTGTAGCATAGCACATGAGGGAACACCCACAAGTGGGAACATTGATCAGGACCTGGACACGCCACGGGGCAAAATTAGGCCTGATAATAAAAAGAAAAATAGATTTGATAAAGTGGACCAAATGGAATGGGAAGCCCCTTTTCACGGACAAGCTTCACTTAACTGTTTTACAATGGCCACTATGCGGAGAGTGCAAACAGATGTCTTACCCCAGGATAAGCCGAAAATCCCTCAATCGGACTTAAACAAACTGGAGGAAGAGGATGTAGAGAGGAAATCTCTCATCAAGAATTTTAAGTGGGGAGAAAGCCCCAAAAGAAAAATTGGTAGCGGTCGTTTTATGCATGATAATTCTGGGAAGAAAAATCATCACTATAGAGCTTCGAGTGGAAGAGACCATACCGGTGCATGGACAAATAGGTCCACATAATTAAAGGTCCATATGTAGCTTTGTTAAGAACGTGGACTGATGAAAAGGCAGAGGAAAACATTACATCTTCATACCAATATGTGAATGAGCTGACCACTCGTTTAAAAACTGGCTGGAAACTTGCCAATGAAAATTTGAAACAAGCCAGAAAGAAACATGCTGCCTATTATAACAGGAAGGCGAAAGACAGAAATTTGGCTGTGGGAGAGAAAGTACTGCTTCTTTTGCCCGGGAGTCAGAATAAGTTACAGATTGGATGGCAAGGTCCATATACAGTTCTAGAGAAGGTGTCTAGAACAAATTATAAGATAGATAAGAAGGGGAAAGAAAAAAATCTATCATGTGAATCTCCTGAAGAAATATTTGGAAAGAGAACATCAGGAAGAGACACACTTGTTGACCTTGTCCATCGCCATGGAGATGAAAAAGGAACCACTTTCATCATTTGAATATCCATTACACCCCTGTGAGACAGCAGCACAGGTGAAAATCAGTACACATTTAACGAAAACTCAGAAAGAGAGAGTGCAACAGGTTCTAAATAATCATGCAGAGGTGTTAACAGACCGACCAGGGCATACAAACCTATTGGAATATGATATGAAACTGATAGACCCCACACCTGTCTGTATGAAACCATATTCGATTCCGTTTGCTAAGGAGAAAGCTTTGAAGGAAGAGATAGACTATCTGTTGAAGGAAGGAATTATTTCGCACAGTGAATCTTCGTATAGTTCCGGTGTTGTACTCTTAAGGAAGCCCTCTGGAGAACATAGACTCTGTATAGATTACAGGAGACTGAATGCTATTACAGAAGGACAGGTGGATCCATTGCCGGATACCAATCAGCTGTTTGCCAGACTAAATAAAGCTAAATATTTCTCAAAAGTGGATCTGAGTAAAGGATACTATCAGATTCCAGTAAAGCCTGAGGTTAGACCATACCTAGCTTTTAGTACCTCAGAAGGACACTATGAGTTTAATAGATTGCCATTTGGATTGAAGAATGCACCTAGTGTCTTCTCTAGAATGATGAGAAAATTGTTGGATGTAAACATTTCGGAGGAACGTAATGAATCCCTGAGTTGCCTCTTTGATTGAGGATATTCCGAATGTTTCATACAGGATAATAAGAAGATTATGGGATCCACTACGAAAACTCTGCTATCACCAGGTATATGTTATCTCCTCATAACGTACATTTTGAGGGAAATATAATGTTCTCTGGACATGTCATTGCGCAGACTCAGAGAAGAGAAATGGTGAATACGGGTTGCGAAGCAGCATTAAGACAAGCACTCACACTTGCGGCTGTTCAGTAACATAACCGAAATATATTATTGGTTGTAGAAGTCTGAGGCAGATTTCATGAGTAGTGCCTACTCTGAATGGACCCAACTACATAAAACCATGATAGCACCACAGCAGAGTAAAGTCAAGTTGACTTACATTTATCTATGTGTATATAGAATAAAGGACTGACATATAATGTCTGTTTTAAGAGGGGAGATGTCGTGGAATATTCTAATCCACATATATAAATTATCAGGTAAATATGAAGCCTAACAAATAAATTTAATAAAAGAAAAGAGAAATGGTAAAAGAACAGTGCTGTCAAAATGACTGTACTCGAAATCCCCCTTGTTTTCTACTGCGTCTGCAAATTGTAACGCTTTCACGTTGATAGTAAAAGCCTACTGTGTCGCGGCACGCTTTCTTCAATGAAACGTGTACTGTATTTCTTGGAAAAACCTGGAGATATGCAAGCTGATCAATGACCTAGATTTAATATTTCATTCATCCCATACACAGCGTAACTAAAAGACAGATAAAGCAGGGGAGAGAGGGGCAGGAAGCATGCAATACTAAACACGCGTCGCGCGATACACAATTGCTGCCATCACGCGTGTAAGGCCACATGCACTAACTTTTTTTCAGACGGACAGTGATAAAAACACTAACCTTCCCAGAGTTAGGTTTTAAAATCCTGAAAAACGCTTATTAGAAAAGATAACATTAGATGGGTTTACGTTTGAAAACATTACAGTACCCAGACAGCACATCTTCGAAACAGGAGGTAGAAGAAATTGCATATTTTGAACGCAGCCACTTAGCTCTTTTAAATTTGTATATTTGGGTTCCTTAGGGCTTGCTGACAAAGAATATGTAAAACGTTACGCAAATAGTCTAGGAATTACCAAATTATAACCAAAATAAAATAGTGGGGATGCCTGACAGCATGAAATCATTTCTGCTCATAAAATTTTTTTATAACGTGTTTGAAATAGCCTACCATGTTAACTCCTAATTGATTGGAGCGCCACAAATGTAAGACTAAACACGATTGGTCAGGCTATAAATACTATCTTGTGTTGTCAGGGGAAACGTGAAAAAGGAGTACTTTTTTGAAAAGATGTGTAGACGTGGTTTCATTGGGTAGAGCTGCGAATATACTTGATTCAGAGCGTCTGTTCATTGCCACATCTTGTAATAAACCTACTAAGAAGCAGTGCGTTGAGCACCAGTGTATATTTGTTATAAAATAAAGCCTGGGACATCGGCAGATCGGAGTTGTGCTATATTCATTGCCAGTCAACGAAACTGTTTATTATTCTATGAATTGTGGGACCGTGGTCTTAAAGTTATTGAGCAGCACCTGGTCAGAGCTTTGCTGAAGCCAGAGGTGGACAGCATACTCCTTGGTCCATATAGCAACCAGTGGGGTGGCTCCAGAACTCATTAAAGTAATCGAGCAGAGGAGCCTTTTTCTGCAGTCATCACGCAAGATAAGAGAGTGTGGCCATGGAGCTCAACATTATGTACCCCATCTTAAAATGACCTTGTAAAAATAACATTAAGAGGGGAATTTAATTGTTTTAATATCAGGAACTGAGAACATCTCCAATACTAGTTCCAATAAAGACAAACTATTGAAGTCATGATGACAAATACCAACAGAGCTTGAACAAAACAAAACCAGTATTACCTCATATTACTACTACACAACTGACACACATAGGATACTATTAAAAATATATGTCACTACAAGATTCATATTGATAAATTCTGTACATATAACTTGTAATTAAAATTGATTGTGATTCCTGGTTCCCTTTGTATTTGAATCAGGACACATATACATTCATGACAGCACTGAATACATATTGTTATTTGAAAAGTTATCAGTGACTCCTTTAAGATATTCTCATAGAGTGTTATATGTATGTGAGTGTCACAGTGTTGTCAAGTGTGGTGGAATAAATTAAATTGTTTCTCTGTCTGTTGTTGTTATGACTTACACTTCATCATACACATACCCTAGACATATAACGTAGTCACCACACTATTCCAGAATAATTCTGACTGAGGTATACATATGTGGCAGCAAGTAAGGTTATATATAATACACTACTCTTATTAGATATAGATACCTTCACAGCTGATCTCAGTCAGTACACTAAGTCCCCTATAAATATTTATAACATCCCACTTCACCACAGAAGACATGGAGAGACATGAAACGGATGGCAGGGAGACTTGACGTGTTGTGTCCCACGGGCTCGAGCTGAGAGGTACTGATTGATTGATCGATTGACTTATGTAGAACAGCAGTAGAATGAGATGCTCCATACATCTTGGCACAGGAGTCGGTCCACGCAACGGGACCAGCGTTTAGAAAAAAAAAAAAAAAGCCGAGTCGTTCAGTGTTCTTCCATGCAGTGGCGTACTAAGGGGTTTACGAGGGGGGCGGTCCGCCCCGGGTGACAGCCAGGAAGGGGGTGCCATCGGACACTATTAATATAGTACTTATAGTTAAAATCAGTGGCGGTTCCAGGGGGTTGTCATTGGGGGTGCTGCACTGTTCATTCATTTCAAATACTATACATAATACGCACAAATTGTGACCATCATGTGAAATATCAACCCAGACACAAATGATTAGTGTCTTATCTATCTAAAATATGTCAAGAAGTTCTGAAAAGTTATTTTAAAAGTTTACAGCAACTAGGAGTAATCATTGGCAGTCGTAGCAGCTTCCCGAGTCTCAAATCGGTTACACAGACTTGTACGCACTATTTCTCGTGTTTAAAATTTTCATTGTAACTTCCCTTTAATTAGAGATAATTTACACGAGCTGCGATCCGTTGCAGCTCATGATAAAAAATTCAAACCAATCGTAATTCGTCTCTAGCTGTGTGTATGACAAGCATTCGCTTATAAGAGGTCAAGGTCACTTGAGCTGAAATCGTTCGCAGCACATACGGCGTTAGATAATTTTTTTTATTTTTTATTTAACCCCTCCGGTGTAACCTCAATTTTTTGGTCAGTCCGTATTATGTATTATAATGTAGTAGAGACAGCAGTATGCAGTCCTTTTCTTTGGGAGTGCTGCAGCTCTACAGCTCATTAAAGAAAGCCGCCACTGGTTAAAATGTTACTTACTAGTACGTTTCTTTACTGAGGGAGGGGGTGTCAGAGGTAAGATCCGACCCGGGTGCCAAGTACTTTACTGACGCCTCTGCTTCCATGTCAAAGTATCCACGTCAAGTTTCTCAACCTTCTCCTGTTTCTCTTACCCTGGAGATTAACAAACAACGACTGCATTGTAATACTATCAACTGATTTTTCTCACTGCGTCAGCGTCAACGGCAGCGTCTTTTCATCAGATCTTCTTCATCAAGTATTTGTTTCGGTATTTCTATCAATTCCACATCAGTGTTTTTAACAGTAAGATTTCAGTCTTTTTATTCTGTGCGAACAGTCATTAATGGGATTCTGTATCTTTCAGTTTATCCCTTTTTTAAAATTATTATACAAACCCTCTGTGGATGGGAAGGAGCTGAGATGGCACGGGCGTCTGGCTTCTGACCGGGTGGGGAGAAAAGTCCACAGACACCCCATCTTCACAATGCCATGAAGATGAAATTGCTACATGTCACTGGGCCGAATGGCTAAAGCCCAAGCGCCGCTAGATCAAAAACAACAACAACAACATCATATTTTTATTGTGCATGTTTCAAAGCCATACAACTGGACAACCATTACATTTGAGTTGAATATTCTTATTTTGGTGTTGGATTCGATTAATTTTGATTTCCATAAATATTTCAATGCCCCTCTTGCCTGTCAATCTGCAGTAGCTTGCATGTAAATTTGGTATTAGCGTTTGCAGTTCATTTTTTTTACAAATTAGGGGAGTAACCAAGCCCTCCACCTTCATCGTCATCATCATCAAGAAGCCTGCACCAAGAAGTCACATGCTCTTGCAACGGCGGCTTCCGTAGCAATTCGTTTTATATGATAAGGTTGCCAGTTGCACGTACAACCTCCGACTAGTCGCCTTGTATGACAACTTGGCCCATGGGTAACTGTATAACAATTCTTAGCGGCCTATATCATAATGCAGTTTTGTTGCGCGTTGATCCTTGACGTTACCTCCAAATGAAATAAAACGAATTATCTTAAAACCACATATCTATAATTTATGTCTGTAATTAACAAAATTTCTTAATTACTCAGCAGAAAGTCAGAATCAATTCACCCAGCAGGTCAAAGGCCGGTGTGTATAAAAAGTACCAGGGTTAAATGTCACGTGATATTTTATACATACCTTTACCACGCAAGCCCGCGTATCAGAAATCGCTTATTTGACCTACATAGAGATAACCAAAGCAAACATAGGTAGGAGTGGGTTTGACAATACTTTTATTGTGTGAAATAAAAAGTAATCGTCGTCCGAAAACTATTTTCCTCTTCAAGATTGTGGGTCAAGTTAATCCTGTTTTCTTATCTTTACTCTCCCTTTTGTCTCATTCTGTTTCTTGCCGTTTTTCTTTACCTTTTACCTCCTGGTTCTTCCCCCTCTTCTTACGAATTCCTACCTCTTTTTGAGTTATTCCTCTACTCCTTTTCCTTTTCTTCTTCTCCTTCTTCTGCTCCTCTGTTCACTTTTTTCTGAATTGGAGTCGATAAAACTATTTGCTAAGCCAAGGGATCCATAAGAAGATTTTCTACTTCTCTCCCTTCGTCGTTCGCTCTCAAATAACCACATCTATCTCTTTTATTATTTCTTTTTTTTTCTTAACCAGCGGCACTTGGGCTTTCAGCCCTTCGGCCCAATGACATGTCATTGCGAGGCTGGGGTGCCTGTGGACTTTCCCTCCAACCCGGTCAGGAGCTTTGCTCCTTCCCATCCACAGAGTGTCTATCTCAGGAGCCGCTCAGGCCATTCAGTCAAAATCCCAGTCGATGACACTGCTTCCAATGCCCACGCCCGGGCTTGAACCTTGAACACCTGATCGCCAGCGCAATGTGGTAACCATTACACCAGCGCGGATCCCCTATCTCTCTTATAAAGCTGGGAGTCCGTCTCAGGCTTCTGTCGTCACCATACAGTTTCTCCCTCAACTGAGTTTGAGAAGGCCACTCTGCCATTCTACACCTCTCCAGATTTTCAGATAATTCACAGTCACAACTGTGGCGACTGTGGCGACTGAGAAAAGGATTTTGTCTCCCTCTGGTACAAAACATATTATTAAGCTACTATTCTTAAAACAATAACAAAAATGATTGAATCAAGGTTTATTCAATGACTTTTCAGTTCCTCGCTAGCGTGATCCGACTTTTACCTCGCGAATAAAGTAATGGTTTCTGATATTAATAATTAATTAATGTGAGATTTAACATTGTTTCTCTCCACGCACGTGATGAAATTATGGTTGAAACATTGAATTCAATGTTCATTTCATCTCAGCTTCTAAACGCATTTACTGAATGTGGGATTTGTAGTTCGACCTGCTGGAAACAAGTGATGAAAATGTTGAGTCGAAGAGCCATGTTGAACTAAACATTCACAGCAATTCGCCAATGCCATCATTCAAATTGACAGGTCTTGGTCTTTGAAGAGATATTTGTACGTTGTTAGTGATTGTCATCGTTCATATGAACTTTCTGGTCAGTAAGGCTCTGCAGGCAACAAATATATCAGCTTAAAAACTCCGCTTCACTAAGAAAAGAAAAGTGACAAGTTGCTTAGTCGAATTTTCAATAGTGACAAGAATTTCTCGTAACTGAACTGCCAACTCGAAGGCACTGAAATAGAAAAGCACGATGCGAATTTATGAAGTTATTCAACCACTTCCCCAAACAACTGTAGCTTTTGTGATTTGAGTTAAACTCCATATTCATTTCGAGACAGCCAAACATTCAAAAAGTGGGTGAAATCTTGATACTGAACTTTTGGCCAAGAGCTTGAACTTTTTTGAATAGTGCGCTTGACCACAAATCACTGTTTCAATGCTTTGAACATTTATTCATTCATATAAACCAGCGGTAGGAAACACAGCAGCCGAGGGGTCCTACTTTAGAAACACCGAGCTTCAAAAGAACCATCTGGATAAAATCATTATGTTTTCAGGTTACAGAGTATGCGAAGTTTGGATTAAGTTCAGCCTATGCGTAACGTTTTACGCACGATCTACCCTCCTGCCATTCCTACGAACAGAACGGTGGCAAATTAAAACTAAATATTTTATCAAAAGTTAACTCCACTTCAAGAAACAGATGGCATTCGGTCTTATACAGTTTACGAATAAAGTGAATGTTAGTTAGCTAACTTGCGGGTTTTCACAGTAAATGCGGCGAAAGTACTTTTAAACCTGGCGACATCGTGCTATTCAGTACCGATGGTGATGATGATGATGATGATGATGATGATGATATAATCCCTTTAGCTGTGAGCAGGTAGCTCTTGACAGCCCATTGCCTCTCTGACAAAGGTACAAGTCTTCCTCAGTTGTTGTGATGATGTGTAGAGTGTATTGATGGTGCGATGGGAGTAGCTGGTGTCGCAGGTCAGTTAGTCTTGGACTCTGTAACAGCAGGTGTTCAACTGATTCCTCATAGTTATGGCAGTGCCTACAGTTTGGTTCACGTATTGGGTCTATTCTATTTAAATGTTTATTGACGGGGGCATGGCCTGTTCTCAGCTGGAAAATTAGACTCTGATCTCTTCTTTTCAGTTGTTTAACTGGATCTTGAGGGTTTGGTTTAGCTTAATGTTTGAAGAAAGGACGCCCTGTCTGGGAGGTAGCCCACTGGTTTAGCCATTCTTGCCTAATTCAGTGCCGATAGTAGAGAGCGAGTAGGGAATTTACCCATGTTAACAATTATCTCCCTCTTCCCGTCATCTAGAGATCTACCAAATGATGCATTGAGACTTCCGGTAGCTCAAGACTGACCAGTTGCCGACAACTGCTATAGACAATAACATCTTTCTTTCTTTATTTCTAGTGGTTATCTCTTCTACCGTTGGGTGCTAGAGGTTTCCCGGTGAGAACATTGTCAGGGTGAACACACACAAACACACACACACGCACGCACACACACTGTTACGTGTGGTTATCTTCTTGTAATTAGGTTTGGGTTAGAACATAGTCACAAACGTACATGCATCATACTGATGAACACGAATGGAGACGGGTATGGTCGTTACATGACATCAATGGCCGATGAACACAAGTCGTTGGTTAGTGGGTCCACAAATCAACTTCAACATTTAATCTTCTTCAGAAGCAACATCATCATGGTCAAGGCATATATATAAGGCATACATCGTAGTTATTCTTTCACCGGTCTCGTCTCAATCATTCAGTTCTGTCCGCTGTACTAGAGGTGCATGCGAACGATGACCACCCAAGTAATGTAGACAAGACGACGTGAATGTAAAAATACTTGAATATACCTTCATTAATAGGTGGAACTTCTTGATAAGTTCTGAATCATCTTATATAACATAGTGGCGGCCTTCAAAGTCAAATATGCCACTTAAATAGTTATCTTCCTCCGCAATACTTGGAGCTTGAATAAAACACGTCTTACTATGAAGACTAGTAGTAACGAAAGGCCAAGAATATTAGCCGTTAGCATAAATTAGTGCAAAACGCGTTACGTCATTAACAACTGGTGACGTATTAAATATGCAGCGTTCAATATAAGTTAAAACCCGTGCAAAAACATGAGTTACCACAGAGAGACATATTAACGCAAAATAAATGGTAATAGCCTGTGTGTGACAACGATACAAAATACATTAATATTCGTTCTTTAACACACACACACACACACACAAAAATACAGGTCTCATTGCCAGACATCATTCTCCGTTTCTGACAACTTTTCCATCTGATGTCACATCCGGATTGTTATTGCCCTACAATGTCGTCAGTGATCGATACTTTTGACAATAATATAACCAGCTGCGGTATGACTAGTTTGTGGATTTATATCGCTTGGAACCCGCGAAGATTTTCTTTACTAAATTCAGTTCGTTCCAAAGAGTAAATTGTCCTCTTTTTAAGTTCATGCACCGCTTCTTCTACTTTTGACAAAAAAAGTTCACCTAATTTGACATAACAATTCGCCACATGTGGCAATGAACAGCGTGTTTACCGATCTGTATTCCATTACTCTATGTTCAACATTTTTTAACAGCTTTCTTTCTTATATATCCATTTAGGATCCATTCATTGCGCACCTCTCTTTTTATTGGATGCTTTCTTGGTCTGGTGCATTCCATTTCCTGAATAAGCTGAGACATGTTGAACTTGGGCTGTTGAGCTTGTCCCTCTTTTGCAGCAGATGTCAAGTTGCTTTCTGTGACATTATATAAGGGTAGATCTAGGGTGTTCCTGTGGCTTTTTTTCAATTCTGCAACTTGTTGAGCTAGAGTCATGAGTTCCAGTTTCTTTTCCGGGCATTCCATCCGGGCTCAACACGATTTAAATAACCCTTACATCTAGTTTTAAGCTAGCAGTGAGCAGCCTTCTCCCGCCATCCACGGCGGTTCTTAAAATTTATGGAGCTAAAACACTGTGCTCTGGTTCTAGGCTTTCGCAAGGAAACGAGCTGATGGCACATGTCAGGAAGACCAGGTGCTTGTTAAAGGTCTCTGATCCTTGAGAAGCTAAAGGATATTGCTTGCTTGATTGATTGAGTCCTGTCTTTGTGATAAAATTCATTATTAGAGATTAACCCTTTTTTATTTTTTGTTTTTTTTAACAATTAAAATAGAAATATAATTTGTATTTTAATTTGTCAAATTTCATTTCGAATAATGCATCTATTTTACAAAGACTTTGAACAGTTTTTTTGCTTTTTATTTGTTGTTGTAGTTATGATAGGAGGATAGTTTAATGTTATTCATTTGTTTATGATTTGCTACTAAACTCCTCTACAACTTTATATACACAGTTTAAGTAACAAATTTTGTAAACACTACTTGGCATGTGGACAGCTGTCATTGTACAGGGAAAAAAAAGGGATACTCACGTAAAAATCAGTCTCAGGTTTGATATACTAACCGGAGATTCTCGCCTCGAGTAATAGCGGGCGTACGTTACTAAAAAAATAATAATAAATAAACACAACCTGGGATCGATGCTGCATGAAGTTCATAGAATGAACAAAACTTTCCAAAATGACATCAGAAAACCGTTAACATTTCTACTACATCTAACAAATCTCATTATTTCAATGACAAAGTGAGTGATTGTTCAGCATTTCATTAAAAAAAAAAAAAAAAAAAACAACAATAGTAAAAACATACACACACAAAATTTTCAGGACAGTGGTTTTGTCCCCTTCCGTCCCCATTATAAAACCTGGTGCAGGCTCTGCGAAAGAGGAGGACTGACAATATTGCGTTCTCCAGGCTGACGTTGAGTGAAACCTGTTGACAGCATAACAAGGCAGTCACTGTTCAACAATCAACCGCGTAAGACTGTCACAAGGAGACTAATACACACGGAGAAGAGAACTGAATACAGACATGAAAGCGATAGAGAAGGTTTGGAAAGACCTTGAACGGATGGCACAGAACATTGAAAGCTTGGCATGAATTTAACGAAGGCCTATGCTTATAGGAGAGCTGAATGAATGAAAGAATTAATGATTAATAATAAATGTATGTATTAATGAATAAATGTGTGAATGAATGAAAGTGTGAATGATTGAATGAAAGTGTGAGTGAAGGAATAAAAGTGTGAATAAATGAATGAATGAATGAAAGTATGAATGATAGTGTGAATTAATGATTGAATGAATGTAAGAATGAATGAATGAGTGAAAGTGTGAATGAATGAAAGTGTGAACGAATGAATAAAAGTGTGAATGAATGAATGAAGGTGCGAATGAATAAATGAATGAATGAATTAAAGTGTGAATGAATGAATGAACTCACAACCATGTAATAGTCGCACATGAATACACATGCGTTGCTGATAGAGCATACAGAACCATCAATTAAAAAAAAATTAGACTTATCTAGTGCGAGATAGCCTTGTATACCTGTACTCCGTGTGTGTGTGTGTATGTGTAAGCGTGTGTGAATGTGTGCAAGTTTTGTGTTAGCCACATTTCCACGCAGTACGCTTCTCTCTCTCTCCCCCCCCCCCCCCCCCCCCCCATCATCCCCCGCAGACACGCGTCCTTATGTTGTATCAGCACATTTATACCAAGAACATGATTTCCTTGTGCCAGTGGAGCAAGAGATGAGAGTTGGACGCTGGAGATGGATAGGACACACACTGAGGAAACCTACTGATAGCATTACCAGGCAGTCATTGTTCTGTAATCCTCAGGATAAGAACGATAAAGGGACACCAAGGAACACAAGGAGAAGACACATGGAGACAGGCAAGAAGAAGACATGGAAAGATCTTGAGCTTATGACACGAGACAGGACGACCTGGCATAAGTTTTTTGAAGGCTTATACTTCTTAGGGAGCTGATGGGTGATGATGATGACTTCCTCACCGATATTATCTACACTAAAGATTTCTTTTCACACAGCTTGGCTGTTTTTTAAAGCCACTTACACAATTTGTAGAAGATCTATTTTTAGACAAGCGGTCCCAAATTCGTTTCTTAGAAATTCTGATATGAACATTACCTTATAAGGTTAAAGGATTTGATAAAGCGGCCCATTACTATTTCGTCTAGTTATCGCTGAAGCTTTTTGAAGATGCCGTTTTTCATTCAGTTTACGCATTCAATTCACGCAGACTTTACACTTGTTTTGTTTACCTCGGCGCAACTCGTGCGTCAGTTCTGCGACGTGTGTCACGCTACGCTGATTAAATATAAAACATGAACGAAAAAATAAACGAAAGATCTCTGCAGGACAAGGCCGTATCCATTGAATATCAGAGTATGTATAGGAAGCTCTGTTGCCTCGCCATAGTTCTTGTCTTTGCTATCAGGTTCTGCTGTTTCGTAGTTTCTGTGAGGAATGCTGATTGGCCAGTTTGTTGGCAATTCTGTTCTGTATTTTGCATACAAACTTTCATTTTCTGTACTTGTTATGTTGGTAAGACCTTTAAAAAGAAGAAACATACAATTTTATGATGGATCTTCTTCGTGTGCAATGCCACAGACGTAGTCTATCGTTTCTTTCCACTAACTTCCTGTCGATGATGTTAGGAAAATGCTCCTTCCTCCGAGGCCAGATAAGTGGAACACCTTGTACGGAGAAATAAAACAACTTGCGAAAACATGCATGCAGGTATCACTAGGCATTGGGCCGAAGGGCGAGAGCCCAAGCGCCGTTGGATCAATAACAACAACATCAACAACATCATCAACAACATTAACAACAACATCAACACCACTAACAACATTAAGAACATCATCAACAACATTAACAACAACATTAACAACATCATCAACAACATTAACAACAACATCAACAACATTAACAACATCATTAAAAACATTAACAACAACAACCATTTTCTGATGTCACAATTTCTCATTTTGATTCTCCTAGTAACGGCTCTTCTTAAATATTTCATTTCGCACAATGTGATTTTCATCTCTTGTGCCCCAGCCATGGACTATTTACTTACTTAGTTGTTCCTCTTCTACCCTGGATTCTAAATGTTTGCCAGAGAGAGAGACAGAGAGAGAGAGAGAGAGAGAGAGAGAGAGAGAGAGAGAGAGAGAGAGAGCGCCATACTATCCTATCGGCTGTCTTCCTTCTGGCCTGGTTCAAATCTTCCATGGAGTATTAACACAATCAATTTATGTAATAACGTTAATTTTTTTTTTTCGTACGCCCGCTAATACTCGAGGCAAAATCTCAGGTTATTGTTAATGTCTAACCTTTGTACAGAGACAGGTGTCCCTCGCCATTCAGGCAGATACTCGCCGATTTCGGAGGTACCCATTAGAGCTGGGTCGGCTCAGGAGCCGCCAATCCCTGGTCGACGACACTCCTTCAAATGTCTTCGCCAGGTCTCGAGTTAATCCAGTCCAATTCCCGATCGACGAAAAATCCTCAAATGCCGTCGCCCGGGTTTGATCCTGAATCACCCGGTCGCCAGAGCGGTGTTGTAACCACTATGCTAGCGCGGCTCCATAATAACGTTAATAAAAATAAACAATGAACTATCAGAGTTTGCACTGGGGGAACACAACTAAATGGATTTAAGGAAACTTTCCAGTTAAAGCTGCGTAAAGAAAATTTTAGCATTAGCACAGCTGCTGTTTGTGACGGGGCTAGCTGCCTCATTTTGTTTAAAAAAATAGATAAAGAAAGTATAACTGCAAGAGTTTTAGCTTTGGCGTAAGCTTCCCCAAGGAGGCTATCTGCAGTGGTGGTTCCATGCTCCACGAGGAGCGAAGAATGAGATGACGATGACAACTGCTGTTTGTAATGGGGCTGGTTACCTCATCATGTAAAACAAACAGCTACAGAAACTATCGATGCAACAGTTTGTGCTATGGCGTAGGTTTTCCTAAGTAGACCATCTGCAATGGTGGCTCCATGCTTCATTAGGAGCTGAACGGGAGATAATGATGACAACTGCTGTTGTTGTTTCTGTTGATGTTTCCGTCAACATCATGTCTTCTTCTGTGTAACGTAAACGATCTCATTTCTCAAGAATTATCGATCTTCAATATTTGCTATCAGCTATGTTATTGATTTCTGTCCAAGTCGTAATGATAAAGGTGTCAATTATCTTTTCTATCTGTCTTCCTTCTGTTGCCATGAATGTTTTCTTTGTCAATGTGTTTCTCAGGTGTTTTTTTATTCATCCCTCAGTGAAGATTTGCCGCCTTTTCCTTAAACACACATACACGCACCATCGCACGCACGCACAAACACACGTACATAATGCTTTTCCTAAACCTGTTCAATTTTTGTTGTTGCCGTAGCTGTCGGTTCACTTCCTTCATTTACTTCCCTTTTCGCTCCTACAGGAGCATGGAGCTACCACTGTAGCTAGATTGCTTACAGGAAGCCTGCTTCAAAGTAGCCCGTGCTTTTGTAGTACTTGTTTATGAAGCAATTTGTTTTACACGATATGGTTGCCTTCCTCATTCGCGTATTAGTCGTTTCTAACTGCATGGCAGAGGGAACAGTAGGCCTATTATTTGGTCGTCTCCTTAGAGACCCCCGGGGTGACTATATGGACCAGCTGTCAGTGGCGTCCTTAAAACTGTTATGAGAAAACTTCTATGTTGCCTCTTATTGATGTTATTAGTTGCTTGACTTATGTCCAAGACTTGTTCATGCTGCTAGTGTCATTGAACACGAAATGACAACGAACGCACTTTTTTTTTCTCAAGAGTTTAGAATTGGGCGCGCAGGCCCGTCAAACATTCTGTTCCCCTCTCCCTCTCCCTCTCTCTCTCTCTCTCTCTCTCTCTCTCTCTCTCTCTCTCTCTCTCTCTCTCTCTCTCTCTCATCTTGGTTACAGGACCCTTCATCCTCATCCCAATATGTATTTCAACCAAGAAGTCGCTGGCGATGGATAGTGCACACATTGAGGAAACCTGTTGATAGTGCACACATTGAGGAATTCTGTTAATAGTGCACACATTGAGGAAACCTTTTGATAGTGCACACATTGAGGAAACCTGTTGATAGCGCACTCATTGAGGAAACCTGTTGATAGTGCACTCATTGAGGAAACCTGTTGATAGTGCACTCGTTCTGGAAACCTGTTGATAGTGCACTCATTGAGGAAACCTGTTGATAGTAGATTCATTGAGGGAACCTGTTGATAGTGCCCACATTGAGGAAACCTGTTGATAGTGCACTCATTGAGGAAACCTGTTGATAGTGCACTCATTGAGGAAACCTGTTGATAGTGCACACATTGAGGAAACCTGTTGATAGTGCACTCATTGAGGAAACCTGTTGATAGAGCACTCATTGAGGAAACCTGTTGATAGGGCACTCATTGAGGAAACCTGTTTAGTGCACACATTGAGGAAACCTGTTGATAGTGCACACATTGAGGAAACCTGTTGATAGTGCACTCATTGAGGAAACCTGTTCTTCCTCTTCTTCCTCGTTCGTCCTGAAAAGGACATTGGTTGCGTTGTGTCCGTTGTGTCCGTTTACAGCGAAGCTGCGATATTTGCGCCTTTCGGCCGACACATCCGACTTCAGCACGGCATTTTTTGGGACCAGGTTTGCCTTCCCACTTCGATCCCTACTCTTTCAGCCAGACTGCAGTGATGCAGCCTGTTTCCAGGACCACCACTTGGAGGTGGAATAGGGTCTTGATCAGCTGTGGTTCGCTGACCCTGACGCAGGCAGTCAAGCTATGAGTGGCTTACTGCATTCATCTCTCTTGATGCGTCTTCGGTCCCAGGAAACCTGTTGGTAGTGCACACATTAAGGAAACCTGTTGATAGTGCACACATTGGGGAAACTTGTTGATAGTGCACACATTGAGGAAACCTGTTGATAGTGCACACATTAAGGAAACCTGTTGATAGTGCACACATTGAGGAAACCTGTTGATAGTGCACACATTGAGGAAACCTGTTGATAGTGCACACATTAAGGAAACCTGTTGGTAGTGCACACATTGAGGAAACTTGTTGATAGTGCACACATTGAGGAAACCTGTTGATAGTGCACACATTGAGGAAACCTGTTGATAGTGCACACATTAAGGAAACCTGTTGGTAGTGCACACATTGAGGAAACTTGTTGATAGTGCACACATTGAGGAAACCTGTTGATAGTGCACACATTAAGGAAACCTGTTGATAGTGCACACATTGAGGAAACCTGTTGATAGTGCACACATTAAGGAAACCTGTTGGTAGTGCACACATTAAGGAAACCTGTTGGTAGTGCACACATTGAGGAAACCTGTTGATAGTGCACACATTAAGGAAACCTGTTGGTAGTGCACACATTGAGGAAACCTGTTGATAGTGCACACATTGAGGAAACCTGTTGATAGTGCACACATTAAGGAAACCTGTTGGTAGTGCACACATTAAGGAAACCTGTTGGTAGTGCACACATTGAGGAAACCTGTTGATAGGAATGTCCGGCAGTCCTTGTTCTGGAATCGCCTGGACCTTGAGAGGTTGAGGGAGATCCAAATAACACATGGTGAAGAGCACTGGACACAGACATGAAGGGAATAGGGAAGACGTTGAAATACTCTGAGATGATAGCACGTGACAGGACGTTATGTTGAAGGCCTAGAGTCATTGGGTACTTCAAGAGTGATGGTGGTGATGATGGTGATGATGGTGATGATGATGATGGTGATGATGATGATGATGGTGGTGATGGTGATGATGATGGTGATGATGATGATGATGATGATGATGATGGTGATGATGATGGTGATGATGATGGTGATGATGATGGTGATGGTGATGGTGATGATGATGGTGATGATGATGGTGATGATGATGGTGATGGTGATGATGATGGTGATGATGATGATGATGATGATGGTGATGATGGTGGTGATGATGGTGGTGATGGTGATGATGATGGTGATGATGATGATGATGATGATGATGATGATGGTGATGATGATGGTGATGATGATGGTGATGACTAGTGCCATTTCTACAACTTGTTTTACTACCCCTCATCATCATGACCTTTCAGCTCCCTGTAGAGCACAGGTATTCAAAGAATACAAGACAAGCTCTTTCTGTCTTGTGCCATCCGTTCAAAGTCTTTCCATGTCTTCTTATCCCTAATAAATAGGTTCTTGTGTAGAACCATCATTTTCCTTTGCACTCCTTACGGAGATATGGAGCCACTACTACAGTTGTTCACCTTGCAACAAGCCTGCACAAAACGATCACACTCTCGTGCTGCTGTGGTTTCTGTGACAAGATGTTTAACATGTTGAGGTTGCCATTTCCACGCACAATCTCATAGCAGTCGCCTTGTACGGTCGCCTGAAGGTGTAGTATTTCTATTCTTCCCTGTTCTCTTCAGATACACTTGAGGGCGTGTGGAGAATAGAGGGATGGAAATGATATGACAAATGTGGAACTGATAATAAAAACGCAGACAGGTTTCAGCGGAACAGTTGATGAGAAGAAGACGCTGGCAGTGGATCTGACACATACTGAGGAAACTTGTTGATGTCACTATACAGCAGTCTTTGGTCTGGGAGTCACCAGGATAAGACAGGGAGAATAAGACAAAAATAAAACACATGGAGAAGAGAACTGGAGACAGAAAGGAAAGAGATTAATGAGATATAAAAAGACCTTAATCAGATAGCACGGGGCGAGAAGATATGCCATGATTTAGTTGAAGGCATGTTGAAGAGTCAGATAAATACCGACCCGTATGGGGTAAGAGTAATACTCCACAAACTATGTCAGCAATTCAAAAGAGTTGCGACACAATGGATCCAATCTCACTGCAACATCCCCGGAGATGAAGAGTCTGACAGACTGGCA
The DNA here is from genome assembly GCA_024509875.1 of Oreohelix idahoensis. Taxonomy (NCBI): domain Eukaryota; kingdom Metazoa; phylum Mollusca; class Gastropoda; order Stylommatophora; family Oreohelicidae; genus Oreohelix; species Oreohelix idahoensis. Next base: position 120,330 of record JAMPIV010000529.1, read on the forward strand.
AAGGAAGGTGGAAAGCTACCTCAACCTGTCACAAGCATAACTTATGAAGAGGCCAAGAGCTTTATCAAGAACATACACAGGAGCAAGTGGGAAACAGGGTATCCAGGCCACCAAAAATATGATGTACAAGTATATTACCAGCTCAGTAAATGATAGCAAATGGTAATCTTCAAACTTCGCACAGGTCACAACAGATTGGGATACCATCTATTCAACAAGCTATAGATATGAACTGTTGATGAATGTAACTGTAGCATCGATGAAATGACTGCTCAACATCTACTTCAATAGTGCCCAACATATGAGGATCAGAGAAAGCGTATATGGCCATCACCACTACCGTTCCTGGAAAAAAAACTCTACGGAGATGCCAAAAACCTCAAGCTGACCGCTGCTTTATTTGAACATATTCAAGTTAACGTCTGAGAGTGTACGAAGAAGGAGCAGAAGTTGACGACATGTGACCTAGATGGAGCTGAAGAGTAATGATAAGAGTGATGACGGTTGATCTCAGTGGTTCCCAAAGTGGGCAGTACAGCCCTCCGGGAGCATTGGAAGGATCCAAGCGGGAGATAACGGAGATTTGGGCCGTAGGGAAGCGTTTGGTAGTAAGTGGATGGTTGAGGATTTGACAGGATAAACACAATAATATTACTCAAACTAACACTTACATGCCAAAGCGTTTTGATTATGCAGGGCCCAGATATGAGCGCTTAAAAGGATTACATAACATGCACAAACCCTAACCCACTGCACCTTCGTAACGTCGCTCGTTCTAGTTTCTAAAACATATTATTATTTTTTTTTTCTATAACCAGCGGCACTCGAGCTTTCCAGCTCTTTCGGCCCAATGACATGTCATTGCGAGGGGGGGGAGGGGGGGGGGGGGGGGGGGGGGGGTGGGGGGGGGGGGGGGGGGGGGGGGGGGGGGGGGTCAGGGGATTTTCTTTCCAACCCGGTCAGGAGCTTCGCTCCTTCCCATCCACACGGGATTTATGTGCAGGAGCCGTTCAGGTTATTCAGTCAAATTCCCTGTCGTAAACATTTCTAGAAACGCTGACGGCCGGGTTTGAACCATGAACACCTGGTCGCCAGTACAACGTCGTAGCCATTACACCAGCGCGGCTCCCAAAAACATATTATAGAAGATGTTCCCAACCTAGGGTACGTGTACCACGGGGTACGAGATGCTTGACAAGAGGTACTGGTAACATTTGGTAAGTAACTGCATTATCCTATTCAAATATTGCATCGCCGTGTTAGTGAAAAAAAGTGGTTGTAGATTTGAGAGACAACATCAATGAGGCGGGGACGAGATAAGAAAGATATGAAACGTAGTGGTTGCATTACTAGGGTCATTAAGGAAGTTATAGTTTCATCATCAGTGATGGGAGCCGCGCTGGTGTAGTGGTTACCAAACTGCGCTGGCGACCGGGTGACCCAAGATCAAACCCGGGCGAGGACATTTGAAGATTTTTTTTCGTCGCCCGGGATTTGGACTGGATTAACTCGAGCCCTGGCGAGGACATTTGAAGAAGTGTCGTCGACCAGAGACTGGCGGCTCCTGAGTCGACCCAGCTCTAATGGGTACCTCAGAAATCGACGAGTATCTGCCTGAATGGCGAGGGACACCTGTCTCTGTACAAGAAAAAAAAAAGGGATACTCACGTAAAAATCAGTCTCATGTTAGACATACTAACCTGAGATTGCGCCTCGAGTAATAGCGGGCGTATGTAAAAAAAAAAAAAAATCATCAATGGTGAAATCAGGTAACCATCCCTGATCATAAATTCTAAACGTAATAATAGGCTACGATTGTGGAAGTGAAAGATATTGTCCACTTGGTCAACCACGAAGAAAGAGAAACTAACAACAAGAAGAATGTCGCCAGTTCAGTAAGATTTAATCAGCATCTTTTGGAAGGTGACAACAAGGGCTAAATAGTGTTTACCATTTTAATATGCATCATAATATCCATGGAAGCATATCTGGAGTCATAATATGCATGGAGGCATATCTGGAGTCGACCTTATATGACCACCCGATAAGCACAATGCTACAATATACAGATGTGGAAGTGAACCTCTGTCTGTGAGGCTAATTACACCCTCATTGGCTCTTGAAATCATCTACACTTCCAGGGATTCCCCCTGTGGTGAAACGCGCTGAGAACACAGCATTGCACACTAAGCTTGAAGAAGTCACTTGGGTCCCGGACGTAACTTTTTTTTACCTTGGTTGGCTGCATGTGAGAGGATCTCGCTATGGACCTATGATAGGCAGGGGGAGCTGAAAGTGGCTCTGTGTAGGACGTGACAATTCATTGGGAGAGTCAAGAACCAGAGTACAGTTTTTTAGCTCTGCCTATTGGGACAGCCTCCTTGGATGGCGGGGAATGTACAGTATGCCACGCGCTTCTTTCTCTTAAATTGGGACCAGGTGTGATTATCCTTTACATACCAGCCAAGCTGGAGAAAATGGAGCTCATGTCTTCAACTCAACATGTTTCGGAACGGCAGAAAAGCTATAGAAAAAGTGTAGATAATACCAAGGCGTTTTAAACTTGGCACTGGCCGCAAAAGAGCGAGAAGCTCAGCAGCCCTAGTTAAATAACAACAATAACCAGTTTAATATGGGTGAGTGTCCACTGGCAAGGTGTGTTGGAATGTACTTGTCGCTGGCAGCTGACGAAATTAGATATCTGCAGGTGTTTAAAAAGGACCGACTTTGCTTTCGTGCAGATTTGATTGTCTCAGTATTTATGTGGACTTTGTGATAACGTGATATCCGTGATACAAGTACGTTAATAAACAAGAGGGAAGTGTCAATAAAGTTAAGTGTATAACCAGCGTTGTTATTTATAGTTAAAAAAAAAATGTAATGCAGGAAAAGGGAGGGAGCGCTGTGAATGTACTCTGGGAGCCAAGGGGATGGTGACCCGAAAAAGTTTGGGAAACATCGGTTTATCTCCTTCATTTCTGTGTCCACTTCATTTCTCCGTGTGTTTTTTTTTTCTGGTCTCCTCTAATTCTTTTACCATGGGGACTCCACAACACAGACTACCTTGTAATGATATCAATGTTTTCTCATTGATTATCTCCTATCCAACTCCAACTTTTAACTGCCCATGGCCGTCTCTATCGTCTTAACTGTGGAAGAATTTTCACTGAGGCTTGCTTTTTGGCGCATGCACAAGAAAACTGGTGTTTATCTATATAAGTTAAAACCAGACCACGAGGTCTATTATATTTCGACATGTACTCTAATATAACCGACGGACACTGCCTTATGGGAGTGAAATATTAGAGACTTCACGATAGTACATCCAGCTTTATGAGGTGAGATGACCAAGCCCCTTTCTCTCTGCTTAGCCGCTTAGCCAACTGGATGTATGTGTGCTATAATTTATGTAATTGTCTCTCTGGCCGGAGTTGGTCGAATCCTGTTTAATTTAATTAGTATAAACAAATAAGAAGTAAGGAGGGGAAACCCGAGGCATGTAAATAGTAAATAAATAAATAATACACAAAGATATGTATCAGGCACTCGTAAGAAATAACGAAGTAGAAGACTAGACAACAGAAAAAAAACCACATAAGTGATAGGCTTACTGGGATTCGAACCTAGGACCTTCCGAACGACACCACCTTCTAACTACGGGAGCGAATCGGTACTGTTATTTAATCAGCGCTGACTTTGCTTTCAAGTTAGAAGCAAAAAAGAAGAAAATCATTAGCATCACCATCACCATTACCATCATCATCATCGACGACAACAACACAGGTGTTTGTTCTTACTTAAGTTTCAGTTCTAATCACGTCGAGAATTTTTGTCAAAAATAGGTCAGTACAGGAAAAGGTCGCCCACCTGTGACAAGATGCCACGGATCAGTGATTTTACAATAGGATATGCAAACCTCAGCACTTTCTTAACGCAAAAAGTTGTCTGTGCAAATCTCAGCTTTAATTCCTATAAGCAAAAGTTTATGTTTAGTTTTTAGGCAGAAAAGTGGAATGTTTCCAAGCCAGAAATATGTTTTCATTTATTATAACAGCGAAGTTTATCTAGGGATGAGAAGAAGTGTTCCTTCAAGTTTACCACACGTGAAGAGACATGTCTCATCAATGTGGATCTAGGGATGAGAAGAAATGTTCCTTCAAGTTTACCACACGCGAAGAGACATGTCTCATCAATGTGGATCTAGGGGGTGAGGAGAAGTGTTATGCAAAGTTCACCCGGGGGTGAAGAGAATTGTTGTGCAAAGTTTACCCGGGGGTGAGGAGAAGTGTTTCATCAAGTTTACCACGCGTGAAGAGACATGTCTCATCATAGTGGATCTAGGGGTGATGAGAAGTGTTATGCAAAGTTTTACCCGGGGGTGAGGAGAAGTGTTATGCAAAGTTTACCCGAGGGTGAGGAGAAGTGTTCCATCAAGCTTACCATGCCTGAAGAGACATGTCTCATCATTGTGGATCTAGGGTTGAGGAGAAGTATTATGCACAGTTTACCGGGGGGGGGGGGGGGGGTTGGGGGGGGGGGGGTGAGGAAAAGTGTTATGCAAAGTTTACCCGGGGGTGATGAGAAGTGCTTTCTAAAGTTTACTTAGGGTTGAGGATTTTGTAGGTCTGTGAGTGAGGAGACTTTTTTTTCCCTAAAATTTGAGAAGAAGTGTTACCCCAAAGTTTACTCCGAGATGAGGTGAGGACCATGTAGATCCAGAAGTGAGGGGAAGTTTTCCCCAAAGTTTACCCAGGGATAAGGAGAAGTATTCCAAAAAGTACAAAATGTAATGGTTAGGAGAAGTGTTCCCAATGTTTACCCAAGGATATTAAGTAATGTTCCGTCCTTGTTGACCTAGATGTGTCCAGTAGTGTTCTGTTGTTGTGGACCCAGTAAAGAATAGCACCACTGTGTAGTTCTTAGCATGCGACAAATGATGACAAAGTAGAGTTTGTGTACTGGGTAAGCTGCCTTATCAAACGAAACAAGCTGGTACAGAAATCGCCATTGCAGGAGCGAATGAAGGGCTTGCGAGCAGGTTTCCACCAAGTGGGCTTAATGTAGTGTTGTCCCCATGTTCCGCACCTTTACTATGATTACTTACTTAGACGTCTTCGCTTCCTTGACAGCAGGGAGACTTCGCTGCAGTTATCACCTGTGTTGAGTCACGAGAGTTGTTTTTTTCTACCTTAGGTCATAGGTCATTGCATTTGGTTTGAGATCTGAGTTAATAATTTGTTGAGAAATCTATCGTCCCTCCCTAGAACTACAAGCTGAACCATAAGTTCACTAACCCTTTCAAAATATTGTTATTGTTAATCAGAATCGATCTCATGCACTCACTTCGGGCAAACCCATAGGTGCTCAGTCTCCCTCAGCAAATGTCAAAGAGTATAAATGCTAATTGTACCTGTAGCACGCTGGTTGTACATACGACGGATGCATTCTCTCTTACATCCATCTCTGATAGTTCCACTCCAACCGCCTCAGCCTTGTTGATTCATCCGTTGCAGTGTCAATATCTAGCAGGCGATCATTAATTGTCCTTAGTATCTCTCCCTTATCCATGTCCAGTGTCCCCACTATGAGTGATCTTGAGGCTAGTCTGTCAGCTCTCTCATTGCCACGTACCCCTGCATGACCAGGACAGTAGATCCACACCAATTCTTGAAGACTTGAGGATTCTATTGATGTTTTCCATTCTTGCCGCATCCATCCGTTCTGAACGTTCCGAAACATGGCCTGAGAGTCTGACAAAATAAATGCCCTGGTTGATGGAGTTTCATACAGCCACCTCAGTGCTGCAGTAACTGTCTCTACCTCCATTCTCATGCTGGATGTTGTTGTCATGTAGGATCCACTCTGTGCAGCAAAATATTACGTATGAAGAAATGCGAAGTAGATTATCCTGATCATTTTTTTTAAATTTTAAAATGACTACAACCCACAAAAGCCAGATCCAAACCTTAGAAATGAGGTTTCTGAGCAAGGTGGTTGAAGTAAAAAGAAGAGACATGGTCTACAACCAGACGGTACGTCAAGGCCTAAAAACCCAAACCCTGCAGACCCAAGTAGAACAGTCCCAACTAAGATGGTTTAGTCATGTCTGCAGAATGGGAGAAGATTTGCTACCATGACAAGCATGGGAAACTAAGAGTCAGGGATCCAGACCTCCAGAACGACCCAGAATCCGCTGAGAGGACAACATTAGACAATCTATGAAGGACCGAGGACTAGAATGGAACCAGGCCAGGAGGAAGACGGCCGATAGAATAGTATGGCACTCTCTCTTACAAACCTCTACACCTCATGGTAGAAGAGGAACGACTAAGTAAGTAATTTTTAAAAAATTGTGTGCAGGAAACCCAAACATTTTAAGTACATGATGTCTACCTCCTAAAATTCTTCTTTTATTGTCAGACATTTTCTTAAAAAACAAATGCCTTGACAGGTGGACACTGGGAGCCGGGGTCCAATCGAATGGCCTGCGAAGTCTCCTGATTTAACTCCAGCTTATTATTTTGTATGTGGATATTTAAAGGACAATGTATATGGTCGGAAACTTAAAACCTCAGAGGATCTCAAAACAATAATAACAAAGGAATGTCAAGAGAATTGATCAAGATTTACGTCAAAGAGTTTACGTCTACGACTGTGCTTCAGAAATCGCTTGTAGTAATGTTAATATTGATCACTTCTGCTATCTTTACTGTCATCACCACAATTATACATCTATGCTTTTCGTTGCAGTTTCACATAATAATTCATCATTTTTCCTATCCTTCCTTGTGGATCATGGCGTTACCACTTTAGTTGACCATCTAGCAGGAAGCCTGCATAAAAACATTCATGTACATTTGCAGTGATAGTTCCTAAAAGATTTTATTTTACATGATGAGGTTACCAGCCCTATGCATAATCTCTTTACGGCATGCCTGTGGGAGCAATGGTCCTTTAATTTTGTGGTCTCATCAGACACGTCCTACCCCCGGAACTACACGGGGATCAACAAAATGCTGTTGAGGTTTTTCACCTTGGCCTTATTCTGAAAGCCCTATCCATTAATATCCTGCAGCATTAACTATTCACACATTCCTTGTCCCTATTCATTCCTCGTTGTTGAAAATAAGCTAAGAACATTAGTCAGCGCACTGACTACCATTATTTTTTTACATTCATCAGGTTGCATTGTAAGCACGTACTATATGAGGATTCTTCCAGAGCCTATTGCCAGGCTAGTGGTTATTCATTCTCTGGTTGCAAGTTATGTGGCAGCTATTCTTGAAGGTTTGGATTGTTGATCACAATCTAACCACTTATCCTATAAGACCCGGTGTAATGTTCTTTGTGCAGCTTCGCCATGAATAGCCTCCGCGGCTTTGTTAAGTTTACCAGGGGCACAAGAGTTGACGTGCCAACGGGATTAAGGTGGATGAATATGGAAAAAAAAAAATCAAAACAAAGGTGATTCGTCTTACTTGGACAAAAGACAAAGAAAATAACTAACGTTGCGGCCACAAGGAAAGGAAAGAAAGCGAGACATAAGCAGGAAACATGAGAGAATAAATGAAAATACTACCCGTAAAATCTGCTAAGACCTGGCGTGTCCTTCGATCGAGGGATTAGTGAAATAAGACAGCCGTCCTATCATGCTAATATTATTACTGTGTACAGTATTGGTTATTATTACTCTTCATACAATTGCTATAATTATCATTCTTTCTTTAAATTCCCCGTGGAACATAAAAGATTACATTATTCCAATAGCAGATACATTATTCCAATAGCAGATACATTATTCCAGTAGCAGATACATTATTCCAATAGCAGATACATTATTCCAGTAGCAGATACATTATTCCAATAGCAGATACATTATTCCAGTAGCAGATACATTATTCCAATAGCAGATACATTATTCCAATAGCAGATACATTATTCCAGTAGCAAATACATTATTCCAGTAGCAGATACATTATTCCAATAGCAGATACATTATTCCAGTAGCAGATACATTATTCCAATAGCAGATACATTATTCCAGTAGCAGATACATTATTCCAATAGCAGATACATTATTCCAGTAGCAGATACATTATTCCAATAGCAGATACATTATTCCAGTAGCAGATACATTATTCCAATAGGAGATATATTATTCCAGTAGCAGATACATTATTCCAGTAGCAGATACATTATTCCAATAGCAGATACATTATTCCAATAGCAGATACATTATTCCAATAGCAGATACATTATTCCAGTAGCAGATACATTATTCCAATAAAAAAAAAGGTAAAGGAACCCGTTACACGCCCATTGAGGCATATTGGGAATATGGTGTTAGGCCCATATTATCTTGACCGTCGGCACACGAGGGGTGATGTGGTCGGCATCACGCCGGCCGCCTTAACCTTCCCAGAGTAGCTCTGGTACCCATTCGGGGCTGGGTCGACCCAGGAGCCGTTTGTGGCCTAAAAATTTTTCCGCCTCATCTGGGGATAGCAGATACATTATTCCAGTAGCAGATACATTATTCCAATAGCAGATACATTATTCCAATAGCAGATACATTATTCCAGTAGCAGATACATTATTCCAATAGCAGATACATTATTCCAGTAGCAGATACATTATTCCAGTAGCAGATACATTATTCTAATAACAGATACTATGTCCCGGGGGTCTCTGTAGAGACAATGAAAGAATAGGGATCCTACATCCTCAGACTAACATGAGGTTGTACCTGGGACTGGCAAATTCATCATGTAAAACTAGTTGCCACATAAATAACTGCTGCAAGATCATGTGACTGTTTCATGCAGGCTTCCTGTAAGGGTACAATCTGTAGTGGGGGCTCCATGCTCTATAAGGAGTGCAAAGGAAAATACTTATGATAGCAGATACTGCCGTAGAGAATTCACTGTACTAGGTTTTAGCTTTATGAGGTAGAGCGACATGTTCCCTTCCTCGCTGCCTTTGCCGTCAGTAACTCAAGAGCAGTGTCAGGTTTCCATTTACAGTGCAGTAGATTGACGCGTGACGCTACCCTGGTTTTGAATCAGGTTTCTTCTCCTCTAGAAGCATGTCCTCTAACCACTCCCTTCACTCGACAGTAATTTATCTTTTGAGCCGTTTTCTTGGGCTCCGTCGATAAGTTTCAGACGGCACTGTATTTCTCTTCTAACCGATATTTTCCAGATTTTAATTAACCTTCCCCTCTTCTCTGTCTTTGCAGGTTCCAGTAAAGGGCGTGTCTGTACACATACATTGTGTCCTGGCGGCTTATTCTGTCCATCTCTCACTGTCTTTGTTATAGCATGTCATACTATTGTCTACAATAGTGGTTCTCGTCGTGGGCCATATTCTCTCTCTCTCTCTCTCTCTCTCTCTCTCTCTCTCTCTCTCTCTCTCTCTCTCTCTCTCTCTCTCTCTCTCTCTCTCTCTCTCTCTCTCTCTCTCTCTCTCTCTCTCTCTCTCCCTCTCTCTCCCCCCCCCCTTTCCCCACCACTTCCAAGTAGACCAAGCTATATCTCCAGAATACCACAGTAAGAGATAAAGTATATTTTTTTTCCAGTTAACAGTAACTATACTAGTCGTCAAAAGTCAAGGGCCACTTAGAAAAACCTTGTTTGAAACCATAAAACAAATCTGATATAAACGTAAATGGTATCAGTCAAAACGGCATTAATGAATACAAAATTGACATGTCACGTAAAGAAATGGAAACACACATTCAAACGCAATGAAGCTGTGAAGTATGTCACCCACGTTTTCAAAAGTCACACAATAGATATTGAACAAATAGACATTTCAAAATCGGGTATGACCACCGTTTGCAGCAAGGCATTCAAGACAGCGTAGACGCATCGAGTCCACAAGGGTTCGAAGAGTATCCTGAGGAACAGCTTGCCATTCCTGAAGCAGAAATGCAGTCAGTTGTGCAACATCCATTGGCAGGGGGTGATTTGTTGACAATCTTCAACCAAGGACATCCCAGAGGTGCTCAATCGGAGAAAGGTCATGTGAATGAGCTGGCCACGCCATCCTGATAATCCCATGTTGCTGAATAAACTCATTCATCACACGAGCTCGATGGGGTCGAGCGTTATCATCTTGGAGGATGGCATTACCACCTATGGCCTCCAGAACAGGCTGAACAATTGGTCTCAAGATTTCGTTCTGGTATCTTGGGCCGGTCAAGTTGCCTTGGATGATGTAGAGTGGAGTCCTGCCGTGTCTGTAGAAGCTTCACAGACCATGACAGAACCCCTACCATAACGATCCACCTCTCGAATTGTGTCATCAGTAAATCGCTCTCCTGGTCGTCTCCAAACTCGAATCCTGCCATCATTGAATGACACAGTGAAGCGAGATTCATCAGTGAAGAGAACTTGACTCCATTGTTGCCTTGTCCATCGGATGTGCTCGCGACACCAAGCAACACGGGCTCTGCGATGAGCAGGAGTAAGAGGGATTCTCACTGCAGGACGTCGAGCAGCCAGTCCAAATTCATGTAAACATCTGCGAATGGGCTTTGACTGACATTAACTTTTACAGTTTGTCTCAGCTGACATCTTAGAGTGGAACAAGTCACTGTTCGATGGCGCAGAGCTGACAACAAGAAGTACCGGTCATTATGTCTATTGGTGTATCTAGGGCGACCTGGCCGGTGGCGATCCTCCACATTTCCTGTGGCCTGAAATCTCTCCAAAATTCTTTGGATAGTAGAGTGTGACACTGCAAGCCGTCTAGCAACCTCACGGACAGATAAACCACTTTCAACCCACGTTATAGCTCTCATTCTTTGTAAGGTGTCAAGACTTCTTCTCGGTGGCATGGTTTTTGCAAGTGATGAAACTACCCTAAGTCTGATGATTGTAAAACAAATTAAGAGTGAACTCTGTTCACGAAAAGTCGCCATTGCACGTGGAATGTCAATCAGCACGATTACTTCACCTGTTTGGTTGTACGGAAGTTTGAAAAAAAAAAAAAGATTAAAAATGTGAATTTATGGTCAGCAAACCAAATTGCACGTGATCACCATGGTTGTCGGTGAGTTGTTTTTATGCTTAACGTGCATAGAGGACTGTCAGAGGAAGATATTGCAACCATTTTTACTAAAAACTTCCTACATTTAATCATTCAATGAGCTTATATAAAAGTGTATTGAAAATAATAGGGTGGCCCTTGACTTTTGACGAGTAGTATATTATATGGACTACAGAGGTAAATGAGGCCGTGAGCAAAACAAGGTTGAGAACCCTTGGTCTTAATTATCACATATTTTCTTTCCATCATTATTTCCCTTTACGTTCCCTTTGAAACATGGAAACACCACAGCACCTCCCCCAAAACACCATACTTGTCCCATTGAAGGCATAGAAAAAACAATATCTATATTTTACCCCCCCCCCCCCCCCCCCCCCCCCCCCCCCCCCCCCCCCACCCCCCCCCCCCCCCCCCCCCCCCCCCCCACCCCAAATCGGGCGCCCCAATCCCCCCCCCCCCCCCCCCCCCCCCCCTCCCCCCCCCCCCCCATTCCTAAAACCCCCCCCCCCCCCGGACCCCCCCCCCCCCCCTTGTAGGAAGCCTGCACCTCAATGCGGGAAAGTACTTTTGAAGCTGTTGTTTCTGTAGCATTTCGTTTTACAGGAGGAGGTTGCCAGCCTCAAGGCACAACCTCTAGTTAGTCGAATGATACCGAGTGCCCAAGGGAGCCATAGTCTTATCCTTTCTGTGCCTCTTCAGATAATATCTTTTCTTGTCGTATTTGCGTCCTTTTATTTCAAAATTTGTGTTAATATCCTTTGTGCTCCATTACACAAACAAAACAACAACGAAAGAATATGCCTACTGTTCTCTCAGGCATGTGTTCCAGATGGGAAGTTGTGCATGGGGCAGGTAACCGTGTTATGTGATACAAATTGCTACAAAAACTACCACATGAAAAGCTCACGAATGCTTTGGTGCAAGCTTCCAGCTGATGAAGTAGTGGTTCCACGCTCCATAAGGAGAGAGGAAAATTGTGATGAAAACTGTGGACATGGAGACGAGAGACACTAAACATCGTTACACTCTCACATGTTTGTTATTTACATGGAGAAGAGAAACACTAAACACCGATACACTCTCACATGTTTGTTATTTACATGGAGAAGAGAGACACTAAGCACCGATACACTCTCATATGTTTGTTATTTACATGGAGAAGAGAGACACTAAACACCGTTACACTCTCACATGTTTGTTATTTACATGGAGAAGAGAGACACTAAACACAGTTACACTCTCACATGTTTGTTACTTACATGGAGAAGAGAGACACTAAACACCGTTACACTCTCACATGTTTGTTATTTACATGGAGAAGAGAGACACTAAACACAGTTACACTCTCACATGTTTGTTATTTACATGGAGAAGAGAGACACTAAACACCGATACACTCTCACATGTTTGTTATTTACATGGAGAAGAGAGACACTAAACACCGTTACACTCTCACATGTTTGTTATTTACATGGAGAAGAGAGACACTAAACACCGTTACACTCTCACATGTTTGTTATTTACATGGAGAAGAGAGACACTAAACACCGATACACTCTCACATGTTTGTTATTTACATGGAGAAGAAAGACACTAAACACCGTTACACTCTCACATGTTTGTTATTTACATGGAGAAGAGAGACACTAAACACCGTTACACTCTCACATGTTTGTTATTTACATGAAGAAGAGAGACACTAAACACCGATACACTCTCACATGTTTGTTATTTACATGGAGAAGAGAGACACTAAACACCGATACACTCTCACATGTTTGTTATTTACATGGAGAAGAGAGACACTAAACACAGTTACACTCTCACATGTTTGTTATTTACATGGAGAAGAGAGACACTAAACACCGATACACTCTCACATGTTTGTTATTTACATGGAGAAGAGAGACACTAAACACAGTTACACTCTCACATGTTTGTTATTTACATGGAGAAGAGAGACACTAAACACAGTTACACTCTCACATGTTTGTTATTTACATGGAGAAGAGAGACACTAAACACAGTTACACTCTCACATGTTTATTATGTACAAAAATTAATGACGTTTCTTCTTGGATACTTTATGCGATAGTCTGGGCCACCTATGAACAACATTATGAGAAACATTTTTGCACCAGATATAATGATAATTTTGCAAAGTCAGGAATGACAGATTAAAGTATAAAAATAATCAGTGGCGTTCTAAGGAGGTTGGTCCACCCCGGGTGACAATCAGGTAAAATGGGGGGGGGGGGGGGGGGGGGGGGGGGTGACATCTGACACTATTATGTTAGTTATGTACTGATTAAAAATCTACTTGCAAGCATAATATATTTTTCTGTGTGTCTTAAGGGCAAGCCAAAGGAAGGATTCGCCCCGGGGTGAAATGTACCAGGAATGAGTTTGGTTTGGTTTGGTATGGTTTGGTTTGGTATGGTTTGGCTTGGTTTGTTTTGGTATGGTTTGGTTTGGTATGGTTTGGTTTGGTATGGGTTTGGTTTGGTATGGTTTGGTTTGGTATGGTTTGGTTTGGTATGGGTTGGTTTGTTTTGGTATGGTTTGGTTTGGTATGGTTTGGTTTGGTATGGTTTGGTTTGGTATGGTTTGGTTTGGTTTGGTATGGATTGGTTTGGTATGGTTTGGTTTGGTTTTGGTTTGGTATGGTTTGGTTTAGTTTGGTATGGTTTGGTTTGGTTTGGTATGGTTTGGTTTGGTTTGGTTTCAAGGACCATCTTTATTCCACACGGAGAATTACATCAGTGCTCCGATCTCCTCCCTTAGATAACACAAGGAGAATCTCAGCACAGTGCACGAACTCCGTAGCATCAGTGAGTATCCCAATATGTGTATAAAGGAATCACTCATTCTATAAATACTTTTCTGGTGGATAGATTTCCTAATTATTAAATTTTTGCCAGGGCAGCAGCCATATGACCTACTCTTTACGATTTCCAACTGCGGAGGGATTTTTTATCTTGCACAAAGTGCACACGGGATCTCCTATTTTTTCGCCCTATTCCGAGAAGACTGCGCGTCCGATCTGACTACCCAGGAGATCAGGGGGGCGTATGACATCATTAGGAACCACTGCTTCTGAAAAAAAAAATGTCTTCAATTATATTCCTTGTACTGGGAGCGAACCCGGTACTTTTGGTATTAGAGACTGGCGCCATACCTCTTTACCACTCCAACCCTCGAAAATGACGAGAAACAAGACTGGCAGACTGTCACGGATTGCCTCCCCTGCTTTGCAGTAGTGGTCCAACAGTGGCCAAAACTCAAAGAGTATCTAAATGGGTCGTCAAAGGTGTCTACCTTATCACAAGATTACTCTTGGCAGAGATGTAGATAGACGAGTAATGACGCTTCTACCTTAAGGGTGAACCACTCAGAAGTCAAATGCAATGCTGCTTAGCGCTGAACATTTGTTAACTTATATCTGTCCGTCGTCTTTTGTGAAGGATTTAAGCAATGGTTTTTAGCCCGTTCAAGCCCCCCAGTTGTGTAAATTCAGCGAATTTCCTCTTATAATGGTAAAAGAGGTAAATTTTACAGGTAAATTTTCTCTCTCTCTCTCTCTCTCTCTCTCTCTCTCTCTCTCTCTCTCTCTCTCTCTCTCTCTCTCTCTCTCTCTCTATATATATATATATATATATATATATATATATATATGCATATATGCATATATGCATATATGCGTATATGCATATATGCGTATATGTATATGTGTATATATATATATATATATATATATATATATATATATATATTATAGATATATATATATATATATATATATATATATATATATATATATATATATATATATATATATATATATATATATATATATATATATCTATATATATATATATATATATGTAATAGTAATGCTCATACGTTTGCTTTCATTAATGGAATAACTGAATCAACTATGTTTGTTTAGTTTTAAAATAACACGTAACAAATTTAATAGTTAATTAGTCTTTAACAGGTTAAAATAAATATGGAAAGATTTGTAAAATTGTAGATGAAAGCTTTTGTCATCGAGTCTGGGTAGAGGAATGTTTTTAAGACTTTTGTCCGTTTTGCTGGCGCCTGTTAATCAAAACTTTACTTTTAGGTGAGTCCTGCAGCTGTGGTTTTCGTCACTTCTTGGTGATGAAGGCACTTCTTTACACAACTTGTCCGATTTAGGGAATTGGTGTGGATTCCCGGCCTTTCACTCACAACTAGCTTCGTTCCACGAACTTTTTAGACAAAATAGAAAAACAAATGCCTCTGCTAAGTACATTTGTGGGCTGCCAATTAACAGGCGCATTCTCGCTGTCCACCCACCAAAGTTAATCTATCAGAAGAATTAAATTTCCGAGTACACAGTGTAGCTCAGTGAAGATGATTAAAAATCACCAATATTCTTCCTGGTATTAAACTGGAAAAATGTGTCTGGACGGTGCGAATAATGAGTTGCCAGAGTTACAATTAATAAAGTGCATATATTTAAAAAATATTAAACACTTTAGGCACATATGATGTAATCATCAGTCATCACTGCTCAATTCGGAGTCTGGGGTCACCGCTGCTGTCGGTTTTCCGCATGACTAGCCAGAAGAAAGCACCAGCGCTTGCTGTAATGGTTTATGAACCTACTATTTCGTATGTTGAGGTTGCCAACCTCATATATAACCCCTTAGCAAGAAAAACATGTCCAATTCACATTTGTAATATAAATGTTACACTTACCCCAATTGAGTTGTACACAATCTTCTCGCACAGTTTAGAATGGACACGAGCAATTTAGGTTATATGCTTTCAAATCACTTGGTCTGGAAATTTTGAATTCTTTTTATGACGGGTGAATCTGCGAAACACTTGGTCTAGCAAAGTTTCTGTTACGACGGGTGATCCAGTTCCTTAGGTATCCAGTCCTAATATTTAAAGTCCTGGTCTCTTAAGTTTTCAGAGTTTGTATTTCAACATGCGGGTTTACTCTTAAGTTTTCAGAGTCGCCCAAATACTCGATCTGTCACTTATAAGTATGGAATTCTAGGTCCGATCCTTCTTGCTATGGCATTTGGAAGTTGCTTGTTTGAAGTTGTCAAGCTGTCTGTGTTCTGTGTTTCTGATTTCGCAAGATTATATTTCTCATTCTCAGTTCAAAACACAGATGGTACTTCCTCCAAAATTTCCAATGAAATTCAATGTTTATTCCGGCTCTCACTTCAATCCAATCGTAAGCTCTTCTGCACTATGTGGGTAGGGGTGTTTAAATTCATAATCTCTCCCGCGTGTTTAAAATTTTACATTTAATATTCCAAAGCGTGACGTCTTTCAAATCATGCGGTCATATTTCCGCTAACTCACAACAAATCTGGGAACCTATTTGAAGTCCAGATGCTACCTTCAAATATTGACTCGCCAGACAGATTACCTGCGATAATCACACATAGGAAAGGGTCCCGTGATACGATTATCTTATTATCGTCTGTGATCTTGCGTTCTCCAGACAGTCAAACACAAGGATCGCCTGCCGCTTAGACAAACAAGATGGTTTCCTCAGCCATACAGACCGCAAACCCGGTGTTAATTGATTGATTGTCGCTGGCCCCGGAAATGAGTTACGTCAAAGTCGCTATCTATCTTCACGTTTGCCGACTGTATCAAAAGGTGGCGAGCCGGCTTTTCATGATAAGAATATCTCTCGCTGACCGGTTCAATAAACGTGGTATTATCACGAGTTACCTGGCGTAACGTAAACAGTGTGGGACTCGTCACAAAAAGAATGTAGGGCGTAAAGTATGCCAAATAATCAAAATAATATGATCGGTGAAGAAAATGAAGAAAAATAGATGAAGGTGTGAGAGGACACAAAAATACATGCACAAACCGTTATGTGACACAGACAAGGGCAGACGCTACAAGCTGTGGGTTGAAGTAAATAAAGAGGGAAACCCAAGGCCTGTAAACAGTAACTAGATAATACAAGTAAATAGTGATGTTGCAGACACTCGTAAGGAATAAAGAAGTAGAAAACCAGACAGCAGAAAAACAACAGAAGGGATAGGCTTACCCGGGTAGATAGATCTGGAGTGAGGCAGCAACGTGAAATGAGAAATGAAAACAATATGTCCCTTACGGGAAAGAATTCTAGCGTGCAGGAAATTCGAAAAAAGAAGAAGTAGAAAATATGAGTAGAAGAAGAGGTAGACGAAGAAGTTAACAGAAGAAGAAGGAGGAGGAACATACACTAAAGGACGTAGAACAAGAATAGAAGGCGAAGGCAAAGAAAACAGGGTGGATGAGGAAGAGAAGGAGGAGAAGAAAAAGAAGAAGAGGAAAAAGAAGAAGAAAAATCAGGAGGAGAAGAAGAAGAAGAAGGAGAAGAAGAAGAAGAAGAAGAAGAAGAAGAAGAAGAAGAAGAAGAAGAAGAAACAAAAGGAAATTAGGAATGAGACGAAAATTGAAAAGAACAAGAACAGAGTAAGACGATATTTAAAAAAAAGAGAGAAGAAGGCAATGATGAAGAAGACGACGCAGAAAATAATAGAAGCAAAAGAAAAGAAGTCAATGTGAAACAGAAAGAAACAACAATTGTATAGAAGAAGATTATAACAAAAGTGACTAACATACCTACCTACAACCTACATTGTTTTTATTTTAGCCTGCATGTTGCGTTCTCACTGCCACACTTTTCTTATTTCTCTTTTCCTATAGCTCCGGATGGTTCTATCCATTTTCAGTCTTCGCTCACGCATAACCTGTTCACTTCATCTCTTGTCCGTGTCGTAATTTGTTAGAGTGCCTGTCTATCGATTTCCTTTATAAGGAACGTCCGCACGAACTGATAAATGGACGGATACACGCTCAGGATTACTCACAAAACAACGGATCCGATAAAGAGTATGAGAATGTGTGGAATTATGTGGTTGTTCTATTGAATGAGGGACCCAAAGACGCAGCAATAGAGAATGCAGTCAGCGACCCATAGCTTGACTGCTTGCGTCAGGGTCAGCGAACCAGAGCTGACCAAGACCCTACTCCACCTCCACGTGGTGGTCCTGGAAACAGGCTGCATCACTGCAATCTGGCTGAAAGAATAGGGATCGAAGAGGGAAGGCAAACCCAGTCCCAAAAAATGCCGTGCTGAAGTCGGATGTGTCGGCCGAAAGGCGCAGATATCGCAGCTCCGATGTAAACAGGCACAACGCATACAACGTCCTTTTCAGGACGAACGAGGAAGAAGAGGAAGAAGAAGATATTGAATGATAGGGAAAATATTGAATGATAGGGAAAATATTGAATAATAGAGAAAACTTTGAATGATGGGAGGACAATTTTGAATCATCATTATCTCTTTCCTTCACTCTCATTACGGAGCATGGAGCCACGGCTGCAGCTGGTCTCCTTACAGGAAGCCTGCATCAAGCAGTCACATTCTCTTGCAGCTGTGGTTTCTGTGGAAATTTGTTTTTACATGAAGTTGCCAGCCCAATGCATAAAAGCACATTAGTCGCCTTGTACGACATGCATCACGGTGCGGTAGAGCTATTTCTGATTGACTCATCAGGGACCGCCAGAGAACTTCACGATGTGGAATATTGAACGTTACGGACACAAAAGGAATGATACACCTGTTAAATTTCGTGGGCGATATTCGCAGGTATTTTAACTACAGAACCATCATCAGCACCATCCTTTAGCTCCCCAAGGAGCATAGGTCCCCAATAGGCCGATGCCAAGTCCTCGTGTCACGTACAAAAAAAGAATGATAAAAACACAATTACCACGTTTTCCATTACTAGCAATAAAAATCCCTCCGCAGTTGGAAATCGTAAAGAGTAGGCCATACGACCGCTGCCATGGGAAATTTAAGGAAAAACCTACCCGCCACAAAAAGTATTTATAGAATGAAGAATTGGGATCCTCGCAGATGCTACGGAGTTCGTGCACTGTACTGAGATCTATCTTGTGTGATCTAAGGAAGGAGATTGGAGCACTGACGGAGTTGTCCGTGTGCAATGAAGATGATCCTTGAAACCAAACCAAACCAAACCAAACTATTTCTAAAAAATAAAATAAAATAAAAATCTAGTTCTGCATCTGCTTTGAAAAAAAAATATATCTTGGCCAGTTCATACCGGTTCAGTCTACATCTTCACTGTTCTAATCTCTCACAATCTGTTTTTACCTCCCATACTTTTAATCTTTACTCCCCTTAGCTACTTAAGCGTATTTTTTCCATATTCTATTTCTGAACAAATTTATATAAATTACATTAATGTTCGTCGTTTTCATCAGTATGTCATTCCAGTCACTAACTTTGGGACCTGGCATTATCGCGAGGCCGAAGGTTATGACCGGCTTCCTGTCTCCCTAGCATGTCATCTTGTCACAGCGTAATACTCTTTCATTATTTAGCAAGCCTCTGATGTGACGTACTCGGGGGGTTATTCGTCTGGCTTCCAGCGGTGCAGACCGCTTTTTTCCGTTAATATCTTCAATACGGAAATGTAAGCTAAATGTTTTTTTTCCTTCTTCTTCTTCTTCTTCTTCTTCTTCTTCTTCTTCTTCTTCTTCTTCTTCTTCTTCTTCTTCTTCTTCTTCTTCTTCTTCTTCTTCTTCTTCTCCTTCTTCTTCTTCTTCTTCTTCCTTCTTCTTCTTCTTCTTCTTCTTCTTCTTCTTCTTCTTCTTCTTCTTCTTCAAATAGTGTCACCGGATTTGCCTCTCCTTTGCTCTGCAGAAATGGTCCACCAGTGGCCAAAAACTCAAGAATATCGAAAATGGGTGTTCAAAGGTGTCTACCTTCGCACAAGATTACTCTTGGCAGAGTTGTAGATAGAAGGATAATGATGCTTCTATCTCAAGGGAGTTTCACAAGATGATTCAGAAGTCAAGAACAATGCTGCATAGGGTAGAGCACTATTAACTTATATCTGATCCGCCACCTTTTGTGAATTGTTAAGCAATGGTGTGGCTTGTTCGAGCCCCCAGTTGGTTTAATCCAGCGAAAATCCTGCTATAAGTATTTTTGGCTCTATGGCTGTAACTATATTCTTCTTCTTCTTCTTCCATCCTTAGCCATCAACCGGCAAAGCAGTATGTGGCCAGTACGCCTAGTGGCGTCTTAGGGCAACAACAAATTGATCAATCTATCGCTGTTTCCACCACGCCTAGTGGCGTCTTTGTGGAACAAAAACAGACCAAACAATCTATCATTGTTTCCGTAATCAGATTGGTTGGCAAGCAGGTGATCAGCCCACTGTGCGAAGTTTTTACGGGATGGGGTAAACAGCCCCATGCCCATACCCTCCTTAGTCGCTTTTTACGACATGCATGGTAGGGTGCAGTGTTACTATTCTTTGCTCCCCTCTCGGGCCCCGGTAACACACGGGTGTGTAACTATATGTATATAACTAAATGTTAAAGATTATAGATCATATATGCGCTCTCATATCTTTAATAACTGAAGCAACTATGAATTTGTAAAATAACATATAACAAATTTAATAATCAATTAGTCTTTAACAAATTTAAATAAATATGGATGAAAGTGACTTTAGAGGGTTTTAAAACTTGTCTTCACTCAGACTTAATTGTGGACTGATGATTATTGTCCGCTGCTTTCCCCTATTAACACAAACTTAACTTGCGGAGTATTGCAACGGTTGGTTGTCGAGTCTTTCGTGATGAAGGCTCTTCTCTGGGGGCGTCTAGAGGGGGCGTCCACTCCTAATGTCAATGTGGGTGTCTTTACAACGTGTCCACTGTAGGTAGTTGGCGTCGACCCCAGCTCTTGAATCACAAGATTGTGGTGAAGATTCTTACTTCAGACTGGTCTCTTGTAAGTGTAATTTCGTACCACGAACTTCCGGAAAATTAAAAGAACAAATGTCTCTGCTAAGTATATTTGTGGGCTGATTAATTATTAACAGACACACTGTCTCGCTGTTCACCCAACAATGTTAGCCTCTCTGAGTAATTAGTTTCTTTGAGTATACACAGCGTAACAAGGGAAGATGATTAGAAATCACCAATATTCTTCTGATCACTTAAATGGGAAAATGTGTCTGGACAGCGCGAGTGCAATGGCTTTTACCTGAACTAACATTGTAAAAGTACACATATCTCACAACATGATACTATACACTCTAGGCACATGTGAAGCAATCATCTCACTGCTCCATTCAGAGTTTGGGGTCGCTTATGCTTTCGCTTTCCTGAGCGAACTGGCATAAAGCAAACACCAGTGTTTGCTGAAATTGTTTATGAACATACTATTTTCATGTGTTGAAATTGCCAGCCTCCTAAGCTTTGTATAACCACTTAGCAAGTACAGACATGTCAAGTTCACATTGTAAAATAAATATTCACAACCTACCCTAAATAACGTGGGAATACAATCTCCTGGCACAGTAGAATGGACACAGCAACTTTGATGAGCTGCTTGGAAACTTTCGTATGGAGTAGTTTCAGAATCCCTCATGCATTTTGCTTCAGATTCCTTAAGTTTCCAGTCTTTGTATTTAAAATTGCGGGTTCTCTTTTAAGTTATACAGACGCCGAAATACTTCGATCTGTCACTTTTAATTTTGGAATTTTTTGTCCGGTCCTTCTCTCTGGCTACTGGGAGTTGTTACTTGACGTTGTTGAAAATGCAGTCTGATTGGTGTCTCCGACTACCCTAGATTATATTTCAATTTCTCAGTCCAAGTCCCAGATTGGTATTTTTCGACAAACTTGCCAATGAGAGCTAAAGCTTATGCTAGGCTCTCGATTTAGACCAATCCTCTTTCTTTAGAACTATGTGTGTCAGGGTGTTAAATCATTACTATCCCCCGCGTGTTTTAAAATATCAGTTTTAAAATTTAAACTCGTGACCTCTTTCAAATATGGCAGTAATACTTCCGACTGCATTTGTACAAACTCACAAACACATCGGTGAACTTATTTCCTAGCGAATACCTTTCCCAACATAATTTCTACAGACGCGTTATCTGTATTATTGAAACAGAGACTGTCTAGCAGAAGTATTACCTCATATCACATGTGTTTACGTACATCTCCCAGACGGATTTCTTAGACAGACAATCTGGCTTTCTTTCCGTCGATCGTGCGATACCACCTTGTGTCAACAATGACCGTCTCTATCAAAGGTGGCTAGACGACTTAAGTGATAAAAGTATTATCCGCTGACTTGTCTAATTAACCTTGTAATACTTCTATTCACATAGTGAAACGTAAACAAGTCTGGGAGTGACTAGGCAAAAAATGTAAGTGCATAAAATATGCCAAATAATAGGACAATCGGTGAGGAAAATGAAGAAATAAGAGAAAATGTAGAGATTTAATAGTTGCTTCACAGCGAGCTGGAGGAGAGTAAAGACAGACTTATTTACGACAAATCGTTTCTCTCAATCTTCTCTTTCACTCTCCTGGTCAACCAATTAGTTGCCAGTTTTCCAGACCCGCATCTGCGCGCACACCGATTTGGTGTTTTTTTCACACACACAGGCGACGTTGATACAAACTATATTAAACGAATAAGGGGAAAAGTTGGGCTTTGGGTATATCCAACACACAGAACTAAATGAGTTTATGTGATTTTATTCACTTTAAACATCAATCACTAAAAATATCAGATATTACATAAATTATCATAAGTACACAAATGCAAATAACAAGTTTGGGAGGGGGGTGAAGAAGATTGGTATCGACTAAGCCCTTCCCGCTTATTAGACAAAGATAAACCCAGTCCAAAGATAGATAATATCAGGAACATAGGTACGTTAACCTAACAGTGAAGTTAATTACTCTGAAAGAGGTGTTACAAAATTAGGTATAGGTGATAGAAAAAAACCTGTTCTTCCCAGCTGTTCTTCCCTTTACTAAGCAAATGGAAAGGAGGTGGTTTTAAACAGAGTTAACAAATTATCAACTATCCCACTTAAAGGAACAATGTAGGGTATACAGAAAAGATATATATTACCAGGTAAGCAAGTTAACAAAATGGTCACACAAAAAGAATTAATTTCCTGTCATTCATACACGCGCTAGCAAAGGCCTTCACTCATCTTGCTCTCACTTACCGATTGTGAAAAAATCTTGCACTCCATAGAATAACACAACAGCAGTTACACCTCAAACTAAATGTATGAGTGTTTGTTCAAGTTCTAGCCCCAGATTAGCGGGTAGGCGGTCAGCACATAAAAGGATCCCGTAATCGCTGGAAAATGAATCTGTAGTTGTGTCTCTTTTCTTAATAACAGTTTCTATGGGAGGGCACGGTCTCTGATACCGGGGGTGAGGATGGTGTGGTCTATTTGACTATGCCGCTGATAATAAAATTCTTACGCGTGCTGGTACACTTTATCCGTGAGGTATGGTTTAAGTCCAGTGAGAAACTAGTCACATCACTGTTCAGGAAATTATGAATTATCTCTCTGTGTCAGTAAACTAACAAAGCTCGGGCCAGTGTTCTTCTTCCCGTTACGACTTAAGTTGTTTGATGGTGCGTTAAATTTGTCTTTGGGTGTGCTTTCTTTGCTATAAGTTAGATAGCGGAATTCCAAACATAGAATCGCCTCAAAGATTAAAAATTTACACAGTCTCAACAAGTTCTGCGTCAGGGGAACTCTACACACTGTTTATGCTTTGCCTTGCTTAGATTGATTTCTTTATTGCTTTCTTAATGCTGGGATCGCAGGTACGATCACTCTGTGTGAAAGAAAAAGACATGTAATATACCGAAAACAAATAACCTTCTAAAGCGCGATGAATTTCCCGTTAAGCCTATAATACACTCGAGTATTTAATTATGTATTTAATAAACACTGCGCGAATTCTAGTGGTTAAAAACCCACATCTATAAAACTAGGACTTAACTGAATTTATTAATTATAAATTCCTTCGCGACTTTAAAAGTTAATTTAAGCATCTATTATCTTTTGAAATAATATAATAGATAGATCATTATATTTACCACTGGAACTATTGAGATGGTTTAATTTAATAGATTTAAATTAACACAAAATCCATTGAAATAGAATGACTGAACTAGACCACTGATCACTTTACACAATATATATTACCGCTCTGCACAGAATAGAAAACACTGCAAATACATATATAAAATCCAGGGGAAAATCTATAACCAGATTTCAATAAAGCTAGTGCTTCTGTAAAAGTCTGGCCAGCGAGTGATAACGTGTCTAGTTCTTCATGGTCTATTTAGCTAAAATGGAATGTAAGTTGAGTGGGACATGATAAACTTGACAGCTTATTTGATCTCACGAACTTTTGGGGATCTGACCGCCAAATCAAGAGAAGAAACCGCCCCCTGGTCTTCGTATCCGCTCGCTGCTGCCCGTTTCGCTTTCCCCCGTTCGCTCGGTTGCGATTGACACCGAGACGCGAAAATAGCGGCAAGCAACTGCGTCTCGTATCAGGGACCACTACTGTCTTTGATAGCGCCGATAGTCTCCCCTAAAATCCCTCAGTTCGTCTCTTTGATCTCGTGCCGCCTACTAAATGAGTCCCGGTGGAATGAGTTCTGGCAAACGAAAAGTTACAACAAATGTTCAGGGGTTCTAATGTTATGAAAAGCTAAAAGTCCCTTTAAATCATCCATCATATCAGGGAGAATTCACTTGTCAAACTAGACGTACGTCACAATCGTCCCCACTTTTAGACATGAAACCATTTTTCATGTTTCATTTTTTGACAATGGAGGTGACCTGATTGGTGATTTTAGGATGAGTGGTATCTTCAGTTTGCTCTTCTTCCTCTGTAGACCAGTTTCTACTCAGGAAATCAGCCCCGACATTCTGTCTTCCCGGAATATATTCCACTTTGAAAGAATAAACGCTTAAAAGGAGGGCCCAACGCATGATCCTAGCGTTAAATTCTTTATTGGCACCAAGAAATGCTAACGGAGCGTGGTCTGTTTGCACCGTGAAAGATGTACCATAAAGAAACTCATGATGGCGTCTGATACCGTCAATCAGAGCAAGACATTCCCTTTCAACTACGCTGTAGTTCCGTTCCGCTTTATTTAATTTCCGACTGCCATAGGCAACTGGAAATAGCATGTTCAGGTCGCTGTCATCGGCTTGAAGCAGTGTTGACCCGATGCCCTGACCTGACGCGTCGACTCTCAGTACAAAAGGTTTCTTGAGGTCAGGCAACCTCAAGATGGGGTATGCAGACAACTGTCCTTTCAAAGTGCTATACGCGTGTTCGCACTTTTGATCCCATATGACCTTATCAGGACAACCTTTCTTTGTGAGGTCAGTCAGCGGTGCCGTCAGTCCGTTGAAGTTCTGGATGTACTTCTGATAGTATGCACATAGCGATATGAAGGAACGTACGTCTTTCTTCGTTCGGGGTCTTTTTGCTGCCACTATTTTCTCCACGTTCTTCTTAATAGGCCAACTGCATCCGTGAGAAATAGTGTGCCCCAGGAAGTCTAACTGTTCAAACCCGATGAGACATTTGCTAGGTCTGGCTGTAAGACCCGTTTCCTGTAGTCTCCTGAGGAGCATAGCAACCGTAGCAATATGTTCTTCATAGGTTTCCGATGCAATTAAGATGTCATCCATGAAATTATGGATATGGGGACTTTGCAAAGGTTGTAGAAGCTTCCTCATCATCCTGGTGAACACTCCTGGTGCGTTATGCAAACCGAACGGCATCACGTTAAATGTGTAATGTCCTTCACTAGTGCTGAAAGCTAACAAAGGTTTAATTTCCTCCTTGACTGGTATTTGATAATAACCTTTGCTGAGGTCAATCTTGGAGAAGATCTTTGCTTTGCTGAGCTTGGTGAACAACTCAGAAACAGTTTGGAGAGGTTCGGGCTGGAATTCCGTTACAGCGTTTAGCAACCTGTAATCAATGCACAGCCGAACTTCCTTATTGGGCTTCTGCAACAGCACTACACTCGAGCTGTAAGGAGATGTAGACTCACTGATAATTCCTGCCTGACGCAGCTTGTCTATTTCTCCGCGAAGTGCATCAGCTTTAGCGTACGGGATGGGGTAAACTCTGGTTTGAACAGGGGTCTCGTTTGTTAATTTCATATCAAATTCAATGAGATTTGTTCGACCAGGTACATCCGTTAAGACTGCACTGTACTGTTTTAGTAGAGCCCTGGTTTCTGTTTGTTGTTCTGGTGAGAGATTGTCGCCGAACTTGACATCTTTAAAGGATTCTGTGGGTTGCAATGGATACTCCATGCAACCATCATCATCTTCCTCGTCTTCCGTTGCTATGGCGACAGCCAGGAGATGCTCGGAGGATGGCACCGGTCTTTCCAAATATTTCTTTAGCAGATTTATGTGGAAGACCTTCTCCTTTCCTTTGATGGAGATCTTGTAGTTGGTACGTGAGATCTTTTTAAGGACGGTAAACGGTCCTTGCCATCCGATGCGAAGTTTATTGCTTCCGGTTGGAAGTAGCAATAGGACTTTCTCCCCTGGTTGTAGTTCTCTCTCTTTTGCAGCTTTGTTGTATCTTTTAGTAATTTTAGCGCGGGCTTTCTTAAGGTTGGTAGTAGCTAGATCCCATCCTAGCTTTAGCCTTTCCTTAAGCTCAGATACATACTTGCTTGCAGAGACGACTGTCTCGTCAGCCTTCTGGTCTGTCAGGGACCGAAGTAAGGCTTCTAGTGGCCCCTTAATAGGTCTGCCAAATAAAAGTGTAGCTGGCGCAAAACCCGTAGACGCTTGGGGTACCTCTCGGTAGGCGAATAAGGCAGCCGATATATATTGGTCCCAGTCTTCCGGTTTCTCCTGACCCAGCTTACGTAACATCATGGTGAGGGTACCGTTAAAACGTTCCACGAGCCCATTTCCGGCCGGATGGTAGGGACTTGTGTGGATATGTTTGGCCCTCAAGATCTTAAAGATCTCCTCCATTAACAGGCTACGGAATTGGGATCCATTGTCCGTCAAAACTTGTTGAGGGAATCCCAACCGTGTAAAAATTTGCACAAGGGCTTCTGCGACATGCTTGGAATTAGTGCATGGTAGCGGTACGGCTTCGGCCCACATAGTGCAAGTGTCAACTAAGGTCAGGATGAACCTGTTCCTTCTTTTGGTCTTTTCCAGAGGACCAATAATGTCGACAGCAACCCGTTCAAATGGAGTCCCTACTATTGGCATTTGCCCCATAGGTACTGGGGGGTGTCAAGTGCTTGGGTGCTACCCGTTGGCACTGGGCGCAGGATTTCACATACCTGACAATGTCAGAGTTCATTCCTGGCCACCAATAGTGGTTTTTTATTCGCTGAATAGTGGCGTTTTGTCCCATATGTCCGCTAAAGGGAAGAGAGTGCCCCATTTCTAAGATCTGGTTTCTGTACTGCGTCGGTACTAGGAGCTGGTTATTCCCCGTGTCCGGGTTGCCCGTTCTACGATACAATACACCATCCTTAGAAAAAATGTCTCCGTTGTGTCTGGGGTCCTTAGCCATGGGCAGTTTTTTAAAGCAGGGCGCCAGAGTAGGGTCCTTTTGTTGCGCCTCCTTCAGTTCATTCGGCAACAAGTTTGGCGCAGGCTCCCTCTCCTTCTTGGCTTGCCCTCTTGTGGTTACCGCTGCCACAATCGGCTCCTTAGGTCTCCCAATGAACACATATCTACATCCCAGGATAACTGGGTAGATCGGATCATCCATTATGGCCGCTTTAATAACTCCTCTGACAAAGTCAGAGTGTATTTCTACCAGTGCGATAGGAAGCGTCCTGGGTGCATCACTCCTGAAAACTCCACTAAGTTTGACGGTTTCCTCTGTCTCCTGACCGGGTTTGACTAGGTGCCTAGCGACAATACAGTCAAAACTTAATCCAGTGTCAAAAAGACAAGTAGTAGAGGTACCGTTCAAAATTACAGTTCCTCGAGTTGAGGGTCGGTCCCCCTCAGGTTGAGAATCACTGACATTGACTCTACCTTTCGAGGCTGTATGCAAACATCCAATGCGGTTTGCACCGGTTTGTTTGCCCTGATCAGACGTTCCTGGTGTAGGGGTCTTCCCTTTTCCTTGACCTTGGTGGCCGCGCTGCCACGTAGGCTTGTTGGGTTGATCAGAATTTGTGTTGGGGGGGTATCGGGTTTTGTAGAATTTCGATTTTTCCTGGGGGGGTTTCTGGGTATTGTTATCTCGTTGGTTATAATGTTGAGAGGAAGTGGAAGAATAGGATGCCTGCTCTAGATTCTGTTTTCGAGATGGCTCATCGGTGGGTTTACGTTTAGTGCTGGGAAGTTCGGCCATTGCATTGCTATAGCGTTCGGCTTTATTGAGTATGTCTTCAAGCCTGACTGCCCCCTGTTCCGCCAAAAATCTACGTGTTTCATTCGACAAAGTGGATTTTATCTGCTCCACGAGAACAAGTTCGAGGAGTCCCTCATATGAAAGAGGTAGGTCAGATAATTCAATGCACTTTGTCAGATAACCCGTGAGACGTGAAGAGAACTGGGGAAATGTTTCCGTGCTCTCTTTTCGGCTGTTTCTGAACAACTGCAGAAACTTTCGGGCAGTCATCTCAAACTGCTGTAGTAAGGCCTTTTTCAACATGTCGTAATCATGTTGATTCGGTCCCAGCTTTGTGTACACGTCATAAGCATTGCCTTTCAGTGACGTTGAAAGTTTGAGCGCCCAGCGGGTACTCTCTAACCCATAAAGATTCGCGAGTCTCTCGAATTTTTCTAGGTAGCTGTCAATTTTTTCGTTAGGGCTAGGAAAAGATTCTAAAGAAAACGACATAGCAGTTAATTGGGCAGATTGAGTACTGGAGAGGTCCATTGATTGAGACTGGGGCGAAGACGGCTCTCCGTTAGTCGAAGTAGAGGCGCCCCGACTCTCTAGAGCCTTAAGCGCCAGTTGATGCTGTCTTTCCTTGTCTCTCTCTCTCTCTCTGCGAGTTTCCATCTCTGCTTCAATTTTCTTCTGTTCCAAAAGACGTTCTTCCGCTTCTTTCTTATCTGCCCTCTCCTGGGCTTCTCTCCTCTCTGTTCTTTCTTTCTCTTCCTTCCTCTCAGCTTCTGCTCTCTGTTGCTCCGCCTTCCTCTCAGCTTCGGCTCTCTGTTGCTCCGCGTCATATATTTCCAATTCCTGGTTAATAAACGCGTTTGCAGCTTCTGCATCTAATCCTGCCTCTTTCGCTTCCAGCCTCAAGATGGACCTCATCTTTATCCTCTCTCTGCCATTGTTAAAGAATAAGATGAAGTATGCCTAGAGAACTAGTAAGAAGCAACGCGAAAGGGAGGAACTCTGAACCGCTACGAGAAAAAAAAAACACAAGTATAAATTTACCTGTGTTACCTCCTACCTGTACTGTGCAAACTTATCGCTGCTATTATCTGGCAATTAAGGCTCTAAACGCAAGCGACTATGCCACTAAATGGTAAGTTACACTGGAAAAGAATCTACTTTTACTAACAGTCGAGAAAAATTTATATTAAAACAATTTAAAAGAAAAAAAAATTTTCCCTAAATTTTTAATCTCTGACAACAAACTCCGTCCCTAAAGTCAATTATTGAGATGAGACGTTGTTAACTTAATTTTTCAAAATCAGAACAATCCGTCTTTAGCTAAGCTCAACTCTTTTTAACTTCAAAAACCTTTGTGACTGTAAAACAATCACGCAATCCCAGCAACTCTTATAAAGAAAGAAATTTAATTATCTCCGCCAGAGGATAATTATAATAGCAAATATATTTGTTTATCTGTACTTTCTACTGCTGTGGAGAGAAAACAACCTGTAAATATGCTGTGTGGACAACCCAAATACTTAAAGAACGTTTGTCTAGGGGTGTAATTATTTATTTATTTCCCTAATTCACAAAGACAAATCATTCACACTCTACCTAGTTAGACCCAAACTAAATCAGACTCAAAATATCTTTATCCCGGCTATGCGATTGCCTCAATTGTAGCTCAAGATCCCAGAACCAGCCCACAATTATGTGTGCATCAAATGTATCTCAAAATTATCCCGGCGAGCCGGCCAAATATTGTCGTAAATTTATTTTGAGAGAAAAGAGTCGTAGAAATAGTGGTCCGGTTTAGAGTGAAAAATGATGATGGAAAGCTCAGTGATAGAAAATGTAGAGATTTAATAGTTGCTTCATAGCGAGCTGGAGGAGAGTAAAGACAGACTTATTTACGACAAATCGTTTCTCTCAATCTTCTCTTTCACTCTCCTGGTCAACCAATTAGTTGCCAGTTTTCCAGACCCGCATCTGCGCGCACACCGATTTGTTTTTTTTCACACACACAGGCGACGTTGATACAAACTATATTAAACGAATAAGGGGAAAAGTTGGGCTTTGGGTATATCCAACACACAGAACTAAATGAGTTTATGTGATTTTATTCACTTTAAACATCAATCACTAAAAATATCAGATATTACATAAATTATCATAAGTACACAAATGCAAATAACAAGTTTGGAAGGGGTGAAGAAGATTGGTATCGACTAAGCCCTTCCCGCTTATTAGACAAAGATAAACCCAGTCCAAAGATAGATAATATCAGGGACATAGGTACGTTAACCTAACAGTGAAGTTAATTACTCTGAAAGAGGTGTTACAAAATTAGGTATAGGTGATAGAAAAACCTGTTCTTCCCAGCTGTTCTTCCCTTTACTAAGCAAATGGAAAGGAGGTGGTTTTAAACAGAGTTAACAAATTATCAACTATCCCACTTAAAGGAACAATGTAGGGTATACAGAAAAGATATATATTACCAGGTAAGCAAGTTAACAAAATGGTCACACAAAAAGAATTAATTTCCTGTCATTCATACACGCGCTAGCAAAGGCCTTCACTCATCTTGCTCTCACTTACCGATTGTGAAAAAATCTTGCACTCCATAGAATAACACAACAGCAGTTACACCTCAAACTAAATGTATGAGTGTTTGTTCAAGTTCTAGCCCCAGATTAGCGGGTAGGCGGTCAGCACATAAAAGGATCCCGTAATCGCTGGAAAATGAATCTGTAGTTGTGTCTCTTTTCTTAATAACAGTTTCTATGGGAGGGCACGGTCTCTGATACCGGGGTGAGGATGGTGTGGTCTATTTGACTATGCCGCTGATAATAAAATTCTTACGCGTGCTGGTACACTTTATCCGTGAGGTATGGTTTAAGTCCAGTGAGAAACTAGTCACATCACTGTTCAGGAAATTATGAATTATCTCTCTGTGTCAGTAAACTAACAAAGCTCGGGCCAGTGTTCTTCTTCCCGTTACGACTTAAGTTGTTTGATGGTGCGTTAAATTTGTCTTTGGGTGTGCTTTCTTTGCTATAAGTTAGATAGCGGAATTCCAAACATAGAATCGCCTCAAAGATTAAAAATTTACACAGTCTTAACAAGTTCTGCGTCAGGGGAACTCTACACACTGTTTATGCTTTGCCTTGCTTAGATTGATTTCTTTATTGCTTTCTTAATGCTGGGATCGCAGGTACGATCACTCTGTGTGAAAGAAAAAAAAAGACATGTAATATACCGAAAACAAATAACCTTCTAAAGCGCGATGAATTTCCCGTTAAGCCTATAATACACTCGAGTATTTAATTATGTGTTTAATAAACACTGCGCGAATTCTAGTGGTTAAAAACCCACATCTATAAAACTAGGACTTAACTGAATTTATTAATTATAAATTCCTTCGCGACTTTAAAAGTTAATTTAAGCATCTATTATCTTTTGAAATAATATAATAGATAGATCATTATATTTACCACTGGAACTATTAAGATGGTTTAATTTAATAGATTTAAATTAACACAAAATCCATTGAAATAGAATGACTGAACTAGACCACTGATCACTTTACACAATATATATTACCGCTCTGCACAGAATAGAAAACACTGCAAATACATATATAAAATCCAGGGGAAAATCTATAACCAGATTTCAATAAAGCTAGTGCTTCTGTAAAAGTCTGGCCAGCGAGTGATAACGTGTCTAGTTCTTCATGGTCTATTTAGCTAAAATGGAATGTAAGTTGAGTGGGACATGATAAACTTGACAGCTTATTTGATCTCACGAACTTTTGGGGATCTGACCGCCAAATCAAGAGAAGAAACCGCCCCCTGGTCTTCGTATCCGCTCGCTGCTGCCCGTTTCGCTTTCCCCCGTTCGCTCGGTTGCGATTGACACCGAGACGCGAAAATAGCGGCAAGCAACTGCGTCTCGTATCAGGGACCACTACTGTCTTTGATAGCGCCGATAGTCTCCCCTAAAATCCCTCAGTTCGTCTCTTTGATCTCGTGCCGCCTACTAAATGAGTCCCGGTGGAATGAGTTCTGGCAAACGAAAAGTTACAACAAATGTTCAGGGGTTCTAATGTTATGAAAAGCTAAAAGTCCCTTTAAATCATCCATCATATCAGGGAGAATTCACTTGTCAAACTAGACGTACGTCACAGAGAGAACGAAAATGATGTAAAAGGACACAATTGATTTCGTCACAGGTACCATGTCAGCTGGCGTGGGTGATGATGCCTTTTCTCAGCCTCCTGTTCCCAGCTCTGTTTATCATTATTTTTGTTAACTTCTTTTTACAGCAGCCCTCATATTTATGTGCCATGAAGCTAGTCTAAGTATTTAATCAATCAATCAATCAATACTCGTTATTTCCCCATGACAGGCCTTCAACAAACACATACCAAATCTTCCTGTCACGTGCCATCAGCTCAAGTTCTTTCCATATCTTCCTCATCATTTTCATTTCTGCCTCCAGTTTTCTTCTCCACGTGGTTATTAATCTACCCCTGCCTCTCTTTAATCATGGGGATTTCAGAATGAGGATTGCATTGTAACACTATCAACAGTTTTCCTGACAAAAATGCATTTTGTTTTTTTTCAATCGCCGAGTAGTATTGTGTGATTTTCTCAGGGATTACCTTTTAGAGATGGGCATGCCAATTCATGTAGAAATTTATATCACGTTACTTCGACTGGCAGCAACAAAACAGCTTGAAAAGGATGTGTCTGTCTGTATGTCTGTCTGTCTATCTGTAAAATGTGTGTACATGGAAGTTCAATGAATTTGAGAGTGAATGGTTATTTGTAAATATCTGTGTCGGTTAAGTAAAGTATGAATTCAGTTAAGAATGTCATCACTTGTAAGCCGATATATTTAAACGCATCTGCCTGTCTGTCTGCCTGTCTGCCTTCTATGTGTATGTTTGCCTGCCTGTCTGTCTGCCTTCCTGTTTGTATGTTTGACTGCCTGCCTTCTGTCTGTCTGTCTGTCTGCCTGCCTGTCTACCTGTCTATCTGTGTCTGTCTGCATGTCTACCTGTTTGTCTTTGACTGCCTGTCTGTGTTTGTCTGCCTGCCTGTCTA
This sequence comes from Oreohelix idahoensis, assembly GCA_024509875.1. Taxonomy (NCBI): domain Eukaryota; kingdom Metazoa; phylum Mollusca; class Gastropoda; order Stylommatophora; family Oreohelicidae; genus Oreohelix; species Oreohelix idahoensis. The sequence continues at coordinate 153,740 of JAMPIV010000529.1, forward strand.
CCTATCTGTATATCTGCCTGTCTATCTGCCTGTCTACCTGCCTGACTGTGTCTGCCTGCCTTCCTGTCCACCTGACTGTCTGTCTGCTTGTTTACCTGTCTGTATATCTGCCTGTGTCTATCTGCCTGTCTACCTGCCTGACTGTGTCTGCCTGCCTGCCTTCCTTTCCACCTAATTGTCTGTCTGCCTGCCTACCTCCCTGTCTGTCTTTCTGTACGTCTGTCTGTCTGTTTGTCATACATGTAGTCACAAAAGTTCAAGGATACGACAAAGGATGGGAATGAATCATCATCATCATCCTCATCATTCTCATCATCATTATCATCATCAACATCATTTTCCTTTGCGCCCCTTACGGAACATGAAACCACCACGGCAACAGGTCCACTTACAGGAAGCCTGCACTAAGCATTCACACTCTCTTGCAGTGATGACTCATGTGGCAATTCGTTTTTTAATAGTCGCCTTGTACGACATGCTTGAGGGTACAGTAAACCTATTTTTTTGTTGTTGTTGTTGTCTGTTCAGAGACCCCCGAAAACTACATGGGGCATTGGCGTGAATTATTGTTCATAGATATCTGTGTCACGCAAGCAAAGAATGAATTCAGTTAACAATCGCATCAGCTGAACGCAAATAGTTTTGGACTTGTGAAGGCATGGTCGGAGTGCTAAGGTATTTGACGCAATAAGCAACCAGTCTGAACTCGGTAGAAGAAGAAGAACTCGGTAAAAGTGGACGATTCTAACACGGTAAAAGTAGACAATTCTAATACGGTAAAAGGAGACAATTCTAACTCGATAAAAGGAGACAATTCTAACACGGTAAAAGTAGACAATTCTAACTCGATAAAAGGAGACAATTCTAACACGGTAAAAGTGGACAATTCAAACACGCTAAAAGTAGACAATGTTAACGTTGTAAAAGTAGACAATTCTTGTCCCCGTAGCTCTGAAGTAGTGGTCCAACAGTGGCCAAAAACACAAGAGAAACTAATGTGGGTCTTCAAAGGTGTCTACCTTCGCACAAGATTACTCTTGGCAGAGTTGTAGGTAGAATGATAATGGTGCTTCTACTTCAAGGGAGTTCACAAGATATTCAGAAAAGCGAGAACAATGATGCATGAGGCTGAGCACATGTTAACTATAGTATCTGCCGTCAACTTTTGTCAAGGATAGGGTTTTCTTATAATTCGTTAGCTCGTTGAAGCCCCCAGCTGAGTTAAGTCAGCGAAATTCCTCTTATTATTATATAGCTCTGTTTAAGTATATTTAAGAAATTGTCTGAGACATACGGATGTAGTACATTCAAAATGATTAAATCAACTTTAATATTGTCTTTATGCAAGTAACAAATTTAATAATCAATTATGTTTTAACAGTTATAAAAATGAATAATTCCTTATAGAAAAAGGTATTATCACTGGGTGATGTTATGGCGTTAAAAATTGGATAGTTCACTTGGCAGCTTTTATGTTTCTATTTAGCTGCCAATGAGTTTATTGGTTCTGCTCCAGCTGATGTTTGGTTCTTTCTAGATGAATGACTAATTCACACTTGTCACTGGTCAAGTTTGAAAGTTGTAGCACGTTCCAAGAAGTGTCAGAGAGTAACTACCAAGCTGGACCCTCGTCTCTAAGACCCATCTGATCATGGTGTCAAGCGTCGACTTCAGGCCACTTATACCCTCGCTTGTTCTAGAGATAGTACCCTCAACTAGTACTCTCAACTAGTACCACCGACTAGTGTCACAAAAGAAGAGAACAAATACCCTCCTGAGTATTGAGTTTCCCGACACATACCTATGTGTCACCCTCTTCCTATTCCACTATCCCTTCTATCTCAGAACTGTTACCCTTGCTGAGAATTAATATTAATCCCACTGAGCGGAAACTTTCTTTACATTTAAATTGAATAGATGTATATTTAACTTTACATTGGTTGAAAAGGTTAATGATATAAACTGAAGGTTTTCCTTTACATCTACCATGTTTGAAAATGTTAACATTATAGATTGAATATGTTTGCATTTACATCTACACTGGTTGAAAATGTTAATAATATAGATTATGTACATCATTTCTTTCATCATTCACTCCCTGCTCCATATGGAACTTGGGACTATCTCTGCTTTTGGTTCTCTGTAAGAAACTCGCAATAAAGCAGTCACCAGCCCTGGCAGTGGTGGTTCATGAAACCATCATTCTATGAGCTGAGGTTGCCAGCCTCAAATGACTTGGACATCCACTAGCAATGTTCACATATTAATATTCACATGTCAATATATACATATTATTTCACGTGTTAATAATGCAAAATATAGAATTTAAAATGCACAATTTACGCGAATCTTTAGGCTTACAGACAGCTGGCTCAGAGACATAGTTTAAGGCAGCTTGACGATGCCTCTTACACGTGGTCTGGGGTGTTGTTATTTTAGCAATAAGTTCCCACTTTGACTTTGTGTTACAGTTTCATCAGATTCCAGTTTTCCGTGTTAAAATGGTAGAGTTTTTCTGAAAATTCCATTGTCAAGTTAATTGTATTTTATTTGGTTTATTCTCCATTATTGTTTGTAAATTTGTTCATCTAATCTTGCTATCCCTCAGTTATTAGATGTATTATATGTTGTGAAATTGTGCTTGTATTGTCATAAGTGTGGTAGAGCCAAATTTTTTTCATTTTTCTACAACCCTAGAAGTGATCTTGGCCACAGGAACCATCCTGACTATAAATATTAACATTAACAATATAAAAGACACGTAACACTAACTTTACATGTAGTGTTATTAGCTGAGAAGACAAGAAGAAAGGAAGAACAGGAACTTGAGAAAAAAATTGGCACATGCACATGCTCAAGCAGATCTGGCCTATGCTCAAAGAATGGCAGAAATTGAGTTGGAAAATAGATGGGTTGATTTGTCAAAAATTGATAAAACTTTTGAGCGGCTGGCTGACTAATTTTTAAGGGACAAAGTGCTGTCTTCAGTCAGTGGTGACTTTTTGTCCTTTTTGCAGGAGAGAAAGCAAAATGTTTGTCTAATATTTATTTACTGTTTACAGGCCTCGGGTTTCCATTCCATATGTGTTATAAACGTTATACAATACCAAAACCTACCCTCTGTCCTGTACTTACTGTTCTTAGTCTCCTATCATTTACTAAACACGGTATTAATGTCTTTGTCTTGTGTAGTCTGACCTATACTGTATAATAGGGGGACAACAGAAGTGATAGCGTCATTAATAGGCTGGACTGCCCATGGTAAATTTCCGGTGTTATGTGTTGCGGGTCGCACTAATGACCCGTCATCGAAGCATCATTTTTTGGTGATGCCTAGATGGCAGGGAGGATAGTGTGATTCGCTTGCATAGCTGGGCGGGGTTGTCGCACGGAAGGTCCTGGGTTCGAGTCCTGGTTAAGCCGCTCACGTCTGTTGTTTTTCTGTTGTCTAGTTTTCTACTTCTTTATTTCTTACGAGGGCCTGAAAACATACCTTAATGTTTGTCTAATATTTATTTACTTCCAAATATGAAAGTGAGATTTCCGTACTATTTACAAATACAACTCCTTATTTTTATCTAAAGTAATATGTTCGTAATGAGTCGTACAGGAAGCGATTATGTCATGTCGAGTCTGCCAAATGTTTGACAGCAGGTCGATAATTTATCGCCTGGCACGCCCAGGTAAACACAATTCGGCGTATTACCATCTGGACGAGAAAGTCACCCTCGCCGTATCAGCGATTAAATAAATTCGCTGGGCGATTTTTCGTGTGACACATGCGGTCTGGTATACGAGAATATTTATCACAGGATTGTCGATTAATATTGCATCATCCGCCTACTCTTAACAAGGTCACACTGGCAAACAAACATGACGACTTATTACTGTAGGGAGTTTACGATGATTTCAAAATACTAAATATGTGCTTGACAGCAGAGAAAGAAAATGTGCCGACCACGGAAAATTTCACGTAATCAGTACTCACAACAAATGTAACCGACTACTGCCGGAGAGGAGAAGAGATCGACCCAATAATTCTGTCACAATTCTAACACGGCAAAAGAGGACAATTCTAACACAGTAAAAGTGGACAATTCAAACACTGTAAAAGTGAACAATTCAAACACGGTAAAAGTGGACAATTCAAACACGATAAAAGTAGTCTGTATGTCTGTCTATCCATAACAATAATGCTAACCGTCACCCTAACCCTAGCCCTAACCGTAACCCCAACCCAACCCCCTTCTAACCCTGGCCTTGACCTTAATCCTAACCCTATCCTTAACCTCAACCTTAACCACATCCTCAACCTCAACCCCAATTCAATCACAACTCTGCCCGAACCCTAAACCCACCCTAACCGTAACCCTGTCCCTAACCTTAGGCTTAATCCTAAGCATAAGCCCAAGCCCAACTCATCCTCAACCCTATCCATAACCTTAACCTGTGACCCTAAACCTATTTATGTATTATCATTATCATCATCATAATCTCCTTTGTGTGATCCCTATGGAGTATGGGCCCACTACTGAAGTTAATCTCCTTGCGGGAAGCCTGCAACAAAGAATTCATGTGATCTCGCAGCGGGTTGATTTATGTGACACTTCGCTTTGAATGATGCGGTTACCAGTCTCACATTGGTCGCCTATTACGACATGCTTAAGGTAGCAGCTGTCTTATTTTTTCTTTCTCTCCCCAGAGACTCCCGGGAACCACTAGGGTCATATGTATGTACTTGTGAGTGTAAATACGTAAGCGTGTACCCATAGCCCATTATGTGCTAACATGGAAAGAACACAAACAAATACACAAATTGTAATACGTCTTACTAAGAGAAAGGTCAAGGAAAAACCTACGTTGCGGCCACAAGGCCTTCGTCACGGACAGACAAACAAAAGACAGAAGGGAAAGAAAATGAGAATTAAGTGGAGAACATGAAACTATAGAAATAAGAGAAAAATACTCCCTGATGTGTGTCACATGTTGGAGCACACATGTCCGCTACGGAACCGGAAACCGAAAGGGAATAGTACATTAAAAGCATAAAGAAAAAAAAATAATGAAAACAAGGACTGGAAAACCGAGTGAGGGAAAATTTATATATATATATATATATATATAGCATATATACACACTGTCGTAAATTTATTTGAGAGGAAGAGTCTTGGAAATAGTGGTCCTGTTTAGAGTGGAGAATGATGGAAAAGGCTTCTAGTGGCCCCTTAATAGGTCTGCCAAATAAAAGTGTAGGAGGCGGGAATCCCGTAGACGCTTGGGGTACCTCTCTGTAGGCGAATAAGGCAGCAGATATATATAGGTCCCAGTCTTCCGGTTTCTCCTGACCCAGCTTACGTAACATCATGGTGAGGCTGCCATTAAAACGTTCCACGAGCCCATTTCCGGCCGGATGGTAGGGACTTGTGTGGATATGTTTGGCCCTCAAGATCTTAAAGATCTCCTCCATTAACAGGCTACGGAATTGGGATCCATTGTCCGTCAAAACTTGTTGAGGGAATCCCAACCGTGTAAAAATTTGCACGAGGGCTTCTGCGTCATGCTTGGAATCTATGCATGTTAGCGGTACAGCTTCGGCCCACATTGTGCAAGTGTCGACTAAGGTCAGGATGAACCTGTTCCTTCTTTTGGTCCTTTCCAGGGTCCAATGATGTCGACAGCAACCCGTTCAAATGGAGTCCCTACTATTGGCATTTGCCCCATGGGTACTGGGGGTGTCAAGTGCTTGGGTGCTATCCGTTGGCACTGGGCGCAGGATTTCACGTACCTGATAATGTCAGAGTTCATTCCTGGCCACCAATAGTGGGTTTTTATTCGCTGAATAGTGGCGTTTTGTCCCATATGTCCGCTAAAGGGAAGAGAGTGCCCCAATTCTAAGATCTGGCTTCTGTACTGCGTCGGTACTAGGAGCTGGTTATTCCCCGTGTCCGGGTCGCCCGTTCTACGATACAATACGCCATCCTTAGAAAAGATGTCTCCGTTGTGTCTGGGGTCCTTAGCCATGGGCAGTTTTCTAAAGCAGGGCTCCAGAGTAGGGTCCTTTTGTTGTGCCTCCTTCAGTTCATTCGGCAACAAATTTGGCGCAGGTTCCCTCTCCTTCTTGGCTTGCCCTTTTGTGGTTACCGCTGCCACAATCGGCTCCTTTGGTCTCCCTATAAACACATATCTACATCCCAGGATAACTGGGTAGATCGGATCATCCATTGTGGCCGCTATGATAACACCGCTGACAAAATCAAAGTGTATCTCTACCAGTGCGATAGGAAGCGTCCTGGGTGCATCGCTCTTGAAAACTCCACATAGTTTGACGGTTTCCTCTGTCTCCTGACCGGGTTTGACAAGGTGTCTGGCGACAATACAATCAAAACTTAATCCAGTGTCAAAGAGACAAGTAGTAGATGTACCATTCAAAATTACAGTTCCTCGAGTTGAGGGTCGGTCCCCCTCAGGTTGAGAATCACTGACATTGACTCTACCTTTCGAGGCTGTATGCAAACATCCGATGCGGTTTGGACCGGTTTGTTTGCCCTGATCAGACGTTCCTAGTGTAGGTGTCTTTCCTTTTCCTTGACCTTGGTGGCCGCGCTGCCACGTAGGCTTGGTGGGTTGATCAGAAGTATTATTTGGGGGAAATCGGGTTTTGTAGAATTTCGATTTTTCCTGGGGAGGTCTCTGGGTATTATTATCTCGTTGGTTATAATGTTGAGAAAGATTGGAAGAATAGGATGACTGCTCTAGATTTTGTTTTCGAGATGGCTCATCTGTGGGTTTACGTTTAGTGCTGGGAAGTTCGGCCATTGCATTGGTATAGCGTTCTGCCTTATTGAGGATGTCCTCAAGCCTGACTGCGCCCTGTTCAGCCAAAAATCTACGGGTTTCGCTTGACAGAGTTGACTTTATCTGTTCTACAAGAACAAGTTCAAGTAATCCCTCATATGTAAGAGGTAGGTCAGATAATTCAATGCACTTTGTCAAATAGCCCGTGAGACGTGAAGAGAAGTGCGGAAATGTTTCCGTGCTCTCTGTGGTGAAGTGGGATGTTATAAATATTTATAGGGGACTTAGTGTACTGATTGAGATCAGCTGTGAAGGTATCTATATCTATTAAGAGTAGTGTATTATAGATAACCTTACTTGCTACCACATATCTATATATCTCAGTCAGAATTATTCTGGAATAGTGTGATGACTACGTTAGGTGTCTAGGGTATGTGTATGATGAAATGTAAGTCACAACAACAGACAGATAAACAATTTAATTTAATCCACTACTCTTGACAACACTGTGACACTCACATACATATAACACTCTATGAGAATATCTTAAGGAGTCACTGATAACTTTTCAAATAACAATATGTATTCATGGTTATCATAAAGGTATATGTGTCCTGATTCAAATACAAAGGAACCAGGAATCACAATCAATTTTAATTACAAGTATATGTACAGACTTTATCAATATGAATATTGTAGTGACATATATTATTAAAATATCCTATGTGTGTCAGTTGTGTAGTGGTAATATGAGGTAATACTGGTTTTGTTTTGTTCAAGCTCTGTTGGTATTTGTCATCATGACTTCAATAGTTTGTCTTTAGGGACTAGTATTGGAGATGTTCTCAGTTCCTGATATTAATACAATTAAATTCCCCTCTGAATGTTATTTTTACAAAGTCATTTCAAGATGAGGGGACATAATGTTGAGCTCAGCTGGCCAAATCAGCTTATCTTGCGTGATGGCGGCAGGAAGGGACTCCTCTGCTAGAATTCTCCCCTGGGCTCTGGAGACACCTCACTGATAGCTAAAAAGACCAAGGAGTATGCTGTCCGACTCTGGATTCAGCAAAGCTCTGACCAGGTGCTGCTCAGTACCATCAAGACCACGGTCCCACAATTTCATGGAAATAAACACAGATACGTTGATTAGCAATGAATTCTGGCACAATTACTGGCACAAATTCCCATCTGCTTATGTTCCAGGCTTTTATTTAACACAAATATGAGCTGGCTTCAACGCACTGTTGCTTTATCAAGATTATTTGCACTAGTGGTCTCGAACTAACGCTCCTAAGTGAGTATATCAGCGAGTCTAGCCAATGGGGCCACGTTTCGACAAGTGTTTGAAAAAATGTTACCTTTTCCCCCGTCTCCCCTAACAACCAAGATAGTATTTATAGCCCGACCAATCGTGGTTAGTCTTTCATTTGTTGCGCTCCAATCAATTTGGAGTTTACATGGTAGGCTAATTCTGTAACGTAAGATTTTTTTCAAACACGTTATAAAAAATTTTATGAGCAGAAATGATTCCATGCTGTCAGGCATCCCCACTATTTTATTTTGGGTATAATTTATTAATTCCTGGACTAATTGCGTAACGTTTTACATATTCTTGGTCAGCAAGCCCTAAGGAACCCAAATATCCAAATTTAAAAGAGCTACGTGGCTGCGTTCAAAATATGTATTTTCTACCTCCTGTTTCGAAGATGTGCTGTCTGGGTACTGTTATGTTTTCAACCGTAAACCCATCTAATGTTATCTTTTCTAATAAGAGTTTTTTATGATTTTAAAACCTAACTCTGGGATGGGTAATGTATTTTATCACTGTCCGTCTGAAAAAAAAGTTAGTGCATGTAGTCTTACACGCGTGATGGCAGCATTTGTGTATCGCGCGAAGCGTGTTTAGTGTTCGGCTTTCTGCCTCTCCCTTCTCGCTATCCTTTTGTCCATCTGTCTTTTGATCTTGGTAACATAGTGTAGAAAAAGACATGAATGGAATTTAAAATTTAGGTCAACTTGCATATTTCAAGGTTTTTCTTAGAAAGGCAGCACATTTTATTGTGTGTTTGGGAAACGCGTGTATGTTGCAGAAGGCCTTTAATATCAACGTGAAACGTTACAATTTGCATACGCAGTAGAAAACAAGGGGATTTCGAGTACAGTCATTGTGACAGCACTGTTCTTTACCATTCTTCTTCCTTTATTTATTATATGTATTTATTATGCTTTATATTTACTTGATAATTTATATATGTGGATTAGAATATTCCACGACACCTCCCCTCTTAAAACAGACATTATATGTCAGTCCTTTATTCTATATTCACATAGAGAAATTTATTATTATTTCTGGGGTTTACGGTGATTCTCATCACACGGATGGCGGCTTAAAAAATCCGCTCCCAAATTGGTTTTTCCAGATATATACTCAATGCTAAAATTATATGGAGCCAAAAGTAAAGACCATCGGAGTAACCTGGAGTTCTCATGCCTAGCCTGTGCTAGAAACGATAAAGGTTTGTGGTCTGTTTGCAACTTAAATGCCTTCCCATATAGATAAATATTGAATTTCTTTATCGCCCATATTACTGCAAGACATTCTTTTTCGCTAGTTGAGTAATTGATTTCAGCTTTATTCAATTTTCTGCTAGCATATGCCACTGGGCTTAATTCCCCATCCAATGCATCTGATTTCTGTAGTAGAGTTGCACCTAACCCAATATTACTTGCATCCGTCCTTACTATGAATTCTTGACTTAAGTCAGGTAATTTTAAAATGGGTTTACTTGTGAGCTTTTCCTTCAATTCTTGGTAAGTCTTTTCACATTGTGGTGTCCATGTAATGCGATCTGGATGTCCTTTACGTGTCAATTCAGTTAACGGTGCACATATGGAATTAAAGTCCTTGATATACTTCTGGTAGAAACCACATAATGAGACAAAGGATCTCACGTCCTTCTTGGTTTGTGGTCTCGGGGCTTTCTGTAGTTTCTCTAAATTCTTTGGGTCAGGGGTCATGTTTCCCTGATAAACTGTGTGTCCCAAAAATTCCAATTCTTTACATCCAACGCAACATTTAGTTGGTCGGGCTGTTAAATTTGCCTCCCTAAGTCGATTAAACAGCATGTTCAGAGAGTCAATGTGTTCCTCAAATGTTTCTGTTGCTATAAGGATATCATCCATAAAATTTGTTATACAGGGATTATTCAGAGGATCCAATAATTTTCTCATCATTCTAGAGAAGACACTAGGCGCATTCTTCAATCCAAATGGCAATCTATTAAACTCATAGTGTCCTTCTGAGGTACTAAAAGCTAGGTATGGTCTAACCTCAGGCTTTACTGGAATCTGATAGTATCCTTTACTCAGATCCACTTTTGAGAAATATTTAGCTTTATTTAGCCTGGCAAACAGCTGATTTGTATCCGGCAATGGATCCACCTGTCCTTCTGTAATAGCATTCAGTCTCCTGTAATCTATACAGAGTCTATGTTCTCCAGAGGGCTTCCTTAAGAGTACCACACCGGAACTATACGAAGACTCACTGTGCGAAATAATTCCTTCCTTCAATAGATAGTCTATCTCTTCCTTCAAAGCTTTCTCCTTAGCAAACGGAATCGAATATGGTTTCATACAGACAGGTGTGGAGTCTATTAGTTTCATATCATATTCCAATAGGTTTGTATGCCCTGGTCGGTCTGTTAACACCTCTGCATGATTATTTAGAACCTGTTGCACTCTCTCTTTCTGATTTTTCGTTAAATGTGTACTGATTTTCACCTGTGCTGCTGTCTCACAGGGGTGTAATGGATATTCAAATGATGAAAGTGGTTCCTTTTTCATCTCCATGGCGATGGACAAGGTCAACAAGTGTGTCTCTTCCTGATGTTCTCTTTCCAAATATTTCTTCAGTAGATTCACATGATAGATTTTTTCTTTCCCCTTCTTATCTATCTTATAATTTGTTCTAGACACCTTCTCTAGAACTGTATATGGACCCTGCCATCCAATTTGTAACTTATTCTGACTCCCGGGCAAAAGAAGCAGTACCTTCTCTCCCACAGCCAAATCTCTGTCTTTCGCCTTCCTGTTATAATAGGCAGCATGTTTCTTCCTGGCTTGTTTCAAATTTTCATTGGCAAGTTTCCAGCCAGTTTTTAACCGAGTGGTCAGCTCATTCACATATTGGTATGAAGATGTAATGTTTTCCTCTGCCTTTTCATCAGTCCACGTTCTTAACATAGCTACATATGGACCTTTAATTGTGTGGACCTATTTGTCCATGCACCGGTATGGTCTCTTCCACTCGAAGCTTTATAGTGATGATTTTTCCTCCCAGAATTATCATTCACAAAACGACCGCTACCAATTTTTCTTTTGGGGCTTTCTCCCCACTTAAAATTCTTGATGAGAGATTTCCTCTCTACATCTTCTTCCTCCAGTTTGTTTAAGTCCGATTGAGGGATTGTCGGCTTATCCTGGGGTAAGACATCTTTTTGCACTCTCCGCATAGTGGCCATTGTAAAACAGTTAAGTGAAGCTTGTCCGTGAAAAGGGGCGTCCCATTCCATTTGGTCCACTTTATCAAATTTATATCTCTTTTTATTATCAGGCCTAATTTTGCCCCGTGGCGTGTCCAGGTCCTGATCCATGTTCCCACTTGTGGGTGTTCCCTCATGTGCTATGCTACACCTTTCTACAAAATTCTCAATGTCCCATCTTGCTTTGGGCCAATAATAATTGTGAGCCACCTTTTGAATGATGGTACCTATTTTCTCATGGTCCCCATCTGGTTTCACATGTAGGCTCCTTATTAAGTCTGTCCTATATCTTTTAGGAAGTACCAGTTGTCCCTGACCCTTGGATCTAGCTCCAGTCTTCCTATACATCAACTTGTTTTTCATGTAAAAATCTCCCTTGCCTGGAGTTGTATGACAAGTTGACAATTTTCTGAAACAAGGCTTGAGTGTTTTATCCCCAGCCTGTGCCTTCCTCATCTCTTCTGGAGTGGTATCTAACATAATATCCTCCTCCTGTCTTGAGGTCGACCTGACCTGAAGGGTTGCCATATACACAGGTTTCCTTCTGCAACGGTCAGTGTCATGATTGTCCATCTTACAATTTTTACACCACCTTTTTCCTTGGTTGAAAGATTTTCTTTCATCATATTTCCTTTCATCGAATTGTGGGAATTTATTTTTATTTTCATACCGTGGCCTATCAAATTGGTGCTTACCTTTATTTTTATCCTTAGGATCAAATTTATTAAAGTTCTGTGGTGCCCTAAAGTTATCCACTTGTTTCTTTTTATTACCTGTTACCTCTGCTTGAGCTGCTTGATACCTTTCAGCAACATTTAGCAACTCACCCAGCCTCTCTGCACCTTGTTCCATGAGAAACTTTCTCAGGTCTGGAGCCATGGACTCTCTTAGTTGCTCTATAAGGACCATTTCCTTAAGATCTTGGGTTTTCCCCAGAGAAGTCCATTTCTCCAAGTATGTCTCTATTCGTGCAGAGAACTGGTGATAGGTTTCACCTGACAGTAGTTTAGCATTCCTAAATTTTTTCCTATAAAATTCAGCATTCTTTTCATATCTTAACAAACGAGCCTGCTTTAGCATATCATAATTTTCCTGATCACCTCTGCTCATTTTTGCAAAAACTTCATAAGCTGCCCCACGAAGTCCCTGAGATAACTTTAAGCTCCACCTTTCTCTCTCTAACCCATATGTGGTAGCTAATAGTTCATATCTATTTATATAGCTCTCAATATCATCGTCTTTCTCAACAAAATGATCTAAATGAAAGTTCATAGCTGAGGTTGAGGCTCCCTGAGTAACCGTAGCATCAGAGGCAAAGGGACTGGCACCATTTTCAGGAGCATGGCCTTGAAACTCAAACTCCCTTAGTCGTAACTCATGTTCCCTTTGTAATCTCTTCTCCTCCTTTTCTGCTTCCCTCTCTGCAGTCAATCTTCTTTCTTCTGCAGCTACTTTCTTCTCTTCTCTTTCTGCAGCTAATCTTTTGTCTTCTCTTTCTGCTTCCAATTTCTTAGCCTCTTTGTCAGCCTCAATCTGCAACCTCTTAGTCTCAGCCTCAGCTTCAAATTGCAACCTCTTAGTCTCAGCCTCTAACTTTCTTTCGGCCTCTTTTTCTAATCTTCTTTCTTCGCGTTCAATAAATTTGTCACATTCCGTAGTGACATAGGCAACCATAACTTGCCCATCTAATCCTAACTCTTTTGCAGTCTGTACAGCAGCAGATCGAAACTTGGCCAGGTCCGCCATTGTCTATCAGGTAAGTTTCTACAATGTCTAACCAACAATTTAATCTCTAAATATATCTAATGGACAACACAGGCACCGTAAGCTCAACCTTATTTAATTCCACCCAAGGATACCTTTTAATTCTTATATTCCCTGAAGTGAATTACCCCCAATATTTTTAATAGGGAAAGATTCAAAATCCCAAGAGCGAGACCCCAATATATGTGGTGAAGTGGGATGTTATAAATATTTATAGGGGACTTAGTGTACTGACTGAGATCAGCTGTGAAGGTATCTATATCTATTAAGAGTAGTGTATTATAGATAACCTTACTTGCTACCACATATCTATATATCTCAGTCAGAATTATTCTGGAATAGTGTGATGACTACGTTAGGTGTCTAGGGTATGTGTATGATGAAATGTAAGTCACAACAACAGACAGATAAACAATTTAATTTAATCCACTACTCTTGACAACACTGTGACACTCACATACATATAACACTCTATGAGAATATCTTAAGGAGTCACTGATAACTTTTCAAATAACAATATGTATTCATGGTTATCATAAAGGTATATGTGTCCTGATTCAAATACAAAGGAACCAGGAATCACAATCAATTTTAATTACAAGTATATGTACAGACTTTATCAATATGAATATTGTAGTGACATATATTATTAAAATATCCTATGTGTGTCAGTTGTGTAGTGGTAATATGAGGTAATACTGGTTTTGTTTTGTTCAAGCTCTGTTGGTATTTGTCATCATGACTTCAATAGTTTGTCTTTAGGGACTAGTATTGGAGATGTTCTCAGTTCCTGATATTAATACAATTAAATTCCCCTCTGAATGTTATTTTTACAAAGTCATTTCAAGATGAGGGAACATAATGTTGAGCTCAGCTGGCCAAATCAGCTTATCTTGCGTGATGGCGGCAGGAAGGGACTCCTCTGCTAGAATTCTCCCCTGGGCTCTGGAGACACCTCACTGATAGCTAAAAAGACCAAGGAGTATGCTGTCCGACTCTGGATTCAGCAAAGCTCTGACCAGGTGCTGCTCAGTACCATCAAGACCACGGTCCCACAATTTCATGGAAATAAACACAGATACGTTGATTAGCAATGAATTCTGGCACAATTACTGGCACAAATTCCCATCTGCTTATGTTCCAGGCTTTTATTTAACACAAATATGAGCTGGCTTCAACGCACTGTTGCTTTATCAAGATTATTTGCACTAGTGGTCTCGAACTAACGCTCCTAAGTGAGTATATCAGCGAGTCTAGCCAATGAGGCCACGTTTCGACAAGTGTTTGAAAAAATGTTACCTTTTCCCCCGTCTCCCCTAACAACCAAGATAGTATTTATAGCCCGACCAATCGTGGTTAGTCTTTCATTTGTTGCGCTCCAATCAATTTGGAGTTTACATGGTAGGCTAATTCTGTAACGTAAGATTTTTTTCAAACACGTTATAAAAAATTTTATGAGCAGAAATGATTCCATGCTGTCAGGCATCCCCACTATTTTATTTTGGGTATAATTTATTAATTCCTGGACTAATTGCGTAACGTTTTACATATTCTTGGTCAGCAAGCCCTAAGGAACCCAAATATCCAAATTTAAAAGAGCTACGTGGCTGCGTTCAAAATATGTATTTTCTACCTCCTGTTTCGAAGATGTGCTGTCTGGGTACTGTTATGTTTTCAACCGTAAACCCATCTAATGTTATCTTTTCTAATAAGAGTTTTTTTATGATTTTAAAACCTAACTCTGGGATGGGTAATGTATTTTATCACTGTCCGTCTGAAAAAAAAGTTAGTGCATGTAGTCTTACACGCGTGATGGCAGCATTTGTGTATCGCGCGAAGCGTGTTTAGTGTTCGGCTTTCTGCCTCTCCCTTCTCGCTATCCTTTTGTCCATCTGTCTTTTGATCTTGGTAACATAGTGTAGAAAAAGACATGAATGGAATTTAAAATTTAGGTCAACTTGCATATTTCAAGGTTTTTCTTAGAAAGGCAGCACATTTTATTGTGTGTTTGGGAAACGCGTGTATGTTGCAGAAGGCCTTTAATATCAACGTGAAACGTTACAATTTGCATACGCAGTAGAAAACAAGGGGATTTCGAGTACAGTCATTGTGACAGCACTGTTCTTTACCATTCTTCTTCCTTTATTTATTATATGTATTTATTATGCTTTATATTTACTTGATAATTTATATATGTGGATTAGAATATTCCACGACACTCTCTTTCCGGCTATTTCTGAACATTTGCAGAAATTTTCGGGCGGTCATCTCAAACCGCTCTAACAAGGCCTTCTTCAGCATGTCGTAATCATGTTGGTTGGTTCCCAGCTTTGTGTACACGTATTAAGCATTACCTTTCAACGCAGTTGAGAGTTTAAGATTCCAACGGGAACTCTCTAACCCATACAGATTTGCGTGCCAATCGAATTTCTCTAGGAAGGTGTCTATTTTTTCATTGGGGCTAGGAAAAGACTCTAAAGCAAAAGACATCGCAGTTAATTGAGTGCTGGAGAGATCCATTGACTGAGACTGGGGCGAAGACGGCTCTCCGTTATTCGAAGTAGAAGCGCCCCGACTCTCTAAAGCCTTAAGCGCCAGTTCGTGCTGTCTTTCCTTGTCTCTCTCTTCGCGTTGTCTCTCCTTCTCTCTTTCTCTGCGAACTTCCATCTCTGCCTCAATTTTCTTCTGCTCCAATTGACGATCGTCCGCTTCTTTCTTCCTAGCTTCTACCCTCTCTTCCGCTTCTTTCTTCTCTTTTTCCTCTTTTTGTTGCTCCGTGTGATACCTTTCAAGTTCCCTGTTGACAAACAGGTTCGCGGCTTCTCCTTCTAACCCTGAGTCCTTCGCCTCCTGTCTCAGAATGGATCTTATCCTAATTCTCTCTGCCATGATAAAGAACTGGATGCTTCTAAGACTAGAGAATAGTAAGAAGAACCAAGGAGGGAAAAAACCTCAAAGCTGCTACGAGAAAAAAAAACACAAAGTATAACTTTACTTGTGTTACCTCCTACCTTGTACTGTGCAAACTTATAGCTGCTATTATTGTCACTTAAGACTCTTAACGCAAGCGACACTGCCACTAAAAATGGTAAGTTACACTAGGAAACAATCTACTTTTACTTAACAGTAGAGAAAAATTTATATTAAAACAATTTAAAGGAAAAAAAAATTTCCAAAAATGTTTTTAATTCTCCGTCAACAAAACTCCGCCCCTGAAGTCAATTATGAGATGAGACGGTGTTAACTTAATTAAAAATTCAGAACAATCCGTCTTTAGCTTAGCTCAACTCAAACGCTTCAAAAACCTTTGTGATTGTTTAGCAATCACGCAATCCCAGCAATTTTATAGAAAAAAAAATTTCCAATATTTCTGCCAGAGAAAAATTATAAGTACCAAATATTTTGTTATCTTTAACTTCCTACTGCTGTGGAAAGAAAAAATCCTGTAAATATTTTTGTGTGGTCGACCCAAATACTAAAAAGGCGTTGTCTAGGGGGTGTAATTATTTTTATTATACCATACCTCACAAAAGACAACTCACTCACACTCTATCTAGTTAGACCCAGACTAAAAGATCAGACTCAAAAATATCCTTATCCCGGCGAGCCAGCCAATATTGTCGTAAATTTATTTGAGAGGAAGAGTCTTGGAAATAGTGGTCCTGTTTAGAGTGGAGAATGATGGAAAAGGCTATGTGATAGTAATGGTTTTAGAAGTAAATAGTAGATTCACAGAGTGCTGGGAAGAGTAAGGACAGACTGTTTTACGACAATTTGCCTCTCAATTCTACTCCAAAAAAACTCTTCTGGACAAACAATTATTTGCCAGTTTCCAGACTCACAACTGCGTTCACACCGATTTGGTGCTTCAGACACACAGACGCACGTGAATACAAACTACGATAACGAATATGGGAAAGTTTGGGTTTGGGCCTGCCAACACAAATGCTAAAAGTTTTATTCCTTTTATTTAGCATTAAAAAAAATCAAGTCACAAACAATTATCAATTTACATGCAGAAATCGAAGTTTCAAAATACAAAAAAAAAAAAAGGAGGGTGGGGGGTTGAAGAGTAGTATTCAATATGCCCTTCCCTCTTGTACAGAAAAATGTGAAAAGGAACCCGGTCCAAATGACAGGTAGTTAACAGAAATAGATAAGTTAACCCCACAGTCAATTAATCTATCCTGAAAAAGAGGGATTAGGAAACTAGTCCTATTATCTTTAACTGTTTTCCCTTCTACTAAGCAGACTAGGAAGGGGAAATAACAGAGGTTAAGAAATCCCACTTATAAAGTGAACCATGTAAGAAATAAAAAACAAAGTGTCTACCAGGTACAGCAATTAAAATAGTTGCACATAAATCTCCTTTTAGTCATGCACGCACGTGCTGGCCTACACACAAACTCCCATACAGACTTACCGATCTTAGAAGCAGGCAATCCATAGAATTATACCAAAAAAAAAAAAACCTCATCAATTAACACTTGACATATTGAGAGTGTCTGTTACTTCAATGTCCGGTCCCAGATTTAGCGAGGTTTGGCTGGTAGCAAATATTCCCGCTTATCGCCGGTCGTGAAGACTTAATGTTCTTGTGGTTTATTTTTCTGATATAAAAAAAGTCTATGGGATGGCACCGTCGCAGTTAGATACTGGTGAGAATGGGGTGTGGCTTCTTAGATTTCACCGCTGGTGGTGAACCTTCTGCTTTAAAAAACCCGAGGTGACTACAACTGTCCAGTGAGGTAGGTTTTAAATCCGGTGAGGAAAAACTAGGTACCGTCACAGTTCAGGTAAATATGTACTCTGCCTCTCTCTGTAGCAGTAATTTTAATTTAAAAAAAACTCTGGCGATTGTTCTTCTTCCAGTTACAACTGAATATACTTGGTGAGGTGTTTACATTTGTCAATGGGGGTGCTTTCTTTCTATTAATTTAGATAGCTGGATCCCAAACATAGGATCGCCTCAAAGATTTAAAATTTAATACACAGTCTCATCAGATTCTGGAAGGGGGTTTAAGAACTGAGTCTGGGGACTCTTTACCAGGTTGTACTTCTTCTTGCTGGGATCGCCAAGGTAACGATCACTCTAGATAAAAGATAGAAAACATGTAATTCATACCGAAAATCAAGTATCATTTCCAAAGCGCGATAAATTTACAGTTAACTATTTATACACTCGCGTCTATAATTTTTTATAAAATTCAGGAAGAACTCCACGCGAATTTAATAGTTAAAACATACGTAAAAACTAGAACTAAACTCAATTAAATTTAGTTATAAATTCCCTCGGGTCTTTAAATGTTACTTTAAGCATTTAAGTATCTATCATTTTGGGAAATAATATAATAGATATTTCATTACCTATTCCACTGGAACTATTTGAGAAAAGTTTAATTTAATAGCTTTAAGTTAATCACAAAATCCAGTGAAATAAAATGAATGAATGAACTAGACCACTGATCACTTTAAAACAAATATATTATACCGTTTAGCACAGAATAGAATTCACTGCAAATAAGTTGAGTATCCAGAGTGAATCAAACAGGATTTCACTATGCTAGTGCTTCTGTCAAGGTCTGGCGAAACGAGTGATAAAGTTGCATTCTTCAGGGTCTGTATATATCTAAATGGAATTCAAGATGAGTGGGACCTGCTAGATTCTAGCCCCTCTTTAGAACCCAGGAAAAATCGAGGTTTTTAGCCGTCGTGTTAACCGCGGTTGCCCCCTGGCTTCCGATCTCCGTCTCTCCTGTTTCTCAGTCTTTCGGGCAAGTCTGTCGGTTGCCACAGAAGTGCGAGGTCTGCAAGAAGCTTTCTTCGTCTACTCTGGTTCGCACTGCCGTGTCATCTTCCTGCGAGACGTTGCTCTGTTCGCTGCCTCCGCTTTCTTCTGACCGCTTTGGTCCATCTTGCGAGCGGTTCAGTGTTCGCACGGAGATGAGAAATTCCTGCGAGAAACTGGCTTCTCTGTTCTGGGGATCGTCTCAGTGTCTTTAGATCTCATGCCGCATACTTAATGAGCCCCGGTGGAATCGGTTCGCTCTGGCGAAACAACAAAGTCACAACAAATGTTCAGGGGTTCTAATGTTATGAAAAGCTAAAAGTCCCTTTAATCATCCATCAAATCAGGGAAAATTCGCTTGTCGAACTAGACGTACGTCGCACACACACACACACACATACATACACACACACATATACACATATATATATATATATATATATATATATACATATATATATATATATATATATATATATATATATATATATATATATATATATATATATATATATATATATATATGTATATATGTATGTATATATGTATATATGTATATATATATATATATATATATATATATATATATATATATATATATATATATATATATATATATATATATATATATATGTATATATATGTATATATGTATATATATGTATATATGTATGTATATATATATGTATATATATATATATATATATATATATATATATATATATATATATATATATATATATATATATATATATATATATATATATATATATAATAGGAGGGAAGTCAAGCGTGATCGCAGTCATAATAGAACTGGGGCTAGATAGAAAAAGACGCCTCAGCCAAAATAATGCTGTGTGCTCAAACCATTGGGTTTAAGGCAACCCATAAGATGGATGAGGCGTTGTTCCAGGCGGAACCGACTGTTGGCGTCCGAGAAACAGGATCTGATGGCTGTCACCTGGATGTCAGTAGCACCGTGGTGGCCAGGGCCATTGAAGTGGACGGCCACATGTGTGGATTTCAGCTGAGAGATGTAGTAGAGGTGTCTGCAGAATCGGTCCCCCCAGTCGTGTGCCCGTTTGACTGATGTAAGTAATATTGCAACGTTTGCATATACTAGCATAAATGACGTTACGTGACTCGCATGTGAAGCCCTGGGTGATGGTGAACTTGGCCTTAGGGAATGTCATTATGCGTGTTTGTATTACATACTGGCATGTCTTGCATCGTGTCCGGTTACATGGCTGGGTTCCAAAATGGCCATCGTTGACAGTTTTCTAACGGCTGTGGACTAGGAGGTCCCTCAAATTTTTATCCCGTCTATATGCCAGCAAGGGCGGCTCATTAAACACTTTCCGTGCCACTGGGTCAGCTTGGAGGAGAGGTAGGTGGCGATACATGATCCTTTTAACAGCAGCGCTGTGAGGGTGATAGGTCAATATTAACTTGACTCTATCCGAGGAGGTTTTGTGGCGGGGGCTGAGGACCTCTAGACGTGAGATAGGGAGAACACGCTCTAAGGCAGAGGTAAGAATATCCTCCGGATACTGTCTCCTGCGGAAGAAGTCCAACATTTCCTGTGCTCGGCATAAAAAGTCGTCATCGTCACGGCATAACCGACGGAGGCGGATAAGTTGTGAGAAAGGCAAGGAGTCACGATAAGCTTGAGGATGAGAGGAAATATACAAGAGGTAACTGTGTGCATCAGTGGGTTTGTAGTACACCGAATTGTTAAGGTGGGGGGAGTGATGGTGACAACAATGTCAAGGAAATTGACAGAGATAGTGGAGATGTGAGAGGTGAATTGGATCGCAGGGTGGAAGTTGTTGATGAAGTTTATGAACCTAGATAGGTCAGCCTCTGGCATATCAGTTAGACCTATGCCACCATCGATGTATCTATGATACATAAATGGAAAAGGTCCAGAATACTGCTGCCACACCTGATACTCCAGGTAGCCTATGAAGAGGCAGGCATAGCTGGGACCCATCTTGGTGCCCATAGCGACTCCACTGACTTGGTCAAAGAACTGTCCGTTGAACTCAAAGGAATTGAGTCGAAGGACTAGTTCTGCAAGCCGGAGGAAAGTCTCTGTAGCGATAGAGGGGTGGGTGCGCTGGTCCAGGAAAAAACCGCAGAGCTCGGAGATCGTCAGAGTGAGGAATGGAACTGTAAAGCGAGCAGACATCTAACAGAAATAAATGGTAGGTACAGTCTTGGGAAAGCTAGATAGAGGAAAAAGTAGTAAGGGCACAGTTGGTGTCCTTTAAGAAGGAAGGAAGCTGCTCTACAATAGGAAGACGCTGCCTAGGAAGTCAGATATATGTTCGGTAGGGCAGGCACAAGCCGAAACGATGGGTCTCCCAGGTTGGAGGGTTTATGAATTTTGGGAAGCATATAAATTACAGGCTTGCCCAGACAACTATCATGGATACGGAGATGAGAGGCGCTAGAAGGTAAGGACTTGTTAGCGATAAGACTTTTGATGGTGTCATGGACCAGGCGATTGGTGAGGACTGTCACGTCGCTGGTAGAAGGAGCTGTTGGTGAGCGGCTTATTGCCTTCTTGGAGGTACAGGTCCTTGCGCCATACCAAGATGGCACCTCCTTTATCCGCCGGTTTGATAACAATGTCATCTCTGCGGAGGAGCTTAGAGAGGGCGTGGGACTCGTCAAAAGTAAGGCTGGAATAACGCAGGCATTTTAAAAAAAAAAAAAATATTACTTTTCCCTCACTCGGTTTTCCAGTCCTTGTTTTCATCATTTTTTTTTTAATTTATGCTTTTAATGTACGATTCACTTCCGGTTTCCGGTTCAGTAGCGGACATTTTTGCTCCAACATGTGATACACATCAAGGAGTACTTTTCTCTTATTTCTATAGTTTCATGTTCTCCACTTAATTCTCACTTTCTTTCCCTTCTGTCTTTTGTTTGTCTGTCCCTGACGAAGGCCTTATGGCCGCAACGTAGGTTTTTCCTTCTCCTTTCTCTTAGTAAGACGTATTACCATTTGTGTTTTTGTTTGTTTTTTTCGTTTTATCCCCGTCTTACGGCAGTTTTCCTCATATACTCAATTGTGCTAACATGCAAGAAATATGAACAGCAAAGATAAACACTTAATGAATATTTGAAAGCATAAAACTCTTCCATCACTGGAAACTGTACTAAAAGTTGACCTTCCCAGAGAACTACACAACCTAATAAAATTTTATATTACCAAAGCAAAAATTAACATATAAGTATCATATCAAATGAGAATGATTACAGAAAAAGAAAATACATAAACCAAATATTCATCACACATGTTCAGTACAAAAGTAAGATAAATTACAAAACATTACAAAGCAGTGCATTCCAAATATAAATACACGAGTTAATATCAAGGGCAATAAATAAGAAGGTAGCATACAATAAATTAGAATACTAACTTCTCAAAACACAACAGTGTGGCAGGAGATGTACTCGGAAGCAGGGAAAAGATAACAGCAACAGGTCTTAGAAAATACCACACCAAACACCAGAGAATGTGCAGTCTGGAAAAACAACAAATATATAAAAAAGGAACACTATATACCCAATTATAACCCATCTGGGGTTTAACTGGGTATCCCATGCACAAAACAAAATCCAATGGTTTGTGTAAGGTCTTAAAATCAACAAAAACGACATGTACATATGTACACCAAGGTATGTTTCGTGCTGTATCAGTCTTCAGACGAAAGAACACATCCACCTCATATCAATCAAGCACTTTAGTAAGGGATTCCCAAGGCAGGCGTTAAATAGAAATAAACAAAAAGATATGGTTACGGGGATTATGTGTACAGGCCTGAGTTCATTGGACAATCAAAAACAATGGAGCGAAGTTCAAGGTGTTTACTAAATTGCGCATTGCTTGGAATAAAAAACCACTTGTTTACGTCGAAGTTGACGTGTGGGGAGTATATATATATATATATATATATATATATATATATATATATATATATATATATATATATATATATGTATATATATATATATATATATATATATATATATATATATATATATATATATATATATATATATATATATATATATATATATATATATATATATATATATATATATATATATATATATATATATATATATATTTATATATATATATATATATATATATGTGAGGAGGGGGGGGGGGGGGCAGGTGTGCATACTCCCTGTGGTTCCCGGGGGTCTTCCGTGAGATAAAGAAAGAATATGACCCTACCTCACATTAGGCATGTCGTAGGAGGCAAGATTTTTTTAAATGCTGCCCCTTAAGGTTTTTAATCTACATTCTTTCCTGGTATGTTAAAAGGTAACCCAAAGTTGATACTTTCGTAGGGAAGTGAAGCGTTAGATCAAAAGTTCATTTGTCATAGATATTTCTTGATTACCATTCTGCAAGCAATTTCAGATCTTCCGGTGTGTGCGAAAACGAGCAGACATACCCTTTAAAAAAGTCTGATAAAGTTATTGTTTTGCCGAAGTGTGGAAGAAAGTAATTCCCTTTTTTACTAATCGAGACTGAACTTGTCTTTGGCTGATGCAGGTCGACTTGCCCAGAATCGTGATGCGTTCAGAGCAGCTGTAATGGAGACAAGGTTCTGGAAAGAATACGTCACATGTTGATGACTAATTGTGTAAGTAACGCCGTGAAACGAACAATGAAAAGAATTCCGCCATCTTCTTATGGAAAAGTACAGAAAAGGCGCATATTGCACCATGAAAGCTAAAATGATCATAGATTAAAATACTGCGTATACCATCAATTTTTCCGTGGCGCATTTAACCATAAGTAATGATGAATTTGATTACAAAGATCCAATCAAGTTGAAATAGAATGAAAAGGAATAAGTGACCGCAGGAGAATTAGAGCCGTCGTCAGGATCTACAGCAGAAAGTGCACAACAGAATTATTTCCCGACATGTTTTGACGTGTTAATTGCTTGTTCGTTCAGAATATGCTGGTTCATGCCAGAATGGGTTATTTTTTGCTGGTATTGCGGATGCACGTGACAATGCACTTATTAATTGTTTACGGTTTGAACGGTGGTATGAATGCTAGATTATGGAAATAAAATTTAAACAATGGGCAAAAACTATAATGGGAATGCGTGCTCTATTCTGAACCCGTGTAGAATGAAGTTTATGTGTTTGTTCTCTTAGGTCTGAGGTTCAAATCTAACGACTATTACGCTTGACTATACTCCGATGTTTTTCTGTTTTTTTTCTTCCCCAGGCTGTGTACAATTCACTTCTTTTTAAAGTATCGCTTATTCTGCAACATCTTTGTCATGTTCCACCTTATCTCCGATGACTCAGTAATTGATTGATTGATTATCGTATTGGTTTTAGCTTCTGTTTGGTGTGACTTTTATGCTTTCAACCTTCAGATTCTTTTTTTTTTCAAGAGCAAGTACTTGTCATGCCTTTCGTAATTCTGACATATTTTCATATTCACTCACTCACTCACTCACTCACTCACTCACTCACTCACTCACTCACTCACTCACTCACTCACTCACTCACTCACTCACTCACTCACTCACTCACTCACTCACTCACTCACTCACTCACTCACTCACTCACTCACTCACTCACTCACTCACTCACACGCTCACTCACTCACTCAAACACTCACTCACACACTCACTCACTCCACTCACTCACTCACTCACTCACTCCACTCACTCACTCACTCACTCACTCACTCACACACTCACTCACTCACTCACACACACACTCACTCACTCACTCACTCACTCACTCACTCACTCACACACTCACTCACTCACTCACTCACTCACACACTCACTCACTCACTCACACACACATTCACTCACTCACTCACTCCATCCCTCCCTCCCTCCCTCCCTCACTCACTCACTCACTCACTCACTCACTCACTCACTCACTCACTCACTCACTCACTCACTCATTCATTCATAATCCTTATGTTCCCCGCATAGGCATTCAACGAATTCATGAAAATTCCTTCTGTTCTATGCCAAGGTCTTTCTGTTCATCGTTATCCCTTTCATGATTGCCACCAGTTTTCTTCTCTATGTGTGTTTTTTTTTTTTGGGTCTCTCTCTACATCTCAAACTCCAGGGATACCAGATCAAGGACTGTCTTGAGATACTATCAATAGGTTTCCTTAATGTGTGTCCTGATGGCACGGGACAGGAAGACATGATGAATTATGTAGACACCAATGGAGAGGAGAGCTGGTGTCAGATATCAGAAGGGGAGACCCAAGACGTGTGTTGCCGGGGCCCGAAAGGGGAGCAAAGAATAGTAACACTGCACCCTACCGCGCATGTCGTAAAAAGCGACTAAGGAGGGTTGGGTATGGGGCTGTTTACCCCATTCCGTAAAAACTTCGCACAGTGGGCTGATCACCTGCTTGCCAACCAATCTGATTACGGAAACAACGATAGATTGTTTGGTCTGTTTTTGTTCCACAAAGACGCCACTAGGCGTGGTGGAAACAGCGATAGATTGATCAATTTGTTGTTGCCCTAAGACGCCACTAGACGTACTGGCCACATACTGCTTTGCCGGTTGGTGGCTAAGGATGGAAGAAGAAGAAGAAGACCCAAGACGCATCAGAAGTGAGGATTGCAGTAAGCGACCCATAGCTTGACTGCTTGCGTCAGGGTCAGCGAACCAGAGCTGACCAAGACCCTACTTCACCTCCACGGGGTGGTCCCGGAAACAGGCTGTTTTTACTGCAGTCTGGCTGAGGAGTAGGGATCGAAGTGGGAAGGCAAACTCGGTTCCAAAAAATGCAGTGCGTAAGTCGGATGTGTCGGCCGAAAGGCGCACATACCACGGCTTCGATGTAAACGGCGACACAACACAACCAACGTCATTTTCAGGACAAACGAGGAAGAAGAAGAAGACAGAAGAAGAATAAAGAAGACATAGACACAACGATGGCCAGAGGGATGAAAGCTTGAAGACAGCTGACTGATAGCCTATGCTCGAGATGGAGATGAAAAAGAAGGAAGATGAAGAAGATGCTAATGGTGAATAGGACACGCCAGCTAAAATGAATAATTAGAGTGAGTGTTAGCTGAGCGCCGTTTCTAATCGCTGAAAGCTAAATATTAAAAACAAATACAACAGAATTAGGCTGCACCAAGAGAAAAAAAACTGGAATCTTTATAATTAGAATCTATTTTATTGCAGTGCTGTTGTTTGGTTGCTGAGGAAAAATAGTTCAATTACTGTAGTTTTGTTTGTAATGTTAGAGAACCTTTGTTCCACTCATCCAGTATGGAATGTCATACCGACCCAAACCAAAGAGCGAGATAGTATAGGTGTGTCTGTGTAGCTATTTTTGTCACATCCTTGCTGTGTCATTGTCTGTACATCTTCTATCTTTTTCTCTCCCCTCTGTCCTCTGCCCCCAATCATGGTTTTGCTGGTGTATTTTATAAAACCCTAAAGTGATGCTTCAAATAGATCACCAATAATTACCACTTTGACATTACGGTACTGGCTAAGCCAGGGGTCGGGAACACGCGGCTCTCGGCTTTCTACTACTGTACTTAACTCTTAGTGAATGAGGGATACCATGTTATTTTTTTTAATGCGGCTCTTCAATTCGTTAAAATGGAGACAAAATTAAATTTTTGGCTCTTTGACACGGAAAGGTTCCCGACCCCTGGTCTAAGGAAATGTCTACTCTCTCTGAAGAGGAGAAGGAAGAGTAGGAAAACTGCATCCTCAGGCATGTCGTACAAGGCAACTAACATGAGATTGTACTTGTGGCTGGCAACCTGATCATGTCAAACAAATAGCTACAGAAACCACTGTTGTCAGAGTGTGTGAATGCTTGCTGCAGGCCTCTTGCAAGAAGACGAGCTACAGTTATGGCTCCATGCTCCACGAGGAACGCAAATAAAAATTATGATCGTCTTTACGTCATCTATGTTAAGGTCGGCAAGGGTCGGCAACCTGGGAGCTTTTGGGATCTACTTTAGTAATACTGAGATCTCAAAAGATCTACTATAGATGTATGTATATACATATGTCTGTGTGCATATGTGTGTGCATATGTGTGTGTGTGGTGTGTGTGGTGTGTGTGTGTGTGTGTGTGTGTGTGTGTGTGTGTGTGTGTGTGTGTGTGTGTGTGTGTGTGTGTGTGTGTGTGTGTGTGTGTGTGTGTGTGTGTGTGTGTGTGTGTGTGTGTGTGTGTGTGTGTGTGTGTGTGTGTGTGTGTGTGTGTGTGTGTGTGTGTGTGTGTAATTTAAGCGGAATGGGGAGAGGGGATGATGAACCTTACAAATAAAAGATCACATTCCTATCTCATGCAGTTCACGAATATATTTTAGTAGCCAGCTCGAGAGTTTTCATTTCGAATACGGACAAAAGTACCTTTGATGCCGTGGACAACACCATTTTAAATACCGGCGGGAGAGGTCTATTCAGAAATTTGCCTAGTTTAAAAAGTCTTTCTTTTTTCTCCGTCGTCCCCTAAAGATCTATCAAATAATCCACTGGGATCTACCAGTAGATCGGGATCGACTGGTTGCCGACCCCTGTGCTTTGTCGTCTTATCTTCCCCTTTCCTCTGCCCCCCAATCAAAGTCTCGCTATTGCATTTCCTATAGCCATGAAATTATGTCATAAACAGGACAACTATTTTAACCACTATAACTTTGATATGTAAGAAAATATCTACCAGATACATGTGAGAATAAAACAATACGGAACAAATAATATAAGAACGAATGAACATAATTTTGAAAGTTTTGAGTAGCAGATGAGCATGTCCAACTTTCTGATCATTTCTTGTTCCTCAAGTACCATGCTTATGGCGTAAGTGAGCATGTCTCTGCAGAACAACTTCCAGTCTCCAATACTGTTTATCTGTTCTGTTTGTTGACCTTTTTCCATGCCATGATGTCAAATTGTATATCTTCTCTCTATGTCGTTCTATAGTTCGTGTTCCTTCCATCTTTTCTGTTGTCACGATATATTCCAGCTTTCTTTTTCTCATAACATGCCCACATAAAAAAGTATATTATATACAGAAACTAGATGGATGATGTACAATTTCGTGTTTTTAACCTCTACATCCTGCGACCATGCACATTGCCTGGGGTGAGCACAAAAATTCCGCAATTTATCTCTCGGGGACTCGTTACTTGTGCCCTTCATTCACACACATATACACACACACACACACATATACACACTAACACTCATAACTTGTGACCTTCCTACTCACACATACATAAAGGCTGACACTCCGAACTTGCGATCCTCATACATATATATACACACACGTATAAAAATTCAGAGGCCATTGACAGCTGCCTCATTTTGCATGCAGAGAAAATTATATTAACGACGTCAGCCCTGACATTTTGTTAAAGCAAATGTAATAGTCTGCAAGCACGTTAGGTCATTTATAAGGACTTTGGGCCTTTTCTAGCCTTGTTTTGAAGTTATTCTTTTTTTTTTCTTTTCATCATCATCATCACCATCATTATCATCATCATCATCATCACCATCATCATCATCATCATCATTATCATCATCATCATCACCATCATTATCATCATTATTATCATTTTTCATTGCACTCCTTGAGGAGCATGGAACCACAGTAGGTAGTCCCCTTGCAGGAAACTTGAGCAAACAATTAAAATGCTATACAGTGGTGGTTTCTGTGGTAACTTGTTTCACCGGATGAGGTTGCCAGCCTCATGAATACCTCACATTAGTCGCCTTGTACGACGTACCTGAGGGTTCAGAAGTCCTGTTCTTTATTTGTCACTTCAGAGATCCCCCCAGAAACTACATGGGTTGCGTTTCAGAGAGCCGGGATAAATTGTAACCCTCAAAGTCTGACGAACATTATACAAGTTATGGTATTTTAGATTTGAAAAAAGTGGATGTCTTTGAGCAGACTCACAGCAGACGATCATCACGTGAGACAATAGCGGAATTGCGTCATTTAGATACCGCCCTCACGCAGACAGTATATGTTACAGACTGTGAAATATATCTACAGTCCTGCTGACTACCTAGCAAGATCGACTTCTTGGCATGATAGTAAGAAAAGAACCCAAGACAACAGAAAAGGACAAGCAACAGACTTTCCGGAGACATGAACCATGTCGACCAAAGTGACTCGAAGTTGGAAATAAGCGTGGCTCGAAATTCAGCCAGCTCAGCAACTCTCAGCTAGGAAATTTACCGTCAAGCCTGGTAGTTTGAAAAAGCTTGTTGGATAGTAAAACCACCAGGTGGTTTGACACTCTTTAATACATAAGCAGCATCTCTTCAAGAACTCTGTCATGCTATTGATAGAAATTGTTTTCATAAGCTTTCTCGTGCCTCACACGTTGTCAGTGTACCGTAACAGGCACGTAGGCCAAGAATGCATGCTTTGAAAACTACAAAAGAAAATGTTAAAATTCTTCATTAAAATGATACTTGAAAAATCGTTGTGGCTAGATGATCACAACGTTGCCTTATATTGTACTTTTTTTTAAAACGTTTTTTGTACAGGAATTTATATTTATCATTGTTAAAGTGTTGAAATATATAACATCTAATTTTAGGACATAACTGTCTCGATCTTATCACATCACTTAATGCCTTTGGTTTGGTTTTGCTTGGTTTGGTTTTTTTTGGTTTTAAGGACCATCTTCATTGCACACGGACAGCTCCATCAGTGCTCAGATCTCCTTCCTTAGATCACACAAGCAGCATCTCAGCACAGTACACGAACTCCGTAGCACCGGCGAGGATCTCAGTGTTTGAATACAGGAATCACATATTCTATAAATATTTTAATGCCTTTACTGAAAGTGTCCCCGAGAATCCCCTCCTCAGTTCACAAACTGTCCCTTGATTTTGCTGTCACGAATTTTCTTCTTTGATCCTTAACTCCTGACTGACACAGCAGTCAGTGGCCATCACGCCTAGTGGCGTCTTGTAGAGAATCAACAAACTGTCCCAATTTTGCTCCTCGGTCGGTGGCCATCCTTCATGCCGTGCCCCAACTCTGGTTCATGCTTTGCACCTCAGCCTCCCCTGTTCTCCGCCAGGTTGTCTTTGGTCTGCCTCTCTTTCGCTGTCCTTCTGGGGTTCATAGCATAGCAGTTCTGGTGATGGTGTCAGGGTCCCTTCTTAGGACATGGCCAACCGAGTTCCAGCGTCTGCCTGCAATGATGTCACGAATTCTATTAAGATATTAATGAATATAGTTGTCAGTCTTAATTATAAACTCTTATTGTAAATCTCAAATGCACAAACTTTTGTCTAAACCTATTTATTGAAGGTAAAAGCTGATGCTATATTGTTGCAGGAATTTAAAAAGTGGCTTTGATATGAGCCGTATATGGTTCCCTCTGTCAGTTCCACGCCGGTGGTCGCGTCACACCACCCCAGTCCTTCCACTCTGCGCAAGCACCCATCTATGAAAGCTGTATCCTTCGAGTTGCCATTTTTACTGCTCTTCATGCTTCAGAGCCACACAACAGGAAAATCCTGACACCCGAAACGAAGATCCCCACGTTTACGCCGGACTTGTTTTCCTTCTATCTCCAAACACTTCCCAATGCAATGAAAGCTCCTCTTGCCCCCAGCATGCATAGTTTTGATATCATTATCTGTTTCTGCAACTATGTATGCATTACTGCCAAGATGTATACAGGTATGCTACCATTTATCCGGCATGCTTGAGACCCAAGGGTTATCGGATAGGGGGTATTTCCGAAATTCTG
The DNA here is from genome assembly GCA_024509875.1 of Oreohelix idahoensis. Classification (NCBI taxonomy): domain Eukaryota; kingdom Metazoa; phylum Mollusca; class Gastropoda; order Stylommatophora; family Oreohelicidae; genus Oreohelix; species Oreohelix idahoensis. The sequence continues at coordinate 184,411 of JAMPIV010000529.1, forward strand.
GCAAAAAGGTCTAAAATTTAGCATTAAAAAAACAGACACAAAGAAGAAATGATTTAAATAAGAAATTGGAATCAGCGGATTCATATCAATCACATGGCATCATCATTATCATCATCAGTGGAAATATGTCCAGAAATATCAGAGTTCACTGAATTCCATGACTGTACATTGATGTTATTTTCAGAATCAGTCAATAGCCAGTAAGAAGAGAAAGGGTCACAGAGGTATATCTCAATCAATACCCTTTAGCTCCCCGAGGAGCATAGACCTTCAACAAACACATGCCAAGTCTTCCTGTCCTGTGCCATCCGCTCAAGTTCTTTCCATGTTTTCCTCATCATTTTCACCTCTGTTTCCAGTTCTCTTCTCCGTGTGCTTTTGGTCTACCTCTGCCTCTCTTTCCCTGTGGATTCCAGAACAAGGACTGCCTTGTAATGCTATCAACAGGTTTCCTCAATGTGTGTCCTATCCATCGCCAACGTCTTTTCTTCAACTCTTGTTCCACTGGCACTTGTCTGGTTCTTGTCATGAATTCCACATTTGTGACTTTGTCATACCATTTCAGTCCATCTATTCTACGCAAGCACCCGTTTATAAAAGTCTGTAGCTTTTTGGTTGTTGTTTTTGTTGCTCTCCATGTCTCAGAGCCATACAATAGGACTGACTTCACATTTGAGTTGAAGATTCTTATTTTCGTGTTGGTTCTTGATCTCCATATGTTTCCCAATGCAATGAAAGCTCCTCTAGCTTTTTGTATTCTTATTTTGATATCATTGTCTGTTCCTCCAACTCTGTCTATATTACTGCCAAGATATGTACGATTCTACATACTTTAGTGGTGTTTCTTCAAGTTATCTGTTATGATTAAAATTCATAACGATTGTGCCTATTATATACTTAGCTCAACAGGGCTCATGGTTTGTTTATTTTAGACGGATCACTGAAAAAGACGTGTGAGTGACGTTAAGCCGATATGCTTGGCTGGCTCACGTGATACTAGAGGAGCAGAAGTGCGGGGCCTTATACGATTGTGTGTCATGGCGAGTGGACGTAGGTGTTTTGAGCTTCTTATTGTTGAAGTGTTTATATGGAGTTCTGTTTTCACTAACACATCAAGATCTTCGGTGAGATGTATCTAGTTATCTGTATTGACAAGAAGTATAATTGCTCAGTGTCGAGTGTTCATACAAATATATCATATTGAGATCTAAAGGACAGCGTTTCTGACATGAACTGACTGCCTACGGTATATCGTTTACTGCATCTTATCTGCCATTCTATGTTGGCTTGAACTATTTATTTGTGGAGCTGCGTGCCGTCCTAAATACATTATATTTCGTCCATTGTGACTCAAATCATTCTGAGTGGTGTGGGCTGGTTGCGGTGTCTGAGAGTTTACTACTCTAGACGTCATCTTGGCCACAAGAACCATCCTGTTACTACAAAATTAACATTAACAATAGGCCTATATAAAAGACACGTAACAGCCCTAATTTTGGAGGCTTCAAGCCGGGATCTGAACATTTGATGTTGCAGCAATTTTTCAAGTCGGTGGGCTACATTTTCTGCATGGGCAGAATATTTTTCAAGATGGCGGTGTTGATCGGCTACAAGCTGGATTTCTAGTCTAACCCTGGTCAAGAAGTAGTTCAAGGAGACCTGTTTTGCTAGTGCACATGAAACTTTAATGGGATGAGGCATGGTGTAATGCATTTCCTGCATTAGGCGGGTGCAATAGGGTAAAGGGACAACTAACTGTCTCTTGTTCCCCACCAGTCTATAAACCAACCCTTTATCCCTGTAAAATTCTCCCTGCGTAGTATGGGAGTAATTACCATACAACTTTGTAAAGCAAGGCTTTAGAATTGTATCGGCCCTTTGTGCCTGCTTCAGCTCCGAAATATTCGGGCTGGTTAGAGGTAAGAGCTCAGGAGCCCCTTGAGCGTGTCATGCGTTCTCTCTCTCTTGTGTCGACATGGGTTTCTACGAAGGATCCCCAAGGAAGACATATTTCATCCCTAAAATGAGAGGGTAGACTAAATCGTCTGCAACTGCGGCATTGATTTTGCCCCGTACATATCGGGTTGAAACATCAATTTCCGCCACTGGAAGAAGCATTGGCTTTGTACTCTTCTGGGGCCCCTGTATTTCTACAGTGTCACCAGTGTACTTGTGGGAAACTAGAGCCGAGTATTCTAAACGTGATTCATATAAGCACCGTATGGTTTGGTTGCCAATGGTTACTTGCCCAGTAATAATGGGCTAACTAGGGTTATGTTCATATGCCTGGAGGTCATGGTTCTCTAACGGCTCCCTGATCAGGCTTGCGAGATTATAAGAGCCTGTTTTCGGCCTCTTACAGTCCGATGTAAAATGTGTATCGGTTTTGCACACTTTACAATTTAGTCTTCCAGTTCCCTGGGCTGAATGGCTCTGTTTCTGCCCGTGGTGATCCTGCGGTTTTTATGGTTGGGCTTCTTTGTGTGTTGTGCTGTCCGTAATTTTGGAGTTATCTGGGTGATCCTTTTGTCTGGGGTGAGTATCGTGTGGAGCCTTTTTGACGGGCTCACTTCCGACTGGGCGCTTTGGTACCGATCAGTAAACAGTACCATCTGATCAAGAATTTTTGGCCCCGTGCTCCCCCAGGAACCGTCTCATGTCAGGGGTGAGCGATTCCTTGAACTGCTTCACGTCAATCCTCTCCTTAAGCCCTTCATAAGATTCATCGAATGTGCTGAGAGATCCCCACTTCTCCAGGTACGTTTCTAGTCGTGTAGCAAATTGTCTAAACGATTCATCTTTCTGTCTCTTACCCTCACGAATTTACTACGAAAAGTCTCTGCGTTAAGCATAAAATGCTGTAGCAGAGCCTTCTTCAGTATTTCGTAGTTGTTCTGTTCTTCCGTGGGCATTTTGAGAAAGACATCTTAAGCAGATCCCCTCAGACTCTGGGATAGCTTAATGTTGTATCTCTCCCTCTGCAAGCCATAAGTAGCTGCTAAGGATTCAAATCTAGAGAGGTAGATGTCTATTTCATCTGAAGCCTTAGAGTAAACATCTAATTGGAAGGAAAATGCACCAGGCGCCACTGCCTGAGAAATGTTTCCCCCATCACTACCTTGAGAACCGCCGGACCCGCCATTGTTAGAACTCGAATAAACTCTTCTTCCTTCGATTTCCAATTCCTTCATTCTAATTGCGTGGACTCAGTCGGCCTGTTCCTTCTTTTCTGTTTTTTCGGCCTGTTCCGTGGGGAATGCCCTCTCGTTTTCTCTTTCCGCTATTTCCTTTTCTCTCTCTCGTCGGCTTCGTTTTTCCTTTGAGCATCTTTCTTTTCGGCTTGGGCCTTTTCGTGCTCTCTGGCCATCCTTCTTTCCTCCCTTTCAGCCGCTTTCTCCTCGCGGAGTGCGGCTTTCTCTGCCTCCATCCTGTCCTTTTCCTCTTTATCTGTTTCTTTCTGTTCTCGCACCAAAGTAAGAACAAAGTCAGAAAGTTCTTTGGCTGAAAAACCTAGTTTTCGGCCTAGATTAAGGTAAAAGGCACGGAGGTTTTGGGACTCTGCCATTCTGAGCAAAAAGAATGTTTACAAATCTACACAAAATTTACAATTGCTACTGTTTACATCACTTAAGGGGTTTCCCTACAGTGAAAACTAACTTTTGTTCTAATAACATTTTCAAACTTTTTATGTGCTCAATAGACACAATGTATGTCCATGAACCAAATTCTACAGTTTATTTTGTTAAAAAACATGTGGTTACCATAGGAAAAAAAAAGGAACCCGTTACACGCCCATTTAGGCACATTGGGAATATGGTGTTAGGCCCATATTATCTTGACCGTCGGCACACTAGGGGTGATGTGGTCGGCATCACGCCGGCCGCCTTAACCTTCCCAGAGTAGCTCTGGTACCCATTTGGGGCTGGGTCGACCCAGGAGCCGTTTGTGGCCTAAAAATTTTTCCGCCTCATCTGGGGATCGAACCATAGACCACTGCGCTAGGAAGCCAGTGCACTAACCACTATGCTACCGCGGCAACCACTAAACACAAAAAAAAAATCCGCCATGATTTTACCACTTTTCGAGAGCTAAAAACTTATGTTTCCCAATGACCAAACAATTACCAAATTCATGTTGTGACTGACTTTTTTTTTTCAGGGGCTTTTTTTGATAAGTTAAAAATTCTATTTTTAATGATTTAAAAAAAAAAAAACACTATATTTGTATGAAAAACAATGAAAAAAAAATATTTAAAAAATATATCAAAGCAAATTACCAAAATATCAAAAATAGCCCCTGTCATTTTAAAGGTATATATGTGTCCTACATGCATGCCAAATTTCAGACTGATCTATTAGATAGTTTGTAAAAAATAACATTTTTTGTTAATAAAATGTTAGTTTTGAGAAAAATGCATTTTAGTCACCGAATGACTTGTCTTGTCCAATATACTCCATTCTGGGGGGCTGAATGTGTTTAAAATTGTCCAGCACTATATGCTGCACCTCCTTCAGCTTCCTGCAGCTGCTCCTCTTGCCTTTATCTTGCCTAATTTTTCTTCTTTCCTTCTACATGGTAACCAAAAAAAAAAAAAACAACCGCCATATTGGGTTTTACACCAATTTTCAAGAGCAAAAATCTTATGTTTACCATTGACCAAACTTTATCAAATTGGATACACATGTTGTGACTGACAATTAAAACAATTTGTCTAGGGCTTTTTTTGATAAGATAAAAATTCTATTTTTAATGACTTTTTTTTAAAAATACACTATATTTGTATGAAAAACAATGAAAAAAAATATATTTTAAAAAATATATCAAAGCAAATTACCAAAATATCAAACAAAGCCCCTGTCAATTTAAAGGTATATATGTGTCCTATATGCATGCCAAATTTCAGACTGATCTATTGGATAGTTTGTAAAAAAAAAAAACATTTTTTGTTAATAAAATGTTAGTTTTGAGAAAAATGCATTTTAGTCATCGAGTGACTTGTCTTGTCCAATATACTCCATTCTGGGGGGGCTGAATGTGTTTAAAATTGTCCAGCACTATATGCTGCCCCTCCTTCAGCTTCCTGCAGCTTCTCCTCTCGCCTTTGTCTTGCCTAATTTTTCTTCTTTCCTTCTACCCTGGTAACCAAAAAAAAAAAACAACCGCTATATTGGGTTTTTCACCAATTTTCAAGAACAAAAATCTTGTTTCCCATTGACCAAACTTTATCAAATTGCACCCACATGTTGTGACTGAAAATTAAAACAATTTTACTCATGATTATTTTAATAAGTTTAAAATTCTATTTTTAATGATTTAAAAAAAAAACTATATTTGTATGAAAAAATATTTTTTTAAATATTTTTTTTTAATTTATAAAAGAAAATTACCAAAATATCAAAAATGCAGATGTGTTACTTTAAAGATATAGATGTGTACTACTCATGATTATTTTTATAAGTTTTAAATTATATTTTTAATGATTTAAAAAAAAAACTATATTTGTGTGAAAAAATATTTTTTTAAATATTTTTAAAAAATTTATAAAAGAAAATTACCAAAATATCAAAAATGCAGATGTGTTTTTTTTTAAAGATATAGATGTGTACTACATGCATGCCAAATTTGAGACTCCTCTGTTTGATAGTTTTAGTGAGAAATCGTGCATTTTCGGCACAAATTTGAAAATCATAGCATGGGGGTGGTGCCGACAATATGCTTTTTGATACATCAAATGCATTTTTTATGTTATAAAACCTTGCTCAATCGATTCCTCGATGATTATTTAATAAAATAAGCTCAAAAGTAAAAAATCTATATTTTGTACGTAAAATCCAGTTTTCATAGTAGTGGACCTCCAAGCCACACCAAGTGAACTTCTTATTTTTTTTATTTTAACTTTTGTTACAAAAAATGTGATTCTTTCTGATTATTCAATTGTTCTTTATACAGTTAATTTTACTGTTATTTATGCTCAGTCTTACTATAAATACACCGTGAAAATATTCTTTCAGTAAACCTGAAATGTACGTCAGTCAAGTCTAGGGGGTTAATAGACAGGTTATATAAACTGGGACGAGGTCTGCAAGGCGGGCTGACAGTTTCCTTCCTCGGTACCGTTGCCTTTTCTAGCTCACGAGCAGAGTCAGGTACCCAATTTGAGCTGGGTAAACTGGACAGTTTGACATCGTAGCATAGAAAGAAGTCAACAGCAGAATTCATAAAGTGTACTGGAGACAGGAAGTTGTGGAGAGATATGATCTCCTACGCCGTTAGGCACGGTACTTGACGATGAAGAAGAAACTGGAGCGTGACTCTACAGGGTTTCGATCAGGCAAATAAAGGTCGAGAGGACATTCCATCGTACAAAAAATATCAGGCAATGTGATCGAGGAATTCACAGAGAGCAAAGAAAAAAACGTGTAAGTACTGAGGTATGTGGCTGCAAAGTGAGCGCTAAAGTGGGTCATCTGATTTTCAAAAAAAAATAAAAATAAAAAAATAAATAAAATTGTAAGACGTTTGGTATTTTCATCAATAGTTTCCTAGATAACCGAGGTGTTGTATGTTAATGGCCGGCTTTTATGCGATATTGCCACTTCTTTTTTTTCTGTTTGTCAACGTTTTCAAAAAGCTAAAATATCTTTCATAACTTGTTCTGCCAGTTTCTGTTGGCTTTCATCCCTCCCAACCCCCCAGAAACAAAAACCTTCAGCCAATCGCTTTATACATGTGACATTTTTGCAGGGACATAGTTCTGTATCGGTCGTCAGAATTTTTATTTTTATTAATGAAAAGGTTATGCGTTAGATTTTTAGAACTTGGTTGTTCAGGACTTCTGTACTAGCAAGTACCGTAATGACTGCACAGCCGACTTAATCTCTTCAAAACTTTTGAGCTCTGTCGTTCTCTACTCGCTCGGTTTTTCATTTGTCTCCTCTTAGGCTGGCCTGTAACTTTTCACTATCACACACTGGTCGTATTTTTTCCCCACTAATGTTCTGTTCTTTAATTTTAAAGGTGTTTCTTTAAAAGAATTTTTTTATTTATACGACTGTTGATCTGTGCCGATAGAATTACTGAATTCAGCTATTTTTGCTCTTGTTTTGTTTTTGTAGAATATAAATTCAGCATTTTCATTAGTTATCGTCTCGCTGAGCGACCGGAAAGTAGAGACAGGACCCTTCGTTCAACCATATGCTAAGTATCTCTCCATGTCTCAGTTTTGTGTTCACTGCTGCTTTTCACGTTAATATGTTTGCCTTCAAAATGTTTTTTTGTTAAAGTTATTTTTCTTCAAAAGATTTCAGCAACGTATTTTCGTTTTTGTTGTTGTAGAATCTCAATTTATCATCATCATTATTCGTTACAGAAGGTAGAGTCCTTCATTCACCCAGGTCATAAGTCTCTCTCTCTCTCTCTCTCTCTCTCTCTCTCTCTCTCTCTCTCTCTCTCTCTCTCTCTCTCTCTCTCTCTCTCTCGTCCTCTCGCTCGTCCAACTCTTAACTCTTTGAAAATAAAGTTCGTTGGTTCGTTCTCTCTCTCTCTCTCTCTCTCTCTCTCTCTCTCTCTCTCTCTCTCTCTCTCTCTCTCTCTCTCTCTCTCTCTCTTTCTCCCTCCCTTCCTCTACGTCCCGTCTTGTCTTCCTTTCATGTCAGCTTCAAAGATTCTCTTACATGTGTTCTGTAGTGTACCTTCCTCTGTATGATCCTGCAGACAGCTCCCACCCCCCACTCCCCACCTCGCACATCTATCTCTCTTATAAAGTTGGCGGTCCGGTCTCAGGTTACTATCGTCACAATAGATTCTCCCTCAGCTGGGTTGGAGAAGACCACGTTGCCACCTTGCCACTGAGCCGACAGTCGTGGGGAATATATTCTCTACTGTTTGATTGTACTCCCCCACATGTAGACAGACCCCCGCCCGCCCAACCCCCAAGAGCTCAGATGAGGCCGGGTTCATTTCACATTGTGACGCCTCCTGTGGTTTGGAAAGATCGGTTAAAAATTGGAGGACAATAGTTCCGTGGCTGAGGTGAGACGCCCCCCCCCCCCCCCCGCCCCCTCCCCCCGCTGTGAAGAGAAACCCGGGCCAAATGATCCTTCAGGTCCCCCTTCTCATAGATAACACACGTGTAAACATAAAACAAATAGAGGGAAACCTGAAGCCGGTGAACAGTAAGTAATAAACATAAAAAGACATACAGCAAGCACTCGTAAGACATACAGCAAGCACTCGTAAGACATACAGCAAGCACTCGTAAGACATAAAGCGCAATGCAGGCAGTCCCGGCCAATTAATTGTCTTCTATGGCTTTGTTTTTAAAAAAAAAAAACGAAAAAAAAAAATCTTAAACAAAAAACTAAAAACTGCCGTTAAGTCGATTTCTAATAACTAGAATTGTGGGATACGTCGATATAATGGCTCTGTCCCATCTGAAAACAGGGTATAGTTTCTAGTTTTTAATTTCCCAATATGCCTCAAATGGGCGTGTAACGGGATCCTTTACCTGTACCTTACCTTCGAATAAACATTTTAAACAAATAAAAAGAGGTAACCCGAGGCCTGTAAACAGTAAATAAATAAATATTACACACATAAAGGTATGTTTCAGGCACTTGTCAGAAATAAAGAAGTAGACAACAGAAAAACAACAGGATTGATAGGCTCGCCGAAGAATCGCACCCAGGACCATCCGAACCGCACCACCGCCTAGCTACGGAAGCGGCTCACACTATCCTCCCTGTCAACTAGGCACCACAAAAATAGTGTTTCGTGAACAGGGGTCATTAGCGCGGTTTTCCATACGCAACACCGGATGTGTACTGAGGGCGATCCAGCCTAATTAATGACGCAATCACTTCTGCGGTATAGGTCAGATTACATAAGACAAAGACCGCATCCCTTTCGTGGAGCATAGGGAGATTGAAAAGTCACTTATTATTTTTCACTGTTTATGTGCACACTTGTGTCTTGTGGATTTATATGAAACAAATGTCTAACCGGGGAGAGAAAGCTGCCGGATGACTAATAAGTATTGTGTGTGTATGTTTATTTTTCGCTCCGGATACAAAATAAAAATAAAATGAAGTCTAAAATCGCCAATAAATGGACGTTACAGCAAATTTTTATACGGTGCAGAGTGCCGGAGAGTAACAGAAAAGGAAATGTCCAAACTATCTTCTTTCCACACAACCTGCTTAAGGAAAATTCTTTGAATTTTTTGGCCGAATACTATCTCAACTAGAGATGGCTACTGTGTTTATGTGTCGAAACAATGTGTCGAAACTGCGTCGTACCCGAACGATTCGATGCGCAGATTTTTGCGGTGTCGATACAGTGTCACGTCCTGTCTGTTTTGCAGAGACACATTGTCTCACGCAGATTCGACACATAGCCTGCTTCGAACAGCAGCTTCAGTTCCCGTCTGCTTCGCTGTTTTGCAAAAGGCACACTGTATCATTGTCTCATGTGTCAAGCGTGCGCTACATATGGCGTTCATAGATAGTATGGAAAATCAAACAAGTCATAATTTTTTTTTAAATAATTCCTCAGGACTGAAAGAGGCTTACTACTATTAGGTGTCTGCTCGGTTTGAGTTGAATCATTGTCGCTGACTGTACCTATTCTAGTTTTATATAATGTGTCATTATTACTGTTATTATTATAATTTTTTTCACATATACTGTAGCTGTCAGGATGTTCCCCTTGCATACCATCGTAATGAAAACGACTGTGTAAAATTCATAACAGTGGTCACACGAAACCATCTGTGTTCCCGTCTGATTTTTACTAACGAGAATAAGTAAATCTACATTGTCTCATGTGTCAAGCGTGCGCTACATATGGCGTTCATAGATAGTATGGAAAATTCATACTTGTAGTTTTTTTTCGAAATAATTTTCCATCAGGACTGAATCCAAGGCTTACTACGCATGTTACGGTACTGCTTGAGTTGAATCATTGTCGCGCTCTGACTGTACCTATTTCTAGTTTTTTTATTATACATAAAATAGTCATTATTACTGTTATTATTATTATCTATTTTTTCACTGGAGAAGCTGTCATGGCATATTTCCCCCCTTGCATACCATCGTAATGAAAACGACTGTGTAAAATTCTTAACAGTGGTCACACGAAATACCATAGATTTGTACTAACAGAATGACTAAGTAAATCTACATACTAGGGTGTCACGACTCATGTCGAAAACATTGCTTTCAGTAATTTACTTGTAGTCTGCTGCGTTTCGAAACAGTTCTGCATAGTTCTATTTCATCAAGCGCTCATTATACGCATGTTACGGTACTCTTGACTGTCCTGACTTCAGGCGCTCTCGTAAGAAAACGTGTTTTGTTTATACATAAAATAGTGTTTAAAACTTGTGTTCAACCTCATTTAATCTTCATTTATGGCGGGGAGAAGCCCTGATTTTGGGATTATTTTGTAAAGAATCAAAGACAAACTGTAACGTGGTGTTCTGGTATTTTATTATTCAGGGTTCGTCAACTTCAAGTATGACTAGGCACTAGAGATAAATGTACTACTACTTGTGTTATGACGTGTATGGATTGTCGAATCAATGCTTCGAAACAGCGAGCGATTCGATATGCTTGTTTATTTTACGTCTGCCTCGCTTTTTGCAGTGACACACTGTCTGCAGCCTATGTAAAATTTGAATCAACCGTTCGGAACATAGTATGGAATATCAAACATGTCATATTTTTTCAGGGATGTGTTTATGATGACTTGATTTTACAAGTGATATTATTTTTGCTGATAAGTTTTATAGACACTGGAAATTGTGTCAGTGTTGCAGTTGTCAATGTTTTCAGTGTCAGTGTGTTCGTATAAATGGTATAAGCTCTTTATTAGTACTCGGTGGTGGATTTGCTGATATGTGATATCACGACTGGTCAATTATGTTAAGTTGTGTGTTCGTATAAATTGGCCTTTATAGCCTCCTGCACTCGGTTGTGGATTTGAAATTGTCTACCAAATCCTTACTCTCTAGTTTGATATCATGTGTTATTATTACTGTTATTATTATTGTTGTTTTTTATTATTTTCCCATATACTGCAGCTATCATCATATCTACGTTTTATTACATCATAATGAAGACTTGTGTAAAAATATTGAATTGTGGTCACACGAAACGCCATAGATTTTCACACACGACAGTAAAAACAGAGGAAAGTGTCTCACACAGTTCATGTATACCCACGCCGGTACTGTCTATAAGAGACTTCTTTCTCCCCGATACGGGCAATTGTGTCGTTGTGTCGTTGTGTCGACTCACTGTTTCGAAACAGTTTAAATCACTGCGCTAACTGTTTCGAAACAGTAGAGTGTGTCAATTTGCCCACCTCTAAATTCTCAACTAGGAACTGCTTACACGGTGCAGTAAAACAGATATGCACACCATCATTGCGGGCAGACGCTGGAATTGGGTTGGCCATGTCCTCAGAATGGGCCCTGATACCATCACAAGAACTGCTTTGCTATGTACCCCGGAAGGACGGTGAAAGAGTGGCAGAGTGAAGACAACCTGGTGGAGAACTGTAGAGGCTGAAATTCCAAACATGAACAAGAGATGGGGCACGGCACGAAGAATGGCCACTGACTGAACAAAGTGGGGACAGTTTGTTGCTGCTCTCAGTCAGCCACTAGGCGTGATGGCCACTGACTGTTTTGTCAGTCGGGGATATAGAATCCATGAAGAAGACAACAGACAACAACAACAATATTGCTGTACGCTACAAAGTCATGTGTTGACCGGGCCAGATCTTACATCGATTTGTCATGTCAATGTAACCTACCATTTTATATAACACAATGACATTCAGTTCTCTTTGTTTCATATAAATTAGTTGGATAGGTTTGAAGAAATAACAATTTAAAAATAGAAACTGACTTTTCAATCACGCTGAACATTACTTGTGTTGGCCGTCTCTTTATCACACGTAGTGTGCGACCAATCCATCTCTATCACCATTTTGGTCAACGCATTGAATTTATTCTTGGTATTCACTATCACTTTGGTTGTCGCTCCTTATGGAGCTTGCGGCCACCACTACAACTGGTGCCCTTGCAGGAAGCCTGCACCAGGCATTCATGTACTCTTGTGCAGCAGTGGTTTCTGTTACAATTTGTTTTACATTCGATGATGTTGCCAGCCTCATGAACAACTTCATATAAGTTGCATTGTACGATATGCGATAAGAGCCGCGATAGCACAATGATGTTTTTAAAAGGGGATTTGTTAAACCGCGAAAAAGGCATAACACCTTGCAGAAGACCATAACAGAAGGGAGAGTTGAAGACAAACGCTATAAGTGGGAAGATAACATCAAGAGATGGACGGGAAAGAGTCTATCAGAGTGCACCACCAAGACAAGAGACAGAAGACGTTGGAGATCCATTACAGCCAACCTTCGTTGTGGAGATGGCAACTGATGATGATGATAATGAACAGCTCCAGTCTCATGAATTGGGTACTAGAGCAACTCTGGGAAGGTTAAAGGCAGCCGGCGTGATTCTGGCCGCAACACCCCTAGTGTGCCGAAAGTCAAGAAAAAATGAGAGATACATGTGGTCATGTGACAGCGAACGAGGAAGAAGAAAAAGTCATCATCATCAACCTTCAGCTCTCCAAGGAGCATAGGCCTTCAACAAACTTATACCAAGTCTTCCTGTCCCGTACCAGCAGGTCAAGGTCTTTCCTGAGCTACCAGTAGTCTTATTCTTCCTTTGTCCCCTTAAAGACCCCCGGGAAATTTCACGGGACAATTCTTGGTATTAAGTTAAAAAAAAATAAATGAAATAAATAGCTGCGTGTAACCGACTTTCAGAGGGCCATATTGTTTACTGTACTTGTACTGGTTGTTCAAACAGTGGTTAGTGTTTGCTTATGTCTCTACACAATAATTTATACCAGGAGTCGGTAACTTTAAGTGTCCATGACCTACATCTAGCTTTAGACCCGAAAACTCTCTACCGCCTTCGTCTGCCAGGATATGGGGCTTTGCAAAGGAATGTTAACCTGAATGCAACCCCCCCCCCAAAAAAAAAAAAACTCGATTGTAGTCGTTAGGTTCAACGGTTCAGGATGTAACGTTACTATGGCCCAAGGTTGCCAGTTTATCTTTTTTTGACGCCAAATTCCAGAAATCTAAATTTTTTTGAAATCGTTTGGCGTCAGAAAATTTGTTTGGCTTTTATGACCTTTTTCTGGCTTTTTTAAAAAATTTTTAAACAAGCTAAAACGCTTGTGTGTATGCAAATTTTTGACATTAAGGGCAAGAATGTGTTATGATCATAGATAATATTTCACAACAGAAACTGTTGTGTATCTTGGTTCATTGAGTGATAGAACAAATACATTTTCAACTGGATTTCTAGGTTAAATTGTGTGCAAGAGGCTATATGACAAAACATAATTAATTTGATTTATGAGGAAATTACGAGAGTATGTACAGAGTCTTACGAGCTGCATCGGTTTTGATGCATCAACCTTGGGCCAGGGTAGTGGCTTCTTGTTCACAGCCGTCTCCCAACAGAGATTGTCACTCACTTTGGCACACTACCCTGTGGTCGCACATGATGCACGACGTGCAAGCATGGCATCCAAACCCACAAGGTGTCTTTTCCTGAGGCCACGTTCACCATCACCAATAACTTCCCGTGTGAGTCGCGTAATGTCATTTATATAATCATATGTAAACGTTGCAGTAAAACCTACATTGGCCAAACAGGCAAACGACTTGGGGACAGATTCAGCCAGCACCTTAATGACATCTCCCGGAAAAAATCCACACCAGTTACCATACACTTTAATGGTCCTGACCATCAGGGTCTCATCGACATTCAGGTCACTGCGATCAGATCCTGCTCCTCTGAAACTGCTAGCCGAGTCCATATTGAGCAACGTCTTATCCATCGTATGGGGTGTCTAAAAATAGGTGGTCTTAACACCCTACACTTCTTTGTCTTAGGTGACCCTTTCCACTTCTATTCTATTTTGACCCTTTCCACTTCTATTCTATTTTGACCCTTTCCACACTTATTCAATTTTTCTATTTCTCCGTCGCCCATAATTTAAATATTTTATTAAAATTATGTCTTGATTGTTAATTAATTATTTATTTATCTCCAACTCATTCTGTCCTCCTCTGTCTCTAGTCCTCATTATTATTACGTTTGGGTAGTGTCTTTTTCAATTTTGTTTTTTAGCTTCTTAGTATGTACTGTTTACATCTGGAAGTGGCAGTCATTTCCTTTTCTTGTGACGCACTCTCCCTTCGGCAGACGTGCCAGGTCTTAGCTGCCTTTAGGGAAGTACCCGGTTTTTATTTTTATATTTATTTAGATTCTTATGTGTCCTATCTAGCCCTCACTTTCTTTCCTTTCCCTGTCGAGGGCCTTATGGCCGGAACGTTGGCTATTTTCTTTGTCTTTTGTCCTCGTAAGACGAATCACATTTTGTCGATTTTCTTTCATACCCATCCATGGTTTTGTAATAGTGAATGTAAACGAAAATCACACACACACAAATTGTTTAGAGTGATGAACGCATCTACATAGTCTGAACGTCCCCGAATGACCACTCTCTCCTATGGAAAAAAAAAAAAAAATAATAAACTTTCTTTTTTTTTGGTGGCTCGTGCGAGAAAAAGTTTGTTTTTAATACTTTGATGAAGTGAAGGCGGGGGCACGGAGCTAAAGACGTATATTTCACGTCTGCTCATTGCTGAGCGAGCCTAAGCAAAGTTGCATTAACAAATTAAAGAACGCCAGTTCAAGAAAATGTTACACTACAAATGTGGCCGTGTTACTGTTAGTTGTGTTATCTGTCTGTTTGTTAGTGTGTTAGCGTTGGAAATTGATGTCTGTTCGTTTTAGTAGAATGGCAGATTTTGTTAAAGTAACGAATTTCTGTTGTCGATGGTTCTCAAAATGTATTAACGTTATATTATCCCAGGTTATGTGTCTTCTCTTGAAAAGTCGTATAGTGGTGAAGTTTTAGCACAGTGTGGTCAACTTGAGTTGTTATTTGTCTTAAGAGATTGAGAGTGATGGAAACCTCATGTCCCAGGTTCTCCTGGGTAGCCTGCTGGTGACTAGTTTTGGTTTTAAATGAATGATTGTCACCAAACATGAACGCACACCAATGCAGGTTATGATGATGTAGACCAGCGGTTTTCAAACTTTTTTGGTCCGCTGCTCCCCTGACCTGTGCATAAATCACCGCGGCTCCTCTCTATACTATATATTATACATAAGCAATTGTACCCAAAAAGATTATTTTTATTAGTGATCTCAGCTGTTCGTAACATAGACCTGCTCTGGAGTTTTATGGTGTATTTGTCAATAACTTCTAGTACCTAATGACACGTATTGGTACATGTAATAATACCTCGGCGCAAACATGTCGTCCTACGAAGATCTATATTTATTGATGGACCTTGGCTCATAATATCGAGCCCAACACTTTCCCCAAGCCACCGCGACGCCCTTAGCCGAGGGCCGCGACGCCCCTGGGAGCCGCGACGCACAGTTTGAAAACCTCTGAGTAGACTTTACAACATGGAAAGCTGTGAAGTCACGACAGTAACATGCATTGGTTTCAAAAAGATCCCAAAGACGCAACAATAGACAATGCAGTCAGCGACCCATAGCTTGACAGCTTGCGTCAGGGTCAGCGAACCAGAGCTGAACAAGACCCTACTCCACCTCCAAGTGGTGGTCCTGGAAACAGGCTGCATCACTGCAGTCTTGCTGAGTGAGTAGGGATCGAAGAGGGAAGGCTAACCCGGTCCCAAAAATGCCGTGCGGAAGTCGGATGTATCGGCCGAACGGCGCAAATATCGCAGCTTCGCTGTACACGGGCACAACGCAACCAACGTCCTTTTCAGGACGAACGAGGAAGAAGAAGAAGAAAAAAGATCCCGGAAAACGTTTTCTAATGCTGTTTATTTAGCTGAATAGGCCTATGACGTGCCGCTGCTTCTTATGTACTTGCTTTGATACAACATGATTCAAATACCCAGCAACATCATACATTTCCTAATCATTTCTTATACGTTTAATAAGGAGTGATTCAGTCTTGTCTGTCTTCTTCCATTTGACATCTACCATATTTACTAGCAACGAATGGTTGGGTTTCTGTATCACTTTCTAAAATACAACTGTAGCGGCTCTGTCGTAGATTTTTTGATAGGAATTTAAGATCAATTATGGTCCCGTCTGGATAGAACTAGAACAGGTGATTGCTCAGTGGGAGATAAAGTAAAGAAATAGATTTTCACGAGTGAAATGGTGAAAGGTAAAGTCTGTCCCTGGATTTGAGATATAATCTATTAGAGATAATGTAATCCAGCCTATCGGTTACGACTGAGATACTTGTAGTGGATTTTGATGGTATTGTATGGTTGAGGTGTTACCTAGTGTAATGAATGAGGTCAGCTGTGAAGGCTCCTGAGATAAATGTTGATGCGAATTACAGAAGGCCCTTCTTACTACCACTTACGACCTCAAACATATCTTTTTTTCTCTACTAATGTGAATGTAGCTACGTTAAAAGAAGTCTAGGGTACTGAAATGTAATGTGTTGTAGTAGATTACCCACACACACACAGATATTTAATAAGTCTAATAATAATAATAATAAAATTTATAACACACTGAACTAACTCAGGCTGTTTTAGTTTTAAATATTAAATCTTTTGTTAAATTTATTTGTTCTGAACCAAATGTTTGTTGGTCAGAACATATGAAATATTATGGAGTTATAAATGGAATGCATAATTATATGACATAATAAAATGGAATGTGATTACAAAGGTATGTTATAAGTCTGGTTAATATTAATTATATTAGATTGTCCCAGGAGAACTAATACTGAATGTACTGTTGGGGTGGTATCATCACGCCCAGTCCGTGTCTACCAAACATTGTCCATTGACTTATGGGATGAATACTTGGTTTAGTTTCCCACAATGGTATGTCTTTATTAGATGGTGAATTAGTTGATAAATTCGTTGATAAATTCGTTGATAAATTCGTTGGTAAATTAGTTGGTGAATTCCCAGCAGGCCAGATCTCACTTATCTCGACTGCGTCGATCTTGTACAAGAGTCTGGTGGCCCCTCCTCTCCGTGCTGGGGTACACTATTCGGCTGCTCTGACACAATGTTAGACTGCACTGGTCCACGCTTGTATATATCACAACAGCATTTGGCACCTTTTCGGTGCCAAACAGAAACTCACAATTCTGAAATAAAAGTTTTGTGGCATGTGTCAGAACTCTACCTACTGAGCCACTTCTGCACACAACACTACACAACAACACCACAGAGACTGGGTCAGATCTCTCTGACCACACAGTACCTCTTACCCAGTTGTTTTCACATAGTACCAGTTCCCCAAGACTACATTGCATCTGAGATATGTTCAATAGTTTCCTTCTATTCAATAAGATAGGTGATATGTTCCACTGATCTCAACAATAGATCCGCCTTCCATAGTTTTAGTAGGCGTCCATATATTTTGTTTGTCTCTAGACCCTGAACTGGGGCTGGGGATCTAGAGCGAGCACTTACTTGTCGTAAACATTTTATATGATATGGCAGTATCAATCACTCGAAATATTAAAATATACAAAAGAATTGCTTTCATTCTTACCAGAATTCAGAATTGAGAACACAGTTAAATGCTAGCAAAACTCAGCTGAGCTGCTGGCTATATGATGGCGTCCCACTACAATTATGTATAGAAATACTTCTGGAAAAAACACCACAGGTACTAAACCACTGTGTCTCTGGACAGTCTTGTAACGAATGGCAAAATTGCGCATTTCTGTCCTGTCAATATGATTTCATTCATCCAATCACCGACTCCCCCCCCCCCCCTAACTTTCAAATCTACAACCAAAAGTCAAATTTCAGTCAGCTCTCAGTCAAGTATGTATTACTGTCTGTTGGTCCGTCTGTCTCTACTTGTTTTTCATACAAAAAAACACGCTTGGTTCTTGGACCAACGCCATGCAATACCCTACACACTTCTGCCTCCGAAGTTATTTTTAGCCACAATTCTCCACCCTACCCCTCTCTTCCATTACAGCTCGATTTTTGCAATTGCGTCTCAAGGACGAAAATTTTGAAACTTTAGTGACATTTTTTAACAGTGCAGTCGCTAGTCTGATATGAACAACACAGTCTTTTGTCAATATCTTCCTTATTATCTATCCGTCTGTATAATTTAAAGTATATTATTTCTCTGCTCAAGATGGGCTATCAAACTAGCTAGGTTTTATATTCATAACATTATTATTAAGAAAAAGTTACTTTTTCAAGGTTAGTTTTTTTCTTTTGAAATATGTTCGAGAACCTTCTCCACGGCGTTTGCCGCTGAATTCAAATAACAATCAAGTATCGTAAAAGTCCAAGAAATGACTGTTTCTGACAAGAGTTAAAGTCGTTTTTTGTCCACTTCCTTACCTTGTATCAACTAGTGATGTGAATTTTTTTCTTTTACTACCAATTGCGTCTGTTAGCCTTGCTATCTTCAAACACGTGTTCAGTCATATTTTTCCTTTTGTGTTCTCCGTTTTCTCTCCCGTCTACAAAGGGTAAACGTTTCGTCTGCACGTCTAACTCGTTAGTTTTAAATGGCGGTGGGAAAGGCTGGCATGGGCGAGCATGTCTCCTAGTATCTTACGCATTATTTTTAACCCTACATTTTATCGTTAAATTTGGAGATATTTTAACGATGTATCATGGTAAATTCATCACAATACTTAGATCAGACAGTATTCCTATAAATATATATATATATATATATATATATATATATATATATATATATATATATATATATATATATATATATATATATATATATATATTCAACCACTCACATCTACACACACACAGATACGTGACGACAATTTGACGCACAGACGTGAAAACTATATCTATGGAATAGGGATCTTTTGGGACAAGCTGACCAACACACGTAAATAAAGTTTATGTAAATTTTATTTATCATAAAGAACTTCACAACAGCAGTATTTTGAATATCAAATCAAATACAAATAAACATAAGTCAATTAATTAATTAAAGAGTTAGACTCATAGGTGTAATCCTCGCTCCCTCTGTTGAGACAAGATCCCGTTAGAAGAAAGTTATTAACCACAAAGAGTCAAAGATTTATACGATATGGTCTAGTAATTCCCTCTACAGTAAAGAACAGAGTTATACGTTAATCTATTCTGATAAAGGCCAGCATCAGCAAAACTTGCATAGAAAAATACACAAAGTGAGTACATGGATTCTACAAGATATACATGAAAATTATTCATTCATTCTTCCTCTCTTCTCAGACAACCGTGGCCACGAGCATTCTTTCTTAACTAATACTGGTGTTGTATCTTCTGGAACAATCTTTAGGACACACACCCACAGCCAATCCAGTGTTAATTTTGGCAAAGAGAGCCCCAGCTCCTCAAAAGACAGAATCAAATCTACTTCTCTGGGGAGCGTTCCCTTTGTTATTATTATTTAGGATTACTGTTTAGGTCACTTTTAATTGGTCCAGGTAAGGAATTTAACGGCGCTCACAGTGTCAATAGCTTGAGATTTCCAGTACATAGAAATGACAGGTTGGTAACTTCTCTCAGCATAAAATTCTTTGTCACACCACAAATGGTCCAACGTCAGGAGATGTAAATGCTTGTTAAGTCACCGCAACGGGCTGACTGTAAATGAAATTTGCAAAGAAAATCTGGATCTATATGCCCAGTTAAAAAAGTCACTCTTAATGTTCTTTGGGTGGTATTCTGTCTCTTTCTGGGTGTAAACACAACCTCAGACAGTTTTTACCTTGAAGAAACCTAGATACTAATTAAATTGTTCTTTTGTCTGGTTACTCTCAGATTTACATGGAAGCCGCTGGTAAGGTTTAGGGTTTGACCCAATACTGTGTAAAGGAGAAAAAAATACAAATACTTAACCATAATATAGTATTTCCAATCCTATCCTTAACCCGCGTAAAATATAATATATTTATCCACTTCGGTTATTTAATTTTAAATCATAAGTAGTATTGTAGGTGCAAAACGAGGCGGTTTGTGGTGGCGGCGCATGACTTTTATATAGCAAAATATACGGGTCGCATTTCAGGTAGTGATGGCGCTGCCTTTTTATATAGAAAAATATATTAGTTCAATAATGGCGGGTGTATAGGTATTTTGTGTGTGTTGCAGCTGGTCGGTGGGGTATTGACTTTGGTTGGCGGGGTTGCCGACTCATGTGGTGTAGCTGGTGGGTGTGTGTTGGTGTGTTTTATATAATATATATTTTACAACACGTAGACAATATATACACAATATTTATACATATATACAGACAATATTTATACATACAATATTTATACATACAATATTTAGACAACTTAGATAACAAAGGTTTTTTAATTGTAATAAATATATTTTATTTTCAAACAGCAGTAACAAACATTATATGAGCGGGGTCACATACTGGAAGCCGGTTATGTTAGATTGAAAGAGGAAGGTGTGTACAATTTTTATATTTTATTTTCAAACAACAATAACATAAAAACATTATATGAACAGGATCACTTATTGGAAACCGGTTATGTTAGATGGAAAGAGGGAGGAGTGTACAATTTTTTATTTATTGGTAAACAACAGTAACAAAGGGGACATAGTGGAAGAGAGCTATTTGTTAGATATTGAGGGGAGATATCGTCACGTTGTCGTCGTGTACCTGTCTTTTGATGTAAAAATAGGACAGAGAGTTTCTGTGTTGTTCGTATGTGTAGATGGCGGAGTTGTGTGTCTTGAAACCTATATTTTTCCCGCCCTGCGCGTGTTGCGTGTTGAGGACATCTAAAAAAGTGTTTTTGTCTAGTGTGTTGTGATGTTTATTGAGACCTTTAGTGGTAGTTTTGTCATAATCTCCAAAACAGTGGTAAGTTTTGCTGCAGAGGGAAACCATCCCACTACCCTCATACTCTAACTTAAAAAGATCTGGTGTTCGTTTATCAAACAATTTTTTGTCGCGGCATTTCTGACAAACGATTCGCGTTTTACCCCCACTAGCAATAAACTCGGATCGATGTTCGGGACACACTTCGGCGGGAAACCACTGATCGTAGACGGTATAAAATTCTTTTCGCATAGAGGGTTTAACCGCGTCCGCCAGGTTATTTGTACTAAGGGCCAAGTAAAGACTATCGGTATCAGTCTCGCATAACTGAAAGTCAGCTCTGTCTACAAATCTATCTAGACAATCGTAATAAAATTCTAACATGCGGAGTTTTGCGTACTGGTAGACGAAAGAACCTATCTGCGCGGGTAGGTCCCAACTAATTTTCTTCTTAATCATCTCTATCTCGAAAATGTCGTCCGTCACTAAACTCATCTTTTTAAAACGCGGACAGTTTATTAATTTAGACGTCCCCTCCCCGGTCATGTACGAGACCTCGACGTGCTTCGCGTTATTGGTCAACGTCTTGCCGTAAGCTGCGTTCCCTAACAATTTCATAGTTTCACTAGTTATGGCGTAAACATCGTCTATATCTCCTTGGCGGCGGGCGTCGGAGACGGTATCCCCAAATTGTTTGAAACAAGTCGCAGGTGTATTTTCGATCACCTAGTATATATGAGTGACCTCTAAGCCCTTGGACAGATACCAACGAAGCAGAGGCGTCGCCAACAGAATCTTTTCACCTACGTAACTGCCGATCAATGTCCGTCTAGGGGTAGTCAGAAGTTTATTTTTTTCTGCGTATTCGCGCATGAAATCTCCTATACCGTCTCTCGTGACGTCGACATTTTTGAAAATGGGCGTCATTTCCGAAAAATGCTCCTTTAGGGAGTCGGGGACTCGAATGTCGCATTCGACTAACCCAAATAAGGTCTCGTCTATAACAGAGGTTAGAATCTGTTGTTCTGTTAGAGGGTACCTAAATTTGGAATACGAGGGTTTCAGACTCGGGAATGTTGTGATAAAATCACTCCTTTTAACACCCCGCTCAATTTCCCATATTCAAAAAAACCTAGTAACGTAAATTTTCCGCTATAACCCCACTAGTAGATTTGAAAAATCGTTGAGGACAAAGGTCACACTGTTACTAAGTATTGGACACAGTATTTGTATTTTCTTTACTATTATCGTTCAAAAGGGTTACCACCCGCAAACGCATTCACCCCTCCTATTATTTAGAGACAGGTTGTAACTATAAATAGATACAACATGTTTGAAATTTTCTTGCCCAAGGCCATCGCTGGTCCAAGATTTGAATTAACTAATGACAAGCATACGATTCCCCACCAACAAACACATGCGCTTTTTCGTTACCCGCCCCAATTTTAAAAAAAAGACCATTAGACAGTTTGGCAGCTGGCCAATGCGTTGTTTCGTTTCTAAGAGCGGGCGAGAGAGAAGAAAAAAAAAAGGGGGGGGGATTAACATAGAAAATAAAAATCTTACCTAACTTGTGCATTGTGAAACTGAAACTAGCGAACCAATTGTATGCAGGGCAGAGAAAGGGGAAAAGAAAACATAGATAATGTAATGGATTCTATTGCAGGATAAATAAAAAGAAAGGACAGAAACGATAATATTGTTTATTAGAATACCATATTAATTCCTATAATATGTTATCTTGCTTTAGAGTAAAAATAGGTTGTTCTGAATAAAGAAAGAAGAAAAGTACAAAGATGAAAACTATGATAAAGAAGTAAATGAAAACATACTGGCTAGATAAAGGACAATTGTCCGGTTAATAATCACTTTCTATTTTTAAAATAACTTTAAAAACAACGGAGATATCGAAGAAAATAAAAATGGAAGACAGACAGACATACACAGTGGTAACCGCTCAACTTTGAAAATCTTCGGATGTTACATTTTAGGGGACGCGTTTTTGAACAGTCAAATTGGCTTAACTTGATTTCATTGGTTGAGGTTAGTTATGAAGAGAGGGGATAAAACGAACGATTTGCCAAGCATAAGTGCCACTTGAAAAATATTTCCTACAAGAAGGGTTAAGAGCAGACGCAGAGAAAATTTGTGACCAATTGCCTTTGCAGTTTGGAATTCGGCGATCTGAACTTGTGCCATTGATCGCTAGTTAACCTTATACTTGTGAAATATTTCATTGATTGCGGTAAGATGAACAATTTTATTGATGTATTTATATTATTATTAATATGTAGAGGCCAACCCAGATAGAGCGCCCACAAATTTTGGTTGTGCGACATTTGCCTTTGTGGAAGCTTGCGACATACTAGGAGCACAGGCATGCCTATGAAGACTTAGAAAGCAAATAAAAGTACATTGTGTTGGAAAGGGATATATAAAATATTACGACTTTAAGACCAGAAAGCTACTGGCAGTCTCCTGCAGATCACAGTGTTATAATAATTTTGAAAAATAAATAGAATGTCATACTACCAGAGTTAACAACTCACTAGAGAGAAAAGAAAAGATTGTACCCCAGATGATGATACTGTCGATAACAGAGATTATAGTGACAGGGGCGTTGAAACCATGTGGGGAGAAGAAGATACCCCCTGAGTATGAAGCAGTCACAATAAAAGTTAAGGACTGTAGCTAATTTAGTTAGCTCTTTATCTGATCACAAATGCATGTTTAATGATGTTTAATTGTTAGTGGTGGAGATACGTAACTAGAGTACTTAGGGAGGATTGTTCCTCTTGTTTGCAGGGTTGAGTCATATATTACCCAGTGAGCCATAACCTGGAGCTGCAGAGTTTGAAGCACCATGCTGGGTGTTTGAATGTGAAGTATTATCTACCTCCAGAGAACACTGTAGTGAACGAGTGTGTATTTTTCGAGCAAGTCATCTATCTTCAAAGGAACCACAAGATAAGCCATAAGATTGCGGGCTTCTGGCAGGTCATCACTTTGTATTCTCCACACGTCTAATAAACTGTATTTGTGATATGATGAGTCACCCAGTCCTTCCACGTAGTAACACTTCATAGGACAGTATTGTTTCAGCAGTGAATAAAATCATATAAACATTATAGTAGTGACATTTATGGACACGATGTCCTTCCTATTTATTTAATGCTGTACATAAACACAATTCATTTTAAGTTTTAAACATTCCTGTCCCAAAAGATTTGCGGTACAGGAAATTAAAATTGTAACATAATATTATAACTTTAACCCCAGTCTTGTTGATTTAATTTGCATTACGTTAACGTTGTGTTTGTTAATTTCAGGCATTTATCACTACATTTTCATTACCCTAGACACGTAGCCATATAACAAACATCCCACAATATATATATATATATATATATATATATATATATATATATATATATATATATATATATATATATATATATATATATATATATATATATATATATAAAAATATTGCACAGCGTGAGATCTGAGGGAGGTAGCGTTAGGTCTCCTGAGAACTCATCAACACCATTTTCAACTACTAGACTCAGGGTCTTACATAGCTTGACCTCACGCTGTAGACACACATATTTGCATTTAATTACCACCAATAACCTCCCCGGTGTAATCCACCACAAATGTGTCGCTCAGAAAGCGACCGATTGATCGATCGGTTCGTTTGAGTCGCTGCCATTCGCATTCCCACATTTCGACCAGGTTGACATCACATTCGGTCTTCAAATATTCACCAATTTCCCGCGTCTTTTCATACAACGCAGTCAAGGGTTTCTTATTGACTGGATTAATGTCTCCACCGGTGGTTAGTGGACAGTTAGGATGTCCGTGGAAAAGACAACCATGAAACTGATAGACTGTGCGAGACTCTTTGTCCCAGCCATCGACTCTAATGCGCCTACGCCCCAAAGCCATTTCACGGCCGTTTAACTGGGTTTTCAAAGACACATTATTTTTGTGCGATACCCAAGTCAACCACTCGCGACACTGCACGGTGTATTTATTGACTTTATGGTACCTGAAACCATCCTCCTTTTTTCTTCTAACAGGAAAATCAGTGGGCATATTCTGCATTAGCGCCCACAAATAAAGAGCGTTGGCGTCATAACCTTTAATGCTCTGAACAACTTTGCCACCTCTAATGTGCGTTTTGTCTTTTTCATGAAACCTATGAAATATTATTGACGGACCCCCAACTATATTTTGTCTCAGAGTGTTATGTAAATCTTGTTCGCGTTTCGAACATAAAGAAAAAGATATATTTGACGGCAGAGTTTTGAATAGGTACTTTAAGGTTACCCCGGGAACAGAAATGGCGTCTTTAAACATATCTACACCCAGATCCGCGTAAAAACTAACTTGTTGTTCTACCACACTTAAGAATGGAACTATGTCTTTGTTGTTATACCACGTCAGAAAATCGCGCAGCGTGTCCATGTGACTATCGACCCAGACCCTTTGACATTCGGCGTACTCGGCACTGGAAATATTACAATTTTTTAGGGAGGAAAAAAAGGCCGAGTGGGGTGGTAGCGTCGTTTCGTTTAACTTGTTTAAATCTGTGACGTATTCGTAGCAGAAAAACACTTTAGTTTCTTTAACTTTATAGGCTGCGAGATACTTGCTATAACTGAAACCGGGGGTCAGATAATTGATTATATCTAAAAATTTTAACTGGGCGGTAGCGATACACATAAAGTTATTATTTCTTTTTACTAAATATTTAAAGTCTTGGTCTAGGAAATACTTTACTAGGTATGGTTTTATAACATTTACGTCGTATTTCCCCGAGTTGAACCCTATAACAGGGAGCTCTCGCAAATACTCATCGAGTCTTTCGATGTGTCCCTCCAAATCACCGAGTTGTGTATACACCTCATCAAAGCGCACACGTAAGATGGCATAAGCCGCCTCGGCGATTCGGGACAGATGGTCAAGCATCCTATTGACCAAGTCTTGAGGATCGCCCGTTGTGATAAAGCAGACAGGCTCTTCCAACCCGGGGACATTGGAAGCTACCGAACAAGACAGAGGGACGTGTTTTGACAAAAATGTAGTTACGATCACACCAGCGGGTAAATCTTCGTTAGCGAAAAAACACTCATAATCAAAAGTCGACCGATATGGAAACACGAACTGTGTATCGACATCTATACCCTGCGCGGCGATTGATTCCCAAATGGTTTCCGGTGGGGTATAAACCCCACCTTTAAATATTTCCACTCTCTTACCCCCGGGACACGTGTTCTCGTGTTTTTCCATATCCCTAAAAATCTTCCATAATTTCCCACATTTGGGACACGAAAAAGAGTGGCCCGCCCTATCTATATCTACTATGTACATGAAATGGTTTTTATAAACTAATAGACGCAAAGTTTCTTTATAACTATCACCACCTCTTGGGGAGCCACGCTAGCGTAGTGGTTACAACACCGCTCTGGCGACCGGGTGATACAGGATCAAACCCGGGCGACGGCATTTGAGGATTTTTCGTCGACCGGGATTTGGACTGGATTAACTCGAGACCTGGCGAGGACATTTGAAGGAGTGTCGTCGACCAGGGACTGGTGGCTCCTGAGCCGACTCAGCTGCAATGGGTACCTCCGAAATCGGCGAGTATTTGCCTGAATGGCGAGGGACACCTGTCTCTGTACAAGAAATAAAGGGATACTCACGTAAAATCAATGTCAGGTTAGACTTAAAATAATAACCTGAGATTTCGCCTCGAGTATTAGCGGGCGAACGCAAAAAAAAAAAAACCACCTCTGAGTTTGGGGGAAAGGTTTTGTGGGTCGTCAAACTCAAACACGTCAATGTTTACTTTAAAACAGTTGTCTAAGGCGGGGATTTGGGGTAACCGCACGCCGGGAAAATCGACTAGGGAGTCGATACCCTGATTTAATTGCCACTGCTTTACGAGCCGGCGCGTGGTTTTTCTAATGTCCGTAATGGGAGCCCCCCTAAAAACCGATAAACACCTAAAAAAACCAAGGTTATCGGTGTAAGGGTTTAAGCTCGAGTCCTGTTGTAATGTGTTAATATCTTTATTGTCGGTGATGTGTGGTGGAATATCACCTAAACAACAGCCGATAGGGTGTTCTTGGATGAGATAAATGTAAAAAACTAGTGGCAGGTATCGATTCAACATAATATTTTGTGTTGGGTCTGTTTAACTGTGCGTTATATAAGCGTGTAACTATCGTGTAATTGATCTACAAAAGCGTTGAAGTCTGTAACATTATTAATTAGATGAGGTATGTCCAAGACACACGCGTTAATGTGTGATGCTTGGTAGAAGCGGAGTTCATTCGTTTCTCTATGCCGTAGAATGGTGTGGTAACTTTAATTAATTTTGAACCGTTTTGTTTGTTTGTTAAAGAGGGGTCTGAGCAGGGAAACCCAATCTATTCGTTGTGTGTTGTCTGGTCTATGGAAAAAGGTGAATGTAGACAAGTATTTGTTGAGGTTGGTGTGTGTGTTTATGGCTGACCAGTTGTCTTTGTAGATCTGTCTTACGTCAGACGGTATGTCTCGTAAACTGTCCAGGTCAGAGGCCAGGCGCGCCTTTTTATTAGGCCTTTGGTGACTGGGCCTTGGGCGTTTGAGTGCGGAGGAGGGGGTTGCCTGGACTGCAGCTGCTGTGGGGGGAATTTTTGCAGAGGATGGGGATGTCTGTTGATAGTGTTGAGCCGAGGTGGGGGAATTGTTGAAAATGTTGTTGAGGGCGCTCCTGTTGCAGATGGTGGCGTCTTCTGATAGTGTTGAGCTGAGGTGGGGGGAATTGTTACAGATGCTGGTGTCTGCTGATAGTGGTGAGACGAGGTGGGGGCATTGTTGCAGCTGATGTGGCGCCTGATGATGCTGGATTCTGTGTAAGTACAGAGGGGTGATGCTGCAGTGTGTGGTACCGCAACCTATCAGCTCGGGTAAAGTTGTTTCCACAAATAGCACAACTGAACAGATTCAGAGAGTGGACGGTATTGATGTGGCGTAATAGAGTATCACGACGGGTGAACCGTTTGCCGCATCGGGCACACATGAGGTTGTTTTGTGCCACTGTGCCTGTTTGTGGTGTGTGCGAGGCTTCCGTGCTTGAGCCGGGAGCATGATCATTCTCTGTATGGCGTTTAAGTGTGTCAGTCCTCGTAAAAACACCCGACCACACAGAGAGCACGCGTGTCGTTGTCGCCCGTGCGCTGTATCTAAATGGCGGTTGAGATCGTGTGCCCTGGTGAAAACTCGATCACACTCAGAGCGTGTCTGTTTACTAACTCGATTATTTTTGTCACATGTATTTTTATTTATTTATTTATTTATATTTATTTTTATTTTATTATTTATTTTTAATTTTTTTTTTAATATCTAAATTTTTTTTCTCTTTCACAGATGCTTCAACCGGAGAGACGAAGACATACATTGAAACTTTGAAGAAGCTTACAGGTCGTCTTCGGCGACTTTACCCATTAAAAGATCAGAGAACTGCACTACTGTTGCACGATAATGCCACGCCACACACCGCTAAACGCACCATTGATGCGATTGCAGAATTTGGCTGGACATTATTACCACATCCCCCTTACAGTCCCGATCTTGCACCTTCTGACTTCCATCTGTTTGGACCACTGAAAGAAGATCTTCGCAGACATCACTTTGAGGACACCGAGACCCTTAAGTGAGCCGTACGCCAGTGGTTTAGGAAAAAGTACACAAATTTTTACCGTGCGGGGATACATGCGAAAAGGTGGACAAAAACTGTAACAAATAACGGAGACTACATTGAGAAATAAATTTTTGAAGATCAGACTTGGAGCTACATTTTAATGTGAATTTTATCTGTTTTCTTGCGTATTGAATGAAATTAAAAATTACGAGGCATTACTTTTTTTACCATCCCTCGTAGCAGGACTGAATGAAAAAAGAGTTATTAGAATTTAGAAATATCCTATCTCGGACTACCTGTCTGTGTTTCCTTAGTAAAAGTCAGTGGTAAGAAACAACTTATCTCTGACTACCTGTCTGTGTTCCCTTAGTAAAAGTCAGTGGTAAGAAACAACCTATCTCGGACTACCTGTCTGTGTTCCCTTAGTAAAAGTCAGTGGTAAGAAACAACCTATCTCTGACTACCTGTCAGTGTTCCCTTAGTAAAAGTCAGTGGTAAGAAACAACCTATCTCTGACTACCTGTCTGTGTTCCCTTAGTAAAAGTCAGTGGTAAGAAACAACATATCTCGGACTACTTGTCTGCGTCCTTTTAGTAAAAGACAGTGATTAGAAACAGCCAATCTCAGACTACCTGTCTGCGTCCCCTTAGTAAAAGACAGTGATTAGAAACAGCCTATCTCAGACTACCTGTCTGTGTACCCTTAGTCAAATACAGTGATTAGAAACAGCCTATCTCCGACTACCTGTCTGTGTCCCCTACGTAAAAGACAGTGATTAGAAACAGCCTATCTCAGACTACCTAGCTGTGTCCCTTAAGTAAAAGACAGTGATTAGAAACAGCCTATCTCAGACTACCTGTTTGTGTCCCCTAAGTAAAAGACAGTGATTAGAAACAGCTTATCTCAGACTACCTGTCTGTGTCCCCTAAGTAAAAGACAGCGATTAGAAACAGCCTATCTCAGACTACCTGTCTGTGTTCCCTAAGTAAAAGACAGTGATTAGAAACAGCCTATCTCAGACTACCTGTCTGTGTCCCCTAAGTAAAAGACAGTGATTAGAAACAGCCTATCTCAGACTACTTGTCTGTGTCCCCTAAGTAAAAGACAGTGATTAGAAACAGCCTATCTCAGACTACCTGTCTGTGTCCCCTAAGTAAAAGACAGTGATTAGAAACAGCCTATCTCAGACTACCTGTCTGTGTCTCCTAAGTAAAAGACAGTGATTAGAAACAGCCTATCTCAGACTACCTGTCTGTGTCCCCTAAGTAAAAGACAGTGATTAGAAACAGCCTATCTCAGACTACCTGTCTGTGTCCGCTAAGTAAAAGACAGTGATTAGAAACAGCCTGTCTCAGACTACCTGTCTGTGTCCCCTAAGTAAAAGACAGTGATTAGAAACAGCCTATATCAGACTACCTGTCTGTGTCCGCTAAGTAAAAGACAGTGATTAGAAACAGCCTGTCTCAGACTACCTGTCTGTGTCCCCTAAGTAAAAGACAGTGATTAGAAACAGCCTATCTCAGACTTGCACCTGTCATTGAAGCTAAGCGCAGTGCTATGAATGAATACAAACGTTCACCGAGTGCCAGAACCCTACAGATCCTGAGGGCTACGAGAAGCAAAGTTCAACATACTGCTCGACGCTGTGCAAATGACTACTGGCTCCAGCTCAGTGAGAGCATCCAGATCGCAGCGCAAACAGGCAACATTAGACAAATGTATGACGGTATAAAGAAAGCACTTGGCCCCCATAAAAGTAAGACGGCACCGCTAAAAACCATCAGCGGAGAGAAGCTAACCGATAAGGGTAAGCAGATGGAGAGGTGGGTCGAGCACTACTCTGAGCTTTACGCTAGAGACAATACCGTTACGCCTGCAGCCCTTGATGGTGTCAACAGTCTGCCAACTATGGAGGAGCTGGATGCCGAACCAACATTAGAGGAACTCAGCAAGGCCATTGATAGCTTGGCCTCTGGCAAAGCACCAGGCAGTGATGGGATTCCTCCTGATTTAATCAAATGCTGTAAGAGCACGCTATTACATCCCCTGCATAGGATGCTGTGCCAGTGCTGGGAAGAGACAACTATTCCTCAAGACATGCGAGATGCCAAGATTGTAACACTGTATAAAAATAAAGGAGACAGAAGTGATTGCAATAACTACAGAGGCATCTCTCTTCTTAGTATTGTTGGTAAGGTTTTTGCCAAAGTCATCTTAATGCGACTACACAAGTTAGCTGAGCGCATATATCCAGAGTCACAGTGTGGATTCCGAGCTGGCAGATCAACAACAGACATGATCTTCTCTCTCCGCCAGCTTCAGGAAAAATCAAGAGAGCAGAAAAGACCACTATATATCGCCTTTATAGACCTCACAAAAGCATTCGACCTGGTTAGAAGGGATGGACTCTTTAAAATCCTCTTGAAAATAGGCTGCCCTTCTAAAATGCTGGAAATGATAAAGTCATTCCATGACGGCATGAAGGGAACAGTCCAATATGCTGGAAGCACGTCACAGCCCTTTGATATACGAAGTGGCGTTAAACAAGGCTGTGTTCTGGTTCCGACCCTCTTCGGAATCTTCTTTGCCTTACTCTTGAAACATGCATTCAGAGATGCAACTGAAGGAATATGCCTTCACACTAGGTCAGATGGCCGTCTGTTTAATCTTTCAAGGCTGAAGGCAAAAACAAAAATCAGAAGGGTCACTATAAGAGACTTGTTGTTCGCTGATGATGCTGCAGTCGTCACTCAAAGCCAACAGGAGCTTCAGAGCTTGATGAATCGCTTCACTAAAGCATGCAAGGACTTTGGCCTCACAATAAGTCTAAAGAAAACGAATGTGCTGAGTCAGGATGTGGGTGCTGTACCAGTTATCACTATCGATAACTATGAATTGGCAGTGGTGCACCACTTCACATACCTAGGGTCTACCATCAATGACAAACTCTCACTGGATACAGAAATCGACAGCCGCATTGGCAAAGCTGCAGCTACCTTTGCCCGCCTCACATCGCGTGTTTGGGGAAACTCTAAACTCACAATGAAGACCAAAGCTGCGGTATATAATGCCTGCGTCACCAGCACACTCCTATATGGCAGCGAGACCTGGACGACCTATGCTAAGCAAGAAAGAAGGCTCAATACCTTCCATTTGCGGTGTCTACGCCGCATCCTCGGCATCTCGTGGAAAGATAAAGGGACAAATGTCGAGGTGTTGTCACGTGCTGGCCTTCAAAGTATGTATACGCTTCTTAGACAGCGCAGACTTCGCTGGCTTGGCCATGTTCGCCGCATGGAAGATGGTCGCATCCCAGAAGATATCTTCTACGGACAATTAGCAGATGGCAAGAGAACAGTTGGGCGACCACAGCTGAGGTTCAAAGATGTGTGCAAGAGAGACATGAGGGCACTGGACATGGATCCAGCAACATGGGAGGATGAAGCTGCCGATCGCACTAAGTGGCGATGCTATTTACGGCGCCACCTCAGATTGGGCGAAGAGAGGCTCACACAAGAAGCAGAGGTGAGGAGAAAACGTCGAAAGGAGCACCAGGAAAATAAGCAGCTGAGGGCTGTCACCTCAGGGGCGCATTCCCATAGTCAGTTATGACTGAAGGGGCTATTATTATTATTATCTAAGACTACCTGTCTGTGTCTCCTAAGTAAAAGACAGTGATTAGAAACAGCCTATCTCAGACTACCTGTCTGTGTCCCCTAAGTAAAAGACAGTGATTAGAAACAGCCAATCTCAGATTACCTGTCTGTGTCCGCTAAGTAAAAGACAGTGATTAGAAACAGCCTGTCTCAGACTACCTGTCTGTGTCCCCTAAGTAAAAGATAGTGATTAGAAACAGCCTATCTCAGACTACCTGTCTGTGTCCCCTAAGTAAAAGACAGTGATTAGAAACAGCCTGTCTCAGACTACCTGTCTGTGTCCCCTAAGTAAAAGACAGTGATTAGAAACAGCCTATCTCAGACTACCTGTCTGTGTCCCCTAAGTAAAAGACAGTGATTAGGAACAGCCTATCTCAGACTACCTGTCTGTGTCCCCTAAGTAAAAGACAGTGATTAGAAACAGCCTATCTCAGACTACCTGTCTGTGACCCCTACGTAAAAGACAGTGATTAGAAACAGCCCATCTCAGACTACCTGTCTGTGTCCCCTAAGTAAAAAACAGTGATTAGAAACAGCCTATCTCAGACTACCTGTCTGCGTCCCCTAAGTAAAAGACAGTGATTAGAAACATCATATCTCGTATCATTCATTCATCACCTTTCAACTCCCCCAGGAGCATAGGCCTTCAGCAAGCTTATGGCAAAACTCCTTGTCTCGTGCCATCTGATCAAAGTCTTTCCAGGTCTTCTTCATCCCCTTCATGTCTGTCTACCTGTACCTCTCATGCCCTGGAGATTCCAGAACAAGGTCTGCCTTGTAATGTTATTAGATATGTGTCCTATCCCTCCCCATCGTCTTCTTCTCATTCTTGTTTCACTGGCACTTGTCTGGTTCTTGTCCTCAGTTCCGCATCAGTGATTTTGTTATACCACTTCGATTCTATGCAGGCACCAATTTGTGAAATTCCGTACGGTAGCTATTTTATTGTTGTTTTTGTTGTTCTCCATGTTTCGGAGCCATACAATAGGACTAACTTGACATCTTCTTCTTCTTCTTTCGTTCGCTTGAAATATATTGTCTATATCTGCAATGTTGTTTCTTGTATAAACTTCACTGTCTTTTGTAGTTCATACAGAGGTCCGTATAGTTTTGCTTCCAGTGTTGTTTCTCTGGGCCAGTGGGTTTGCCTCAATATATCATATTCGGGGCAATCTTGACGTACGTGCTCCGCAGTCTGGGGTGCCTGTCCACATGTACTCATGGCTGAATTGCCAATCTTGAATTTTGTATACATGTGGCTGCGGAGGCGGTTGTGTCCTGTTCTGAGGTGCAGAATGACAATTTGTTCTGATCTGTTCATAGCTTGCTAGTCATCCTGTGTTGGTGTTGGTGGCTTTCTGATTGATTTTATCATCTTTTTCTTCTGATGGTACGTAACTGGTACATCCGGTTGATCGTCTGCAGCACCTTCTTTAGCCAGTCCATCTGCTCTCTCGTTTCCTGGTATTCCACAATGAGACGGTATCCACTGCATGGCGACCCTGCGCTGGTTGCACAGTTCAGAAAGCAGGGTTTGTATACCTGGCAATTTTCTGGACTCAAGTGCTTGGAGTGCTGATCTTGCATCTGTCAGGAATACTACAGGCTGTGGACCGAGATTGGTGTTCAATAGTTTCTCAGTTGCCACCTTGATTGCCTGGACTTCTGCATCATATTTGTTACAGAATTTCCCCGCTGGTACTCTGACCATATCCCTAGTGTTGTTTGGGTATTCTATGTACACTCCTGCTCCTCCATTCTTTACTGCATTCTGTGCTGACCCATCCGTGTATACTCGGACCCAGAGATCCTGTAGGTATTCATCATCCAGGAAACTGAGAGTGACTGTCCTACGTTGCACGCTGTTCTGTTCATTCCTGTCGAATATTCCTTTCACTTTTGTCTGGATGTGTACTGGTAGTCCAGGCTCCTCTCTCCAAGGGGTTTGTTCTGGCACAGATTTTAGGGGGCTGTTAAATTTAGGAAGGTCTGAGGTTTGTCTACGAAATCGTTTGGCCTGGTGGATAAAGCTGCTTCTTTTCAGTCGCCCCATTGCTAGGTTTTGGAATCTGTCCTTCATTGGATGGCTCGGCATACAGAGGAACTTTTCTGCCTGTGTTAGCACTTTTGTGTCTCTGCGTTCTCTCAGTGCTTGTATCCTCCCCATTTTCTCCATCTCCACTATAGGCGTTGATTTCATTGCCCCCGTGATGACCCTAAGCGCTTGGTTATGCACCTTATCTAGCTCTTGTAATATGGTGTTTGATGCTGGACACCACGCAGCTGACCCATATTCCAGGTGTGGTCGTATGCCCTGCTGGTAAACTTTACTAAGTATTTTCCCGCTGGCTCCCCATGTGGTTCCACTTAGTTTTCTCAGGATGGCTAACTTCCTCCTGGTCTTTGTTGCTGCCTTGTTGATGTGCTGCTTCCATGTCAGCCTATCATCGAATGTAATTCCGAGATAGGTGGGTTGTTTATCTTCTCTCAGGAGCTCTTCGTTTATCTTGATGACAACAGCTTTTTGTTTGGGAGAGAGGGTGAAGAGCGTAGTGCTGCACTTGTCTGTGTTGATGCTGACACACCATCTATTTGCCCATGAGGTTAAGGCATCTATAGCTCTTTGTAGCAGTTTGGTGGCCACTGTTGCACGCTCATCTGTGTACCATTTTATCAGGTCATCAGCGTACATTGCCACTTTCATTCCATGTGGTAGTTCAGCAACCAGGTCGTTGATGTAGACTAGGAAAAGTGTGGGGGACAGAACCCCTCCCTGAGGGACGCCATGACGCAGTAGAATTTTCTTACTCTTGAGGCCGTTGATAAAGTTGATATTTAGTTGGATATAATATATGTTGATAAAGTACACCAGAACACTCCTAGGCGGGAAGACAGGCGTCTATCATCATCAGTTGACAAGATCCCTATGGTGTTGCCTGCCCCACTGTAGTGTATGGAATGTCAACTTGACCTACGCAGTGTTGTGTAGACATGGATGGAGTGTATAATGTGCGAATGATGATAAGGGTTCGTGTTGTTGACAAATGTTCTCTTCTCCCACTCATGTATGACCGGAAGTCATCGACACCAACGACTGTGTACCTTTTCTAAAGTTTAATTGGACGTACACACTCGACAGCACAGATAGTGACAAATCACAGGTTGCCATAATACATCATAGTACAGTGGACAAATGGTCTTGCAATGTTACATGGGCACTCATGTAGAATAATGGTATAATGGACTGTCAATAGCCAAGCACTCAGTATCGCCCATACATATATCATCTGACGTCACTGACTGAGCACGTCAGCTTGTAAACAATATTTCAGATGACTTCTAAACCTAATCTCGTTTAGCAACGATTCTTCAACATAATGTTCAGCACATATTTTTCCATATAATAATATTGAACCGCTAACAATGGGTTCTCATGTGTAGCAGTGATCTCTGGACTGATCAAGCGATAATACGGGCATCCCTTTTCTCTTCTTGAAAGTCCTACATGTTTTGGTTCCAAGATGGCTCCACTCGTGAACTGTCACTCACGTTTGAATACAGATAATGAATCTGTTCTAAAGTTAGTCATTCATACAACATTTCGTTGCTCTGTAGATTTGGTCATGAACAATAGACTGCATTCTACAGAATATAGTGCTGCTAGGAATCGAAGTCGTTTTTCATCGAGTCAAATATATTCTCTTAAACATTCAAATCGTAATTATCGACAATGGTGGCTTCGATCGAGAGTTCATAAGCGTATCTTTGATTACCTTGGTAGAGGGAATATGAAACTGCCATTCCTTGGCAAGATGAATAAACACTGGGGTAAAGCATACACGATAGGTCTAGACGACTATCACTTTCCCCAAAACCACTGAGATCACTTTTTCAAGGCATCAAGCCGACATAGCAAAACACACACATTCCCTATCAGGACGAAGCCAAATCACACCCCTCAAGCCACACATCCGCCGAATAGCCTTTGACCTCTCTAGAGACAACAGAACATATAGTTCGACTTAGATATGTAAAGATATACAGATATAAGACAGACTTGTCCTACTCAGACAAACAATACACATAAATTCAGGCCATAGATATTCTGAAGCAAGAACAATCTATTATTACCCAAACAACGAATAAATCGCAGTAAAATGTATTTATCCGCGGAGTTCAAGGGAAGTAACTCAATAATGACTTTCCCTTAAGCACAAAAAATTACCTATGTATAATATTGTAAGATATCAAAGACTGCACGTAACAGTCTTACCACACCTCCCGGGAAGAAAAAAAAAAATGGAACATTTTTTTTTTTGAAATACATCTAGGAGCAACGTACAATAGGCTCACAACGCATGAATAATGCGCAGATGAAAATATCAGGAATACCTATAACGCCTAATATGAGGCTAAGTCGACTTATGGAGCGACTGGTGAGAATGTGTCTCATAAACTGAGAGAAATTATTTCTCTACAAGTATATTTTTCCAGGAAGGTGTCATCAAAGTATAATACAATTCTGGCAATTACACAATGCCTAAAAAATTCATATCATCACTACGTATTAGATATCTTAAATTTATGATTTATGAAGTAAAAATCATCAAAGCACAGCGGTGAATAAACATACATGAACCGCTATGTAGTGATACAATCATTATATTATTAAATTACAAATGTGTATCTATCATGATATAGAAAAGGAACTACTATAGAACTAGACATATCAAGAAGTCTAAGCCCTAATAGTTATGTGGAATCATGTGGGCATCTTGACAGAATGTCTGCCATCACATTATCTGATCCCCGAATAGCTCGCACAGAGAAATGAAAAGGTTGAAGAGCAATTGCATATCGAGTAGACCTCGAGCTCTTCAAATTCTTACTCTGTATAGCAGTAAGAGCTTTTTGGTCTGTTTCTACTATGAAATGTGCGCCTAGAAGGAATCTCTGTAGTTTGAGGATCGACCAAACCATAGCTAATAGCTCACGGTCTAAAACCGAATAATTCCTTTCTGCCGCATTAAGTTTTCTGGAAATATACATTACAGGATGCAGAGTTCCAGAGTACTCTTGCATTAGTGCCGCTCCAATCCCAGTGGATGAAGCGTCACTACGAAGAACGAATGTCTTATCTTTAGTGGGTAGCACTAAAATAGGTGGTGTTGAAAACAGTGTTTTAATCTTATCCAGAGAGCATTGGCATTCCTGAGACCAGTGGACCACATTAGGCGAACCTTTCTTTAGAAGTGTTGAGAGAGGTGCCATGATAGAGGATAGATTCTGAATGAATCTGCCATAAAATTGAATAAGACCTAACAGACTTCTCACCTGTTTTTTAGTCTTAGGGATTGAGATGTTAAGTATCTTACTAGTATTATGGTCCTCTGTCTTTAGGAAACCATGACCAACTCGGTGGCCTAGGAAAGAAATTTCGCTAAAACCAATATAGGCTTTAGAGGGTTTCGCTGTCAGGTTGTGCTCACGCAAAGTAGACAGCAATTCATCTAACCCTGAATAGTGATCTTCCCAAGTATCGCTGAAAAGACAGATGTCGTCTAGATATGCAATGACATCTGACCGATAAGATAGGATTCGGCGCATCATGCGTACGAACGTAGCTGGTGCGTTCATAAGACCGAAAGGCATAAAATTCCATTGGAACAAACCTCTAGGTGTTGAAAAAGCCGTGAGAGGTTTGGCGCGTTCAGATAAAGGAACTTGCCAATATCCCTTAGACAAATCAAGTTTAGTGAAAAAATGAGATTTGGAGAGTCGAGTAAGTAGCTCTTCCAGTAAAGGCATAGGTTCGGCATCGAACTTCGTTACTTGATTCAATTTTCGATAGTCAACGCAAAGACGTATGTTATTGTCTTTTTTACGCACAATAACCATCGGCGAAGAATACGCAGAGGTGGATGGTTCGATTATTTTCAAATCTATCATCACATCCAACTCTTTCTCGACCTGTGCTTGGAAATGTATAGGTATAGGATAAGGTCTAACCCTAATAGGAGTATGGTCAGTTAGCACAATGTCATGTTGAATGACATTAGTTTGTCCAGGGATGTCAGTGAGTACATCCTGAAATGTTTGCAACATAGTTGAAACTTGTCGCTGTTCTCCTAGAGACAAATCAGGAGAGACAGTAACGTTCTTCCATGATTCACTGGAATGAAGTGGGATCATTGGAAGAGGAAGATTTACATCTGAAAAACTTGTTTCCTCATCCTGTATCACGGACAGTGATGAGTAATGACCATGTGGTACTGGAGAATTGTCCGTTGCTTGGAAAATGGGTTGCAAATAATCCGGACGTTCATGGAATTCAGTAAGCATATTGATGTGGAAGGTTTTATGCTTCCCATCAATATCGACAATATAGTCGACATCGGAAATTTTCGATATTATATCGTACGGACCTTTCCAAGAAATAAGTAATCTGTTTTCCCTACAAGGTAGTAATACAAATGCTTTGTCACCAGGACAAAGTTGTCGTAAGCATCTCTTCTTATTGGCAAATTGCCTTGCCTTCTGTTTCGCAAATTCAGAAGAAGAAGTTGCTAATTTGCATGCTTCGATAATCTTTTGTCTCAACGCGATGACATATTCGTAGGATGACTTTGTGTCATCGTCAATATTGTCAGATGTTATGAGATCGTGAAGCAACGACATAGGGCCACGCGGACGCGCGCCAAAGACGAGTTCAAAGGGAGAAAATCCCGTATGTTCATTGGGTACCTCTCTGTAAGCGAAGAGGGCCGCAGGTAAAACTCTGTCCCAGTCTTGAGGATGATCCTCAGTTATCTTCCCCAGTAAGTTTTTTTAAGTGTTCTATTAAGGCGTTCGACCATACCATTAGACATTGGATGGTAGATACTACTTAAAGATCTATCTATCTGCAGGGTAGACATTACTTGAGACATGGTATCTGATATTAGTTGGGTGCCATGGTCTGACAATATCTCTCCGGGGAACCCCAGACGAGAAAATATAAGCCAAAGAGCATCTGCAATATCAGCAGTAGTAATGCTCTTCAGAGGAATAGCCTCTGGCCAACGTGTGCACATATCAACACACGTCAAGATAAACTGATGTCCTCTGGCAGACTTGATCTTAAATGGACCAATAATGTCTATGGCCATTTT
The DNA here is from genome assembly GCA_024509875.1 of Oreohelix idahoensis. Lineage (NCBI taxonomy): Eukaryota > Metazoa > Mollusca > Gastropoda > Stylommatophora > Oreohelicidae > Oreohelix > Oreohelix idahoensis. The sequence goes on from JAMPIV010000529.1 coordinate 223,858, forward strand.
TTGAAACGGCCGAATAGGAATGTCCGCCGCCTGAATGGGTGCAGCATGCCGTGGACCTTTGGATTTAACTTCCTGACATACTTTACAAGATTGACAATAAATCCGTATGTCCTTGTTTACCAATGGCCAAAAGAAAGCCGCAAGGACTCTTGACTTAGTACGGGAAAAACCCATGTGTCCAGCACACTGAGAGTCGTGAGCGTGCTGCAAAATTTTAACTCTCAAATTCTTGGGAACCAGGATTTGAGAATGACTTGACGTAATGGAGTCTTGAACCATACGTACAAGTACGCCATTCTTCTTTGTAATCCACGATTTACGACTTGTGTCCTTATTCGGATCACCTTTAGTTGCAAGAATGAAGAATTTCTTCAGAGTGGGATCATCTTCTTGCTGTTTTATAACGAGTCACGAGAAATTACCAAGGGATTATCTTGGTTATGCACTTCATTATCTTCAGTAGATGAAGTTTGAGGCACATTAAGAGCCTGAGCTCTAGTGACTACAGCGTTAGCAATCTGCATGTTTTGCCTTTCCCAAGTGGAAATTTGTTGCGGAGTACATTCCTTGACTCCATGAATGCGACCGATGATGAGGTCAGCGATCGGATTCGGAAGAAGACATGCGTGTACATCTCCTGTAAAGAAAGGAGTAGCAATCCTAATGATAGCGGTAGAGTATTTCTCTACTGTGCCGCCAAATGTTACACATTTGACTACTTGTCCAGTGGCACGGGAAGGATCTACGAGTGACTGCCTAACACCAATTGTGGTGCATCCAGAATCAAATAGCACAGAGACTGGATTGTTATTCACTAAACCCTTATGTAAGACAAGAGACCCTCTTCCATCATGCGCGACTGATGCTGGAAGAGCAGGAAGAGGATGGCCACAGCTTAAAGTAGTCACTGTGGTTGGCTCAAATAACGTTTTGCATTGGGGGCACTGAGATGCTCTCCCAAAATCAAAAGCGGCACATGCCATATTACTAGCATCATTATTATCTTTACTCTGTTTATAGGCTTCATGGGACTCTTGTTGTGCAGAGTTTGCCTGAAAATGTGGTTTATGTCTTTTGTATTGAGATCTACCTCGGTTATTATCACCTCTGTAGTTATTGTTACCTCTATTGTAACCCCTATTTGGGTTTGAGTCATAGTACCCTTGGTTACCATTATCATATTCATTATAATGAGTATCTCTGTAATTATGATCTTGTTGACTCCAAGACGGATAACCCTGATAGTTTCTATAATTACTTCCTCTACGGAAATTCCTATAATTATGACCACCCCTGTGTCGAGAGCTATCAGGTCGTCTCCAGTTCTTTGAAGAAGAACCCTGAAATGATTGGTTACCTTGGTTTTGATAACTATTATGGTTACCTTTTTTTTCAAATCTGTTTTGAGGTCCCTGAAATCTGTGTGAATAATTGGGATTGTATGGTGTTGCTGAAGCAACTGGCATACTCTCCTTAATCTTAGTGTTGCCAAAAGTCACGTCGGGGTGTGCAGTGACATATTGGGAACAATATTCTTCCATTTCTTTTAGAGATTTAGGTTTACGCTCATGTATAAATTCAAGGAAAGGTTTGTTCACACATGACATAATCTTATCTCTGAGCAACAAATCCATAAGTCCTTCATACGTTTTTTCCGTTTTGGAAAGCTCAATCCAACGATCAACTGTGAGACGTGCCTTTGCAGTGAATTCTGAGAATTCTACCCCCGTCTCAGGTACCATCGTCTTAAATAAAAGGCGATAGCCTTCCTCACTTAGCTGATATTTTTTTATCAAAGCCGCCCTAATGACATCATAATTATCCTTATCTGCTTCTCCTACAAGGCATAATCTAGTCAAAGATTCACCTTTCAAGTTTTCTGATAATTGATTAGCGTATTGTGATTTATCCACATTATGTGTACGACAAGAACGTTCAAATCTATCCAGCCAGAATGTAATATCGTCACTGGACTGATTGAACGGTGGAACCTTAACCTTGTAAGTAGAAGGTTTACCATTACCACTAGATGCCTGATTAACATTACTCATACTTGTCAATCTCAATTTCTCCAACTCAAATTCATGTTCTCTTATTGCTTTTTTCTCTTCAGCATCTAATCTTTTTTGTTCAGCCTCCCTGTCTAATCTTTTTTGTTCAGCCGCAGCTTCTCTTTCCAATTTTTTTTGTTCAGCTTCCCTGTCTAATCTTTTTTGTTCAGCTTCACTGTCTAATCTTTTTTGTTCAGCCGCAGCTTCTCTTTCCAATTTTTTTTGTTCAGCTTCAAATCTCCTTTCCTCTACCTGCATCTGCAATTTCTTTTGTTCAGCAGCAGCCTCAGCTTCTTTTTCTAATCTTTTCTCTTCCGCCATAGCTTTTCTTTCTTCTGCAGCTAATCTTTTCTCTTCTGCAGCTAATGCTTTGTCATATTGAGCAACTGCCCATTGTTCTAATTGTTGACCAGTCTTATCAAGAGCTTTCCCTTGAGTAATGAAATAATCTAGAGTAGACATGATGCCTAACAATAATACTAATCACCTGAATCAATAATAATACCCCAAGTTCTCAATGACCTGATTAATCAGTATACTATCCCAATATCTGTGGGTCACAAGCCTTTAATAAGGTCTTGTATAATAGTAATAATAATCAGGTACTGGTCTATACCATAATCCAAGTGCAGTGCACAGGCAATTGTGTCTTATGAAATATATACCCATATAAAACATATGTCAACCAACAGAATACATAAAGTACAAATAGGACTGACAATACAAGAACGTTTGCAGAAATCAAAATAAATCAAATAGGGAAATCAATGAAGATAATCACTGAATCTGCAAAGAATAACAACACAAATGACGTCACAATATATGAATATAAATTATGAATAGAACTGAAAGATAGAAAAGGTTAGACCAACAAATTACAAACAAATCAAAACAAAACTAAAGAACAAAGAAATATTACAAAAATAACAATAATTACAGACTTCACAGCTAACACAAAAGCAACAGTTGTCGCAGCAAATTTTCAATCAAGAAAATTGCACCTATAGAAAACGCCCACAACGGACCCTCTATGACGTGGGATACTCTGTTGTGAGGACGCCGCCCAACCTTAAACACAACCCGCTGACATAGAAACTAACATACTATACAAACAAATAACATGTAAACATAAATATATATAAATTATGTGTATGATAGTATGTGTTGCAAAATAGGCTCAGTCTTACAGTAATGGCAAAGTTATTTTTCATGAAAACAAACAAACTGCCACTTTATTCAATTAAACATTCTGGCCTTAAATATTAAAGTTCATATATGGCAAACAAGAAGATCCATCGATGAAACCAGGACTTCTTAGTTCACAAATACTGTCTTTCTGTTAACACTGACAAGAATTGATCCAACTGTTCTGTGAAACTCTATAATGTCTAATGTAAAAAATGTCAACAACGCTGACCTACATACTGCATTCACTTGACAGGTCACGTGACGAAGCGTTGACAAAGAGCAAACCAATACTGCAAGTGTGTCGTATCAGCCACAGGAAACGGTCTGGTATCGGTAATCTGTTGACTTCTGAATTTCTGCGAGGTCAAACCCAGAAAGCTGGTCCACCAGTTGATAAAGTTGATATTTAGTTGGATATAATATATGTTGATAAAGTACACCAGAACACTCCTAGGCGGGAAGACAGGCGTCTATCATCATCAGTTGACAAGATCCCTATGGTGTTGCCTGCCCCACTGTAGTGTATGGAATGTCAACTTGACCTACGCAGTGTTGTGTAGACATGGATGGAGTGTATAATGTGCGAATGATGATAAGGGTTCGTGTTGTTGACAAATGTTCTCTTCTCACACTCATGTATGACCGGAAGTCATCGACACCAACGACTGTGTACCTTTTCTAAAGTTTAATTGGACGTACACACTCGACAGCACAGATAGTGACAAATCACAGGTTGCCATAATACATCATAGTACAGTGGACAAATGGTCTTGCAATGTTACATGGGCACTCATGTAGAATAATGGTATAATGGACTGTCAATAGCCAAGCACTCAGTATCGCCCATACATATATCATCTGACGTCACTGACTGAGCACGTCAGCTTGTAAACAATATTTCAGATGACTTCTAAACCTAATCTCGTTTAGCAACGATTCTTCAACATAATGTTCAGCACATATTTTTCCATATAATAATATTGAACCGCTAACAATGGGTTCTCATGTGTAGCAGTGATCTCTGGACTGATCAAGCGATAATACGGGCATCCCTTTTCTCTTCTTGAAAGTCCTACATGTTTTGGTTCCAAGATGGCTCCACTCGTAAACTGTCACTCACGTTTGAATACAGATAATGAATCTGTTCTAAAGTTAGTCATTCATACAACATTTCGTTGCTCTGTAGATTTGGTCATGAACAATAGACTGCATTCTACAGAATATAGTGCTGCTAGGAATCGAAGTCGTTTTTTTCATCGAGTCAAATATATTCTCTTAAACATTCAAATCGTAATTATCGACAATGGTGGCTTCGATCGAGAGTTCATAAGAGTATCTTTGATTACCTTGGTAGAGGGAATATGAAACTGCCATTCCTTGGCAAGATGAATAAACACTGGGGTAAAGCATACACGATAGGTCTAGACGACTATCACTTTCCCCAAAACCACTGAGATCACTTTTTCAAGGCATCAAGCCGACATAGCAAAACACACACATTCCCTATCAGGACGAAGCCAAATCACACCCACTCAAGCCACACATCCGCCGAATAGCCTTTGACCTCTCTAGAGACAACAGAACATATAGTTCGACTTAGATATGTAAAGATATACAGATATAAGACAGACTCGTCCTACTCAGACAAACAATACACATAAATTCAGGCCATAGATATTCTGAAGCAAGAACAATCAATTATTACCCAAACAACGAATAAATCGCAGTAAAATGGATTTATCCGCGGAGTTCAAGGGGCCTTTTGTATTATTATTATGATATCATTGTCTGTCCCTCCAAATGTGTCTATATTGCTGCCAAGGTATATGTATGATTCTACATCTTGTAATGGCGTTTCTTCAAGTGCAATCCTGTTATCGTTTCCTGCATTCTTTATTTTCCATGCTTTTTGGGATGTTGAAAGGCGGTGAATGAATGAACCGAGAAAGGCTGTTTCTATATTTTTTAAATAACTCTCATTCACTCCGGCAGTATCTCTTCATTTCTTGATTTTTATCATCCATCATCCTATTATTTGGCCTTTTTACGCCCTACATTCTTTCTGTGACCACTCCCAGACTGTTTACGTTACGCCAGGACTCGTGATAATACCACGTTTATTGAACCGGTCAGCGGTAATACGTTTATCTCTTTGAGTCGCCTGGCCAACCTTTGATAACAGACCATCCTCATTGGACAACCATATAGTTTGTCTGAGCGGCCGGCGACAATTTTGTTTGACTGTCTGAAGAAGGCACGAACACACGGGCGATAAAGAGATAATCGTTTCAGTGGACCATCCCTGTGTAAGATTATTACCGAGAATCTGTCTGGGGACAATATTGGCGATAGGTAGCATCTGGGCAGGAAATTAGCTCTTACTATACGTGAGTTAAAACCGCGTTTTTACGTGCTAGTTTAGCTATCGTTACCGTCGCGCGCCAGTTGAACTGGCGAGCCGTAAAAAAATTGGTACTAAACCCGCGCCACTTCACGGGGCTTGCCGGATAGTAAGAGTTAGTCAGAGATTTGTGTGTGTGCAATTGGAACTCTTACAAATTATTAGATAGAGGTCACGTGTTAGAATATTAAATGTAATATTTTAAAACACGCGGGGGAGATTATGAATTAAAACACCCCAACACTTACTTACTTAGTCGTTCCCCTTCTCCCGTGAGGTGTAGAGGTTTGGAAGAGAGAGCGCCAGACTATCCTATCGACTGTCTTCCTCCTGACCTGGTTCCATTCTAATCCTCGGTCCTTCAAAGATTGTCTAATGTTGTCCTCCCAGCGGACTCTGGGTCGTCCTGGGGGTCTGGATCCCTGGCTCTTTGTTTCCCATGCTTGTCGTGGTAGCCGATCTTCTCCAATTCTGCAGACATGGCCAAACCATCTTAGTTGGGACTGTTCTACTTGGGTCTGCAGGGGGTGGGATTTTAGGCCTTGACGTATCGTCTGGTTGCGGACCATGTCTCTTCTTGTTACTTCAACCACCTTCCTCAGATACCTTATTTCTGAGGTTTGGATCTGACTTTTGTAGGTTGTAGTCATTGCCCATGACTCGCATACATATGTCAAGACTGGGACATAGGTGGAGCGGTATACAGCCATCTTCGTTTTCTTACCAACCTCTCTCTTGCTGAGGAATCCTCGATTTATGGCCTGAAAAAGTCTCCCAACTGCTGTTTTTCGAGTTGCCAACTTTTCTTTGATGCCTCCTGTCGCAAAATTGGTTTCAATTCATTGCAAACGTGTGCGTGTAGTTTTATAAACCTGTCAACGATCGATTGTCAACAAAGCGACCGCTGTCAAAATGGCTGTGTATCAGCGAAATGGGTATCAGACAGAGGAAATCGCCAAGGATATATAAAAGCAGAATGGAATCATTGTGAAAAGGATTTCACATTTTAGTCCAGGAAAGGATTGTCTACAACTGGGTATAAGTAGAAACGGTAGGAAGTTATCCTTTACGGAGATATATGCGTATTTCGGCTGCCCACAGTTACGCGGAAAGCCTGTAAACCCACTTCTGTTCTAAATATTAAAATCAACATATAACAGTTTGGGAAATTACATGGATAGGAAGGTAGAGAATTATCAACTGTATAAAACAAGATAAGATGGAACAGTATGGACAATATTTAAGCCGAGGATGAGAAAGGAGAAGTTTCAGTTAATGCACAGATGGGCTGAAATCGCTGTTTCGGGAAAGTTTTTCAGCCGAGGCTTAAGCTGTGACGTCAGTGCTCTCCGACAGGCCCGCGCTAGACTTATAAAGAGCGGATCGGTAAACTGGAGACACACACAACGAGAGGTTTGAGACAGACTGACGGCAGAGATCGCTACTACGCTAAATCCATCTGAAGTGTGAGCGGATCGCCAGAAGTTTTAGTCAGTGTCTGGAGTCTGAGGGTAAGCGAACTTAGGATAACTACCGTGTATAATATTTTTTTTTAATTTCAGGTTCATATAGAATTCACAAAATATGCCTGTAGAATATTCATTGATATAATGTATTGTTATTTTAATATGATTTAAATATGTGCTTTGTGGAAGATGGTTGCTTGTACAAAAACGTATCAAATCTAGCCCCACAGCCAAATGAAGAAAATATTTATTATATTAAATGCTGGATCTCGTCGAAGATAAAGGCAGTCCCATGACCAGAGATTGTCATAGGGAAATTCTTCTTCAAACCCTACAAAAGACAGTGAAGTTTATACAAGAAACAACTTTGCAGATATAGACAATATATTTCAAGTGAACGAAAGAAGAAGAATAGGGAAATGAATTGTTAGAAGCCTCAGCATGGAAGATACCGCTTTTACGAGGTTAGGTGACTAGTCCCCTTCCTCGCTGCCTTTGCCTTCCCTAATTCGAGCGCACAACTTTGTACTCATTTACAGCTGGTAAACTGGAGTGTTCCCCAGCCAGTTTCAATTCAACAATTATGTAATGGTGCTACTGAAGAAAGCAACACTATCGTTTCGTCAGTCGGGCACTCACTTTATTTAATTGTGTATTACTTTTGTGTAGATGCTAAGAATGGCATCAGTATTTAAATTTGTACCCTACATGGTTTGGATAGATCAAGTTATAAATAAGTAAAAGATTACAGGAGCCGAATAAACCAGATGATGTTTATTACTGATAATGTTAATATTAATTCTGTATCATTGAAATGATTTTACTTGCTATGACTGTATAACTTTGACATCTGATGACTGACTAGTCTGACTTATGTGCTAGTCAGTTACAATTAATTGAAATGTTAATACTTCTATATCACTGAAATGATGTCCTTACTTACTATGATTGTATAACGGTGACATCTGATGACTGACTGGTCTGACATCTGTGCTAGTCAGCTACAAGTCTAGCCAGATACTAGCCAAGGCTGATATGATGTTTCAGGTTCCATGAAATAACTCAAACCGGACTGTCAAGTATCAGAAGCCTGTGTTGTTCATCAGAGGCAATCCCACAACAGTGCAGGACCCCAAAGAGTGAACTTCAACTGGTCATTGGCATCCCTACAGTTGGGTCTACCAAGTCTGATATTTACAAAGGACAGTTCAGTGTCAGCAATGTCAAGTTGAAAGATAAGTGTCATTTAAGACACTGACCACCTATACATGTGAAACAGCAAATAGTTGAAAACAATAATTAACCATACAGAAACTCAGTCAACTGATGACAGTTATCCTTAAATTCAAAGGACTAATAACAGTGATTTCAGTAACTTTATTATTTAAGATCTTGAAGTCTAAACAGACAATAATAGTAATTGTGTGAATATTTTTATATATTTTTATGCTCTTTTCCCAACTAGTAGAAATAGAATATTAGTGTAATTATTAAACTATTTTAAGTGTACCTGAGGATTTATTCACTTCTTCCATTTGTGGTTACAGTGAAAATTCATTTTAATTATCCCCTAGCATATAAGAAATCATAAGATAGTCATAGGGAGGAGACACCTTAAATCCTGGTACAACTTCTTACAAACTGGCCAGGGTTTTCACAGTCTGACTATTTCTATGATATCCATACACCAGTGCTTATTTCTAAGACTGGGGTATTACTTGTAAGACCAGAACTCTTTACTGGCATACTATCCTGGTAGCCTATGAGATACCTGGATTCTCACATAGATCATAATTTTAATTAACCTCCCGCTACACCTCCCTTACGGTCTATAATAGCTCCGAGGTATTTAAAGTGGTCGACCTGCTCCAAGACTTGTTCTCCCAGCTTAATCTGATGTCTTCTTTCTTCTCGTGATATCACCATGGATTTTGTTTTAGAGCTGCTTATGACCATCCCTCTCTTCTCACGCTCTTCCTTCCAGACTTGCAGGTTGGATTGGAGATGTGCCTCTGATTTAACAATCAGGGCAACATCATCAGCAAATGCCAGCTCTGAAATACAGACCTGTCTCATCTTCCAGTACCTCACCGAATACTTTCTTGTTCTCTCCTTACATGCCTTGATGACATCGTCCATGAGGAGTATGAATAGATAAGGCGACAGGACATCACCTTGTCTTACACCAGTGGTGGTCCTGACTTCTTCTGACTTATGGTTTGCTGTCCTCACATAATTTCTGCAAGACTTGTAGAAGCTCTGTATAGCATGAATCAGAGGTGCTGGAATGTTCTTCCTTGCCAGACAGTCCCAAAGTTTGCTCCAGGGGACCCTGTCAAACGCCTTTTCCAGATCTATGAAACAAAGATGGATCTCACTCTTATACTCAAGGGCCTTTTCACTCAGCTTTTCTGAGTGTGAAGATTAGGTCTTGAGTACTTCACCATACATAGACATAAAAAGAGGTGTCAGACAAGGTTGTGTGCTGTCCCCCTGCCTATTTAATTTATACACCGACAAATTTTTCAAACAGATACAGGAAATACCAGGACTGAACATCAGTGGAAGGTCAATAAACAACCTTAGATATGCAGATGATACCGTGTTGTTAGCTGAAAGCGAACAGGAGTTACAAGAACTAGTGAAGCAAGTGAACAGTATAAGTCATGAATATGGACTCGACATTAATATTGAGAAAACAAAAACTATGATAATTAGCAAAACAGACGATAAACCCACATTAAAGATAAGCGTAAATGGGAAAATCCTGGAACAAGTCAAGAGCTACGTATATCTTGGTCATATAATAAACAGAAGATGGCAGATGTGAAACAGAAATCAAGAAGAGAATAGGAATGGCCAAAGCTACATTCAACAACATGAAACATATACTGACATCCAAACAGTTATCTCACAAATTAAAACTGAGAATCATAAAGTGTTATATATATTCTGCATTTCTGTATTATGCAGAAACATGGACGATGAATAAGCATTTGGAAGAAAGAATTGAGGCTCTTGAAATGTGGATATATAGAAGAATGGGGAGTATCTCATGGAAAGAGATGAAAACAAATAAGAAGGTCCTAGAAAATCTAGGTATGAAAAGAGAACTAATGAGGGAGGTCAAAGTTCGGCAGCTAAAATACTTTGGCCACATAAAAAGGCATAACACCTTGCAGAAGACCATAACAGAAGGGAGAGTTGAAGGCAAACGTGCAAGGGGAAGACAGCGCTATAAGTGGGAAGATAACATCAAAAGATGGACAGGAAAGAGTCTATCAGAGTGCACCACCAAAACAAGAGACAGAAGACGTGGAGATCCATTACAGCCAACCTTCGTTGTGGAGATGGCAACTGATGATGATGACTTCGGTTTGCTCGGAATCCGCACTGGACCTCATCCAATTGTGGCTCAGCTAGGCGTCGGAGTCTCTGCTCTAGGATTCTAGAGTAGATTTTACCAGGGACACTGTGGTGGGTTTTGATGTTATGAAATGTTGTTGTTATTTGTTTCTATTGTACTGAATGAGGTCAGCTGTGAAGGCCCCTGAATATAACAATTCTTGGTGAGTTTTCAGAGCACCTTTCTGCTACCACCCTACGACCTCAATCAGACCTATTCTTGACTAGTATGTCTATTAGCTACGTCTAATGTCTAGGGGAATGAAAGTGTGGTGTGATGGTAATCACTTACACAAACACACACACAAACACCAATATTAATCTTTATAATCGACTCAACTAACACCGTTTTTTAAAGTTGAGTAATATATATATATATATATATATATATATATATATATATATATATATATATATATATATATATATATATATATATATATATTTGTGGTATTATTAAATCTCTAGCTATTTCTAAAGTGTTATGAGCTGGCTGGTTGGGATGTTAACATCACGCCCAGTCTTTTTCACAATGTTTCTTTTATCTTGATACACTTTACTTCTTGACAGTGAGTCTTTATTTATTTTACATTTCAGGTTTATTGAAGTGGAAAAGTTGATAAATTCTCCTCGTGCCAGGTCTTATTCACTTATCTGGCACTGGAGGATTGAAAATAGATGTATGATCTGCCAACAGCCACTCTTGATCTTGTCCAAAAGTAATAGGGTAGGCAGCGTGTACCCCTATCACTACTGGAATATAACTGCTTCACTCAAGAATCTGGCACCTGACTAGTGCCAGACAAAAACCCTGTAACATGAAAATTATGTTCTGTCTTAGCATAATACCTAATTCACCAATTTTACAAACAATACTATATTTAACCTAAAAGACCTGGATCAGATCTCTCTGACCAACTCAGCACATCTCCATAAAATGAGGTAACACTTGGTACAAGTTTTCATATTCCTCTCCCTAATTGCTGCAACGCCTCTGCCATTCTCAATGATCTTTTTCCATACAATGTGATAGGTGATGTGATTCCTGGTGACAACCTATAAATATTTTACTACTACCTCTCTGGTAGCTTGATAACATGGTGGAGCAACAAATAGGCTTGTATAAGTCTACTAATGACTTCTTTACTTACAGTCGTAATGTTTTTTCATTACCCAAGTCGAACAACATAATTAATAATATAAATAAAGTTAATAATTTCGGTCTTACCACAATTTAAATGAATACACACAGGAACGTTGATTAGCACAACCCCAGATGTACTGCTTGCTGGACTATGGCGCCCTTATACTTTTTATTAATTATATATTTATTCAAGGCACGTCACACTTCTCAGCTCTCAAGCGTCCTGCTTCTATGAACAGTCTTAGTCAAATGGCGCCGAGCCTTCAACTTCCCCAGTAACATAAAATATTTCGACCAATGAGATCTACTACTAAGTTTTTCAATTCAAATTTTTAAAACTAAGGTCCAATTTCGGTCCAATGTTAGTGTACCTCTGTCGGTCTGTCCGTCCGAACTTGGCATTCACCAAAAATAGACTTGGTTTTGGCCTAACACTACATAAAAAATATTCAGTTTGAGCCATCCCATAATATCTTTCCCCCTTTCAAACTCCCCTCCAAATCATATTACATGTACCTCTCCGTTCTAACGTTCCCCTCTTTTGGACTTTGACCTACCCTCTCATGCCTCTTTTCAACAACTCTTGCAAAAATACGTTACCGATAGCAAATGTCAGAACACCAGTGTGTTTGTCACTGTGTCTGTGACTATCTAGTATTATGACCATATCTTGGCTGTTAGTTGGACTATAGTGTAAATGAAAACATATTATTGGTCAGGAGACATTATGGCACTTGAATATATAAGTTTCATGGGCCTATGTATTATGGTTCAAAATTCCATATCTTTTTCCATGTTAGTCTTGAAATCTAGAAACTACCACCTGTTCACTTCTTTCTACCACTATTTTCAAACTAAAAACGACAATCTCCCGTAGTACGTCAGAAATACGTCACTTATATAAGAGCTAAAGTTGTTTGCGTGACCCAATTTCCGAACATATTTTGACTTTGCGTCGTTTTTTCAAACGACTAACGACAATATCGCGCGTACGCTAGGTTTTAGATTCAAACCACGCGTGCAGACCATCATTTTTCTGTCTCTCCCTTCTCACTCCGTCTGGACGAATAGGCTTTTCGTGTCACAATGTTATAAATAGTTTTTCAATGACACTAGAAAACAATAGTACTATCTATTCTGCTAAAATCAACGCGCTTGCGGCGTGGGCGAAGAAGAAGCTTCATAATTCCACTATTTTCATTTCTACATTATTTTTATACTTACAAATAATAATTTTATCGGTGTATCAATGTACATCATCACAGACACTGAGAAGGGATATGCCTCTATGGTTTCCACATTGTCGATTGTCACCCTTTTTGAAAATTGATGTTATGATGACATCTCCCAATCCTTTGGTATGGTCTTGCTGCACCATGCTGCCTGTAGAACTGTCGTAGATTTTCGATAGGGTGATTAAGACATAGTTTGGTCCCTTCTGAGTAAAACTAGACAGGTGGTGACTCAGTGAGAGATAAGATAAGAAATAGATTTTCACGAGTGAAAATGGTGGAAAAATAGGTAGAGTCTGTCCCTGGACTCGAGAAGATCCTCTCGGCCAGTCTATCTCTACAACAGAACTTCGTTAGTCAGACAGTATACCTACATATATGTATTAATATATATATATATATATATATATATATATATATATATATATATATATATATATATATATATATATATATATATATATCAACCACTCACATACACACACACATAAGTGACGACAGTTAGACGCACAGACGTGACAAATTATATTTATGGAATAGGGATATTTTGGGACGAGCTGACCAACACATGTAAATAAAGTTTTTATGTAAATTTTATTTACTATAAAGAAACTCTCTGCAACAGCAATATTATGAATATCAATCAAATACAAATAAACATAGGTTAATAAAATTAATAAAGAAATAGACTCATAAGTGTAATCCTCCCTCCCTCTGTTGAGACAAGATCCCGTTAGAAGAAAGTTATTAACCCCCAAAGAGTCAAAGATTTATACGCTATGGTCTAGGAATTCCCTCTACAGTAAAGAACAGAGTTTATACGTTAATCTATTCTGAAAGGGACAGGATTAGCAAAACTTACTAAAAGAAATAAATAACGTGAGTACATGGATTCTACAAGTTATATATATGGGAATTAGTCATTCACCCTTCATCTCTTCTCAGACAACCGTGGCAACGTGCATTCGTTCTTACCTAATACTTGGTTTACACCTTCTGGAACAATCTTTAGGACACACGCACACAGCAAATCCAGTGTTATTTTGGCAAAGAGAACCCCAGCTCCTCAAAGACAGATTAAATCTACTTCTCCGGGGAACGTTCAATTTGTTACTTTTATTTAGGATTACTGTTTATGTCACATTAATTAGACCAGGTAAGAAATGTAACAATGCTCACAGTGTCAATAGCTTGAGATTTCCAGTACATAGGAATGTCAGGTCGGTAACTTCTCTCAGTATAAAAATGCCTTGTCACACCACAAATGGTCGATAGTCGGAAAATGTCACAAGTTTGATTTTGTCAAATGTTTGATCTTGTTGCCACCACGGGCTGAGTGTATATGAAAAAAATGGGAAAAAGAAATCTGGATCTATAGGCCCAGTTACAAAATTTATTCTTAATGTTCTTTGGGTTGGTACTCTGTCTCTTTCTGGGTGTAAACACGAAGCCAGACAGGTTCACATTTGAAGACCCAGATACTAAGTAAAAATGTTCTTTTGTTTGGTTATTCTCAGATTTCTATGGAAGCACTAGTAGATTTTGGGTTTGACCCAATACTGTGTAAAGGAGAAAAAATACAAATACTTAACCATAGTATAGTATTCTCAATCCTATCCTTAGCCCGCGTAAAATATAATATATTCATACACTCAGTTATTTAACTATGAATAGAACTACACGTGTATCTCATATTGAATCGTTTAATAAAAGTCTCCGTAAAATAAGCGCTAGTCATTTATATTTTTAATCATCATGAATTAGAAATAAATATATATTTCGTCAGTACTCATAATGAATAGTGCATTTACTAGACGATTAAAATAACTCTTACTGGTTAATATCAGTTAGTTAGATTTACGCTACAGCCGGAAAAATTTAGCTATAGATTATATTAATTCGCTAGTCACTTTGCACAAAACTCCTAGTGAAATAAAAATGACGGACTTAACAATTAAATCACTCTACACAGAAAAATCTTAGTGAATAAAATAATTACCGCGAACACAGAATTAGAACTACTCCAAATCGAAAATACTAAGAAATCCACTATAATAATGGTCTAGAAAATCGAAGTTAGTTGTTCTCTGAAATTCTGTCGGTACTGGATAAATTGAGTTTAAAGCAGAGATATACATATTAAATTTGCAGAACCTCGCTCAGACTTGTTACTTTTAACGCCTTCGCTCAGATTTCGGGCTTTTCCTCGGTCGATCTGCGAATCAGAGGGAAAATTGACACTTTTACCGCTTGCAGACTCTGGCAATCGAGCGAAGCCCGTCCTTTGATCTTGCGATTCTCACCGTGTTTAATTACCTTCCAAACGAACGGATTTAGGGGGGAGTAACTATGATTATCTGCCCTTGGTTCCAAATTATCTACTCCTTCTACTCAAATTATTTCCCCTGATCACTGTCTAACTAAAAATACGTTACAACTACATTAGCTTATCTTCCCCTGAGCCAAAATTACGACTCTTTTGAAATAGTCGCCCCTTTCTACGCGTTCCGTCACTCCCTGTTTGATCCTATTACGACGATTTCCAATCGCTGGTTTTATAATTACAGGTAACCGGCTCAACGTTAGCTAAATAGGTCTGTTGGTAAACATTCCTAAGGAAATAGAGAACAGAAAATAATATAGGCGTGCTAAATTAGAAAAAGAGACAGATCTCTGAGTGTAGGAGGGTTTTATGTTAACAAAACGTGTGTAGGTGAAAGCCAGGTGAAAGAAAAATGTAGATAATGAAATAGATATATGAAAGCTATTATCATAATATATCACAAGGACCCTTAAGAGTAATAGGTCGCCTGATGCTCCCATGTACTTAACCATTTCTGGTGTTATACCATCATGCCCTGCTGCTTTGCCCATCTTGATTTTCTCCAGTGCTGCCTTCAGTTCTTCCATCTTTATGTCATCTTCACCACCATTGGTTTTCTCTTCTGTGCTAGTGGTTATCATTTCTGATGCTTGACCATTCTCACCATCCAGAAGTTCTGAGAAATATTCTTTCCATCTTTCCATTACTTCCTTCGGGGCAGTAAGCAATTTGCCTTGCTTGTCCTTTATAAACTTGAGAGGGCCTTGTTTTTCCTTCCTCGTGTTCTTTAAGGTCTTATAGAACAATTTCTGGTTTTCTTGCGCATCTTTTTCTAGCTTTTCTCCAACCTCTTCCCAGGACTTCTGTTTTGCTGCTAGCACCTTGTTCTTTGCTTCTGTTCTGAGTATCACATATTCTCTATTTTTACACCCCAACTCACATAGTGCAAAAGAGCTTACGATTGGATTGAAGTGAGCGCCGGGATATACATTGAATTTTATTGGAAAATTCGGCACAAACACAATCTGTGATGTGAACTGGAAACTGGAAATATAATCTAGCGAAATCAGAGACACAGAACACAGAGACTGCATCGCACGTCACACTAGCAACACCCAAAAAAGCCAAAAAGAAAAGGGATCGGACCAAGGATTCCATACTTATAAGTGACAGATCGAAGTATTTCATTCATTCATAACCCTCCACTCCCAAAGGAGCATAGGCCTTCAACAAACACATGCCAAGTCCTCCTGTCACGTGCCATCATCTCAAGTTCTTTCCACGTTATCCTCATTGTTTTCACCTATGTTTCCAGCTCTCTTCTCCGTGTGCTTCTTGGTCTACCTCTGCCTCTCTTGCCCTGGGGGTTCCAGAACAAGGACTGCCTTGTAATGCTATCAACAGGTTTCCTCAGTGTGTGTCCTATCCATCGCCATCGTCTTCTTCTCATCTCTTGTTCCACTGGCACTTGTCTAGTTCTTGTCATCAGTTCCATGCTGGTAACCTTGTCATACCATTTTAATCCTTCTGTTCTACGCAAGCACCCGTTTCTAAAAGTCTGTAGCTTTTTGGTTGTTGTTTTTTTTTTTTTGCTCTCCATGTCTCAGAGCTATACAATAGGACTGACTTGACACTTGAGTTGAAGATTCTTATTTTCGTGTGGGATCCGATTTCTCTTGATCTCCATATATTTTCCAATGCAATGAAAGCTCCTCTTGCTTTTTGTATTCTTATTTTGATATCACTGTATGTCCCTCCAACTTCGTCGCTATTGCTGCCAAGATATGTGTACGATTCTACATCTTGTATTGGTGCTTCTTCAAGTTCAACCCTGTTATCATTACCTGCATTTATTCTTGGGCGAAGGAAGACACCTTTGAAGCCCACTACTTCAAAGCAGGTGAGGCAATACCGTCACAGTCATGATGGTGGGAGGTCTCTTATTATTCTAATCATGCGTCCAAATCGTTTCATCCATTGCTGTTTTACACATTCCTTGCTCAACTCTTTTTGAATATGTTATCTTCCTGTGTTACTTCTGATTTATCTCTCTCATTGTTTTGCAGTTCTCAAAATGCGCATGTGGCGGGATTTCTCTAATTAAAAGTGTAAAATTATTCACATTCTCACAATTTTGGTAAATATTTTAAACAAGGTGGATATCTTTCTCCATTTCCGTATTGTCAGCTATAAAAAATTACACTTATCTAAGCTCGGAGCACTGATGGAGTTGTCCGTATGCAATGAAGATAGTCATTAAAACGAAACCAAACTTTTGTCATTTGTGGTATACTGTGTGTTTCAAAAAGAATATCGGTATTTTGAAGGTGTATAGTTTTAGTAATTGCAAACTTAAAAATGTTTGGTTTGTACCAAACGATAGGTAAACTGTAAATTAATATGAAACAAACATAAAGGTATGTTTTCAGGCACCCGTAAGAAATAAAGAAGTAGAACACTAGACAACAGAAAAACAACAGACATGAGTGGCTTACCCAGGATTTGAACACTGGACCTTCCGTGCGACAACCCCGCCTAGCTATGCAAGCGAATCACACTATCCTCCCTGCCATCCACGCATCACCAAAAAATGATGCTAAGATGACAGGTCAATAGTGCGAACCGAAAGACATAACACCGGAAGTCCACCATGGGCAGTACGGCCTATTAATGACGCAATCACTTCTGTTGTTTCCCTATCAGATAGCATAGGCCAGTCCACACAAGACAAAGAGACCTTAATACTGTGTCTAGTAAATGATCTCAAGGAATGAAAATGGCGACGCCACAGCAGAAGTCGTTTTGTGTATTGCAGTTTGACAAGTCACAATCGGTAGTCACAGTGCAACGTGAGTTTAGAAGACAATTTCATACTGATCCACCATCTGATAACAACATTCGCAGGTGGTATCGACAGTTCCAAGATAAAGGATGCCTTTGTAAAGGAACAAGCTCTGGTCGGCCAAGAACGTCAGAAGAAAATGTGAAGAGAGTTAGATGGGCTTACCTGTGGTGCCCGCGAAAGTCAACAATGCGAGCTAGTCGTGAATTTATCATCATCTCAACCCGTAATTACGTGAATTACGAATTCCCAAAACAACAGTGTGGCGCGTTTTGCAAAAGCGATTGATAATGAAAAGCTATAAGTTGCAGTTACTGCAAGCTCTGCAGACAAGGAGAAAAGATACGACTTCTGCACAGAAATGTTAGAGGAAGATGAAGCATTTTTACCCCGCCTGATTTTTTCTGATGAAGCAACATTTCACTTAAGTGGTAAAGTGAATCGTCACAATGTACATATATAGGGCGCAGGAAACCCACACATAACCATTGAGTACCAACGGGATTCACCAAAGGTAAATGTTTTCTGTGCCATTTCTTGCACAAAGGTGAATAGGCCATTCTTTTTTGCTGAGAGGGCAGTGATCGGAACGTCGTATCTGGACATGCTAGAAAACTGGCTTTCCCTCAGTTAAATGAGGAATCTGAAAACTACGTTTTCCAGCAAGATGGGGCACCGCCGCATTTTCATAACTAAGTCCGAAAGTCTCTGAATGAGGTTCTCCCACATCGATGGATAGGACGCGCTGAAGCAGATGACCTTGCTCTATATGTGTGATTTCTTTTTGTGGGGCTACGTAAAAGACATCGCCTACGTGCCATCTTTGCCCCGAGATCTCCGAACACTAAAGAATCGAATCACGTCTGCTGTGGAAAAAATAACAATGGATCAGTTGGAGCGAGTGTGGAGAGAATTGGACTACCGTTTAGATGTGTGCCGTGTAACACGAGGGGCACACATTGAGGGATTGTAATGTAAGAGATTAATCTTTGACAGTTTTACATTCTTTTGGTGCAAACTGTATATTTTTACAGTGTTCAATAACCAAAGTTATATGCATCTAAATTACCGATATTCTTTTCTAAACATAAAATTGAGACAAAGCAGAACATGAACTTTGTTCAAACATTCCCGCCCCGAAAACGGAAATCCCTCACTTTTCACCAGGGGAAATCGGCCCTAAATGCTGTCCTACCGTCATTTAAGAATTAAAAGAAGATTTCTATTCCTAGACCAGGTTCTATTGTGTCAGATATACATGAAATGCTTTTGCTGGAAATATCTGGAGTACGTGTTTAATTTTACAAAGGTTCTGAATAGATTTCTTTGCACCCCTGTATAAAAGGATTCCATCATTGTTGTGAGCCGATGATTGTGGTTGTGTTCTGGTAAGGTACAAAAAATGATTTCTTTTGTGAAGTCATCTAAAGATGAATAAGATAACGAGGTCACTATAAATAAAAAGGTTATTTATAAAAGATTAACCAAAATATAGTGACTAACATTGGCTAAAGTCGCTATATTCTGTTAACGTTCCAAGACACTAAAGGAGAAATAAAATTGTGCAAAAAAGCATGATAGATCAACAGCAATCCTGGGAACCAAATACAGCAATCCCCGGTCTTACGCTGTTCGATTAGAGCATTTTCGGTATAACGCTGTTTATATTTTATGTCATATGCCCGTTATACGCTTTAAAATGTCGATCTTACGCTGGGCGTTAAATTCCACGAGAAGCAGGAATATAACGGTCACATGGTCATCAAGTTCATTCAGGGTGATGGGATAGCCAAGAAGCGTTGCCGTTGTGACTAAACGGGGCGGCCCCTATCGATCTTTGTTTCACTCTGGCAGTATCGGTACATTTGTGGTACTGATTTGTATTATGTGCTCTCAATTATCGCACTCTTCTTTCTTTGTTTCTTCGTTATTTTGCTGCTAAGTAGCAGATATTTAATTTTATCAGATCATTCGACACTCCTTGTAGGTGATAATAATCACATTTGCTTGGCGCTGCCCAGATTTGTTGACTATAGGAGCGTCAGATTAACACGCACATCGGCCAGCGCAATCGGCTTAATCACCGATAAGACATGGATGACAATATTACTTTAGATAAAAGTAAGATTGCTACATCTCGAACACATGGTCGTATGCGGTTACCAGTGTGTTCGTCAGTTTGTATACAAGGGCATCGGACATCTTATTACCATACATGGGAGAATTGACCTCTGCCTTACGTTCAAAATTATCCGATGTCGGAATATTTTGAAATTACCCTATAACCCGCCTGTTTGAATATGATTGGAGTTTTTTATAGCTCATAACAAACGAAGGCGTGGGAAGGCAGGGAATATAACCTGACCATTTTCTCAAGCTATTTCACTTGAGAAATTGCTCATCAAGACACCAGACTGCTACAGTGAAGAATTAGAATTCAGAATTCCTACTTAATATACCGGACACCTTTTATTAGAGTATTTGTCAGGATTACAATATAGCCCAGGAAATCTCTAACATTTTAAATAAGGAAAACGGGACTAAGGAAACTGAAGGACCACACACGAAGTCAGAGAGGGAACTTATTAAATTAACGACACCCCAGACGCGTGTAAGAGGCCGATTCAAGTCTCTTTTATTCTTCTGACCAAAAAGTCTGTGAGTCAGGATTGGCTTATTGGTGGTACCAGCAGAACGTACCTTCTCTGGAACAAGAAGGGAACCGTGGCCTAAGCTTAAGACGAAGGACCCAGGTGGTAGACTCTCCTTGACATTTCTGGGAAACGAGCTACCCCCGACAACCTTGATCAGAGACGAGCTTGAGCTGAGTAAAAAGAACCAACCCATAAGAAGGAGCAGAACCATAATTGGCAGCTAAGTTCAAATATATGCTGACACTTGAACTTCTTGTAACATCTCACATTCCTTAAAGACTGTGATGATAACTTTTCTTGATCCATAACTATTCACATTATTTTCCAACGGTTAAAACCTAAAGTGATTATTAAATTTTGTTATTTGCGATCTTACAAATTTAACTTCGATTTAATCATTTTAAAGTTACTGCATGTTTGTCTTAGTCAAATTACTACACGCTCTAAACAGAGCTATATTAAAATAATAGAATTCCACTGAGTAAATCAGGGGTGGGGGCGTAAACGAGCTGAAAGTAATAAGTGCTTAAATCCTTCACAAAAGCGTCGGCATAATTAAAGAGTTAACATACTCAGCCAAAGCAGTATTGTTCTCGCTTATTCTGAATATCTTGTGAAGACTCCCTTTGTAATAGAAGTGTCATCACCCTTCTATCTACATCTCTGCCAAGAGTAATCTTGTGCGAAGGTAGATACCTTTGAAGCCCATATTAGATACTCTTGAGTTTTGGCCACTGTTGGACCTCTACTGCAAAGCAGGGGAGGCAATACCGTCACAGTCGTAATCTTAGCAAAATAAATCATGACCCCAAACTGGAATGCAGTTCTATGGTAAGTCGTAATATACAACAAGAACTTATTTGCTACAAGGTGCTCCTTGTAGAGGGAAAAATGGAGGTGGCAAAGTAAAGTAAGCTCAATTTTATGTTTGTTTGTTTGTTTGTTAAAATCTCCTCGAATATCCTCTGCCCCTCTTTTTTGGTTAGCGCTCAAGACCGAATAAACAGCGCTAAGCGGGGGATTGCTGTATAGTTTCTCCAGCAGACATAAGAACACACCAGGTCACACTATGTCTAACAATTCATCTTACAATTTCTACTCTTTCATTTAAGTTTACACACATACTCTCTCTCTCTCTCTCTCTCTCTCTCTCTCTCTCTCTCTCTCTCTCTCTCTCATTTTCGTTATGACTTTCCACTCATCTCCCATCGTAGACTCACAAAAAATATTTTCACATAAACTAATTCCCAGCGTTTAGCATTATCTTAAGTGCTATAAATTTTAGATCAAAAGCAAATAACTGTCGTGGTCTTTCTAGCACACTACAAATTACGCTTGTGCAACAAAAGAATTATGTAAATGACGAAGTGAGGTCGGTAAAGGGTGTGGTGCAATACAGGGATGGGTTCATATGTAAACACACGAAATATTGATATATAATGGATAAACAAGCTGCTACTATTAGGTATGAACGGTGTACATGGCATGCATCATAAACATGCAACTTCTTCAACAATTTTCATCATCAGCATTGAAGGTAAAGGTAAAGATAACCCCATAGTTGATACTGCCGTATGGAAGCGCAGTGTTAGAACTCCACTATACTAGATCCAGCTTCGAGAGGTGGGGTGGCCATTTCCCTTCCTCGCCTGCCTTTTCTTTACCTGACTCCCGTGCAGGTACCCATTTACAGCTGGATAGAGTGGAGCGTGACGCCACCGTATTTCGAACCCAGGACCTTCGCCGTGAGAGACCAGCGCTCTAACCACTCTGCCAATCGGACGCTGTCATCAGCATTACAATTTCCATTTGTGCTCCTTGTGAAGCATGGAACAACCACTACCACAGTTGGTGCCCATGCAGGAAGCTTGGGCCACAGCACTCATGTACTCGTACAGCAGTGGTTTCCGTTGCAGTTTGTTTTACATAATGAGGTAGTCAGCCTCATGCAAAACCTTACATTGGTCGCCTTGTACGACATGCATGAGGGAGCAATAGACCTATTCTTTCGTTGTCTCATCACAGAATTACACGGGGCCTTACCGGCTACATGCACAACCTTCCAGTTGTCTCTACGACATGCACAACCTTCCAGTTGTCTCTACGACATGCACAACCTTCCAGTTGTCTCTACGACATGCACAACCTTCCAGTTGTCTCTACGACATTCACAACCTTCCAGTTGTCTCTACGACATGCACAACCTTCAAGTTGTCTCTACGACATGCACAACCTTCCAGTCGTCTCTACGACATGCACAACCTTCCAGTCCTCTCTACAACATGCACAACCTTCCAGTCCTCTCTACGACATGCACAACCTTCCAGTCGTCTCTTATTCTTCCTCTGTTGTGTTTTAATAGATCCACTGGAGCTACATTCTGAGACGGTTAACTTCGTGGGTTCATATGCGAGAATCGATTGAAACAGTGGCTGAGGTCTGTCAGAGAACATTCTTAGAACCACTGACTAGTGGCGTCACTAGGGTTGGTGTCACCCCCATGGACCTCTTCCCGTACCAGACCATACAGAATCTTTAGTAATGTTTTTTTGTACTAATGTTACTCGTAAATCGTAATTCCCGTAAATCACTGAATGTAATGGCAACAGTAGTGACATAAACAACTAGCAAAATTAAAATTACATAGACAGTCATTTTGGTGTCACCCTCTCTGATGGTGTCACCCGGTGCTGTCCGCACCCCCCCCCCCCAGTGACGCCACTGCCACTGACTGCATGTGTTTGTGTGTTTCTATGTGTGTGTCGGTTTGATTGATTGTTTGTTTTTAATAAAACATCAGATGTATTAAAGACCTTTCCTAGAAAGGTTAAATCACATGAGGAATAGAGAAAGCGCACATGGACGTTGTAGTGGTTTTTGATGTTATTGCGTGGTTGCTACGTTACCTAGTGTACTGGATGAGGTCAGCTGTGAAGGCTCCTGAAGATAACAGTTTATGTGAGTTACAGAATGCCTTTCTGCTACCACTTATGACCTCAAACAGACTTATTCTGCTATTATGTATGTTAGCTACGTTTAATGTCTAGGGCAGTGGTGGCCAAGCTAAGATTGGCCGAGGGCCAGATTATGGTAAAGGGTAACACTAGAGGGCCAGACCTATAAAATCCTTAAAAAATAACGTTCTGAGATTTATTTTTACATATATAATGAGCCACGTACATAAAGCAACGGCAAACTACTGTACTGCACATCTGCCAAGACATGTATACCAGTCTTCGAACTGAAATTACTGTTAAAAAATATATAATGAATCTGTTGTTTTAATTTGTTTTGTAATTTGTAATATGGCAAGTAATTATTTATTTCAAACATCCATTTGTGTGTCATTTCATTGTGAAGAGTGTGGCTTCAATCAACAATAAGTGGCCGGCCAAAACGGGTTGGCGGGCCGATCAAAACTGGTTGGCGGGCCGAATCTGGCCCGCGGGCCGTAGTTTGGCCACCGCTGGTCTAGGGTAATGAAATGTGATGTGTAGGTAATTCAATACACAGACACACACATGTAAACACTAAGTCTAATAATAATAAGCTCTATGATCAAATCAACTAACACTGGCTTTAGAATTTAAATTTTACAATTTTTTTGAGAATTTATTTAGTCCTGAACCAAATTTTCTTCTGGTCAGGACGTATGAAACAATATGTATTTATCAATAAAAGTGCATATATATATTGAATAATCAAAATGAAAATTTTGTACATAGATATATTGTTACATTGGTTAATATTAACACTAACTACAGTGTCTTTGGAAAACTAGCACTGGATGTCTAGTCGGGGTGTGTCACGTAGGGTTTATATTCATTTAATTTCCTACATCTTCTTCCTATTCTTTCACCCGAATTCTCTCTTTTATTATCTCTGTATCTCATTTTTCCTGTATATTTTTCATCCATTCGTTTTTGCGAATATTATTTTCATATAATTCGCAAACTTTACCTGTTTTCCTTTCTCTAAAACTGAGAATCGCACCTGGGTGGTATTGCGTACATGTCAGTCGCGCTGGTCGGACGATAGGCGTGAATTTACAGCATTCGCTAGACATTCGTCTGAGGGTCTCTGGCCTGGGGCGTGAAAATTCACCCGAGGGACACGGAAAGTAGACAGAGAGTCTGCATTTCAGTAAACGCATGAGGTTTTTCGTCAGAAAAACCCGGCTTAGCGTGAAAATCCACTCCGCACTGCAGACGGTGGTCTGAGATTTGCAACTCATGCAAGCCCTCGGCCACTGATGGCTGTTACGTCACGCGATAAGCGGACGAAGGTGTTATACGGACAGGGGAGACTATTTCGCTTGGCGAAATAAGATTAGGATCCTGTGTCCGATTTTAAAGATATTGGCCAAGTTTGAAACTTTAATTTCATTCTCGCTCATAGACTCACAGTAGATAGGTTGCTCGTAAACAGAATAGCTGTTAGCGAAGTATCTCAGTTTGTTTCGGCAATTTGTCGAACTTCTAGACTTCCAGAAATATTTTCAGCATTTTTATTCTTAAGTTGTGCGACTACCTGTAATTCTGTGGTTGAGGTAATTAATATGATAGATATATAGATTTTGTGAGTGTTAAAGTGTTTAATCGCTTAATTCATTTTAATCTATTTCTTTAGCGCAGAAGAGAAATAAAGTGGTAGGCTATTATATTTTCTAGGGAAGCATTCAGTGGAAAGCAGAATAAAATTAAAATTTCTAGCTTATAACGGAAATTGTAGCTATTTATGAATTTAATTTAACCGCTAATACTCAGTCAAGTGTATTTTTCTAAACTAACGTATAAACTCTAGAATCGAGCCTCATGAATGGTGACGGAATACGCACGTGTTCCTAATTCATGAGGATTGCTGATTTTTAAATATAACTTACGTCACGGGAAGTTTAAATGATAAGCAAAGCTCTCTGCTTGCAAGTTTAAATGTAAGTTATCACCAGTACAGATTCTGTTTATTATATTATATGTGTTATTTTTCCTCCACACAGTGAAAGTTTTGGGGTGACCCTAACTTTACCAGCACATAGTAGTAGTTTCCATACTTGTGAAGAAATAGACAGTCCTTATTTTGAACCACGTGGGTTTCTTAAGTACCACTGGACTAACAGTGCAGATGCAACCCGAGTTAGCCAGAAATACTATATCCCAATAACGGGTTTTCAAAGACTGTAATGATAAATACTGGACCTTGGAGCCAGATCTTAATTTCTTCTAGAAAAACTCTACGTAATTTTTCCGCCTGGTGGCGCGAAATACTTCAAGTATTAACTAACATTTCCCGAATATATATATATTTTTTGTGGACAAATCTGTGGTGTGACTAAAGTGAATCCTATACTGAGGGAAGGCACCGACCTGACATTCATCATTTCTAGAAACCTACGCTATTGACACTGTGCTCTGCTAAATCCCGCGCCTGGAATAATTTTAGGTGACTTAATCAGACATTTGAACAAATTTGCACACCCAAGTAGTCGTTCCCGGAGACTCCAAGTTAAATACGTCTTTTGGAACTGGGGACTTCTTGGCAGAAGACTGCATTTTTTGAGTCTGTGTGAAAATCTAAAATCAGTGTGTTCCAAGAGGCAGCGAGCAAAGTCGTGAGTACAGGTATGAGAGGCCATGGCGGAATGAATGAGTGTACGCTGGTTTGAGTGATATTTTCACTATTATATCTTTGACACCCTGTTGCTGTCCTAATTTTTTTTTTCAATCTGCATAATTTGTTGCTAAGGCTAGAGTTCTTGGGTTTTTGTCTTAGGTTAAATCAGATTTTTTTCAAACTCTGTGCATATAATGACGAGATAAAACAAAGAAAACTCTTAGACTCAAACCCTATGTATCTGTGACTCGGGCGCCATCATCTGTTCTCTTAACGGGGCCGGGCTAAACCTAGAGTTAACACTATAACGGGGCTATCATCCTTGCAACATTTCCTTGATTTTTTATGACTATGTGTATATGTATTTTCCTTGATGTACTTTCTTTGATGTTGTGAGCCGATTTTTCCTGATATTAAAATCGCTCTTGAACTTAATAATAGTGTTTGGTCAGCTCGTTCTAGATATATATATATATATATATATCATTGTTATAGTTTTCCCACGTCTGTGTGTTTACCTGTCGTCACGTGTATGTGCGTGCCTGTGAGTGATAGAAATATACGTAATCTGTATATTGGTGTAGTCTGTCTGACGCTGTAACAACTGTTGTAGAAGATAGGTGAGAGAGAGAAGAATTCTTTTCGCTTTCAGAGACAGCCACTATATCAAAATCTATCATCTCACGTGTGTGGAAATTCTATTTACCTTTCACTAACTCTCACTGAGTCTATCACCTATTCAGAAGGGACCAAACCTAGTCTTAATTCTCCTATCGAAAATCTACGACAGGGTGGTATCATCATACCCGATCTCTGTTTACAATAGTCATTGTCTTTGAAATATGGAACTGAGGTATAGTTTTTATACACCAGGATTTTGTTTATTTATTTTATTGTGGAAAAATTTGATGAATCCACAGCAGGCCAGGTTTTCAACTTATCTGGCCTGTGACGATGTAGTAAAGACTTCCAGTGGCCCACTCCTCACAGTTGCTGGAGTAAAATGGTAGGCTTCTTAATCATCCACTCTTGGACCTCTTCAAAGTATCTGGCACTAGCGCAGTGCCAGACCATAAACTCTGAAACCAAAATTTTTGCCATGTGTCAACACACTGCCTACTTCACCATTTTACACACAACAAAGCAAACAAATTACAAAGACCGGGTCAGATCTCTCTGACCGACTCAGCACATCTCACCCAGGCGGTATCAAATGGCACTAGTTTCCCATTCCTTTATGAACTGCACTGCATCTGAAATATTTTCATTAATCTCTTTTTTTTCTTTCTATAGAATAAGGTGGGTGATATGTTCCCACTGATTTCCTGAAATAAAGAGCTGTCTTTTACATTCTTGGTTATGTTTTTTCATTTGGTTCATTGCCTCTAGGCCCTGGACTGTCGCTGGGGACCTAGAATAAGTACTCACTTGTCGTAATCATTTTTCATGACATGGCAGTATCAATCACTCAGAAATATTAAAATAAAAAAGGTTAATACTTTTTCCCTTACCACAATTCAAATGTGAAAACACAGTTACGTTGTACTAGCAAAACTCAGCTGAGCTGCTGGCTAGACTATGGCGTCCCACTGATAATATATAATATCTCCTGGAAATCACTCTTCTAGCATTAACGAACTGTGTATATGGACAGTCTTCAACAAAATGGCACTTGCCTCTACTTTTTTCTATAATATGAACGCTTCCGTCCAATCAGCGGACTTCCCCTCTACCGTTCAAATATTTAAACTACAATGTCCAATTTAGGTCCAGTTTCTGTCTAGTGTGTAATATATTTATGTCGGTCTGTCCGTCCGAAATTGGTTTTTCCCAAAATTACACTTGGTTTTCGACGAAACTACAAAAAAAAAAACTACACAATTTTTTTCCCACTTACGTATACGATTTCTGTGCTAAGTTATTTTTAGCTTCTACCCTCCCCTGATTGCCCCTTGTCCACATGCAGTTTGTTTTTCTGCGTTAGGCTCAAGGACGCGTCAAAAGTGATTTTTGTGAGAAGTATGCACAAATAACTGTCTGCTAGTCTGTATTGAACAATACAGTCTTTCGTCAATATCTTCCGTGTTATCTGTCCGTCTGTGTAATTAAAAGTATATTATTTCTCAGGGAAAGATGGGCTATCAAACTAGCTAGTTTTTATTCTCCTAAACTTAGTATTAAGAAAAAACCTACTTTTTTAAGGTTAGTTTTGAAATTTGTTTTTGTACCTTCGTTCACGGCGTTTGCCGCTATATTCAAACTAAAACGACTATTTACCGTAGAACGTCCAAGATACGTCTGTTTCTGACAAGAGCTAAGGTCGTTTTTCGTTCAATTCCTTACATTGTGTCAACTAGTGGCGTAATTTTTTCTTTAAAAACTACAAATTGCGTCTTCTAGCCTTTAGATTTAAACACGTGTTCAGACCGCCTCATTTTTTTTCTTTTATCTCCGTTTCTACCCCGTCTAAAAGGATAGGCCGTTAGTCTGCATGTTATAACTAGTTAGTTTTCAATGGCGCTAGAAAACGCTGGTGTGGGCGAGAATGTATCAGTGTATCTTAACTATATTTTTATCCCTACATGCTATTTTACCTGTTATCTTTATAAATGGAGGAATTTTAACGTTGCATCACTGTAATTTCACCACAGACGTCAACAGTATCATTCCTTGAAAAAACTCTATTGTGATACCGAGAGTCTCAATCTGATCACTACTTTCTTTGAACATATTCTTATTGACGCCTGAAAGTGTACGATAAAGAAAAGGTTTTTTTTTTTACCATACGAAATTTACATATCTAAATCTAATTTGAAAACAACAATTTTTTTTATTGTTTTGTAATTTGTTTTGGTTTTTTTTTTCAATCTAATTTCAACATGCTACATTATTTAAACCAAAAAAAAAAAAAAAAAAAAAAAAATGGAATCTTGCTATAGTTGTATATCCTCAATCATTGAAACTGTAGCGTCTTTTATTACTGTATTGTAACTTTAATTTGCGCGCTATGCGATCACTTAGTTCGCCTATGTCACGGTAACTCCATAGATCAGTGGTTCCCACACTTTGTTCTTTGGGTCACACTTTCGGAATGAAAATTTGCTCGTGCCATACGAAATTTTTTTATTGATAAGAAATACTTTCCACAATAAATAAATAGACTACTAGCAGTGCTTCTTTCCTAACATAGAACACAACTACTTTATAAAATGATCATGAGACATCCAGAAAGTATAAAACTATACAGCTACATAAAAACACGATTCATTCACAAAATAAACAAATTCAATGAGTGTTGAGAGGTTTGAGCTTGTTGTTATCGGGTAATCTCATTTATATTAGGTCGTATTTGAGACAAACACACTCTTATCTCCTCTTCAACACAAAGAAGCCTTTCTCTTTTCTGGTCTTTGAGATTTGCCAGAGCTGAAAATCCCTGTTCACAACAATATGTCGTGGCGAACTGTATTTATTTGATATCAAATAAATTATATTACTTTATAAAATCTAACAAATTCTGGAAAATTCTACGGGATTCTATACATATATTTCCCGTACTGTATCATAGGTAAAAAAAAAAAAAAGTAAAAAGGTAAAGGATCCCGTTACACGCCTATTGAGGCATATTGGAAATACAGTGATAGGCCCGTATTTTCTTGATCATCAGCCCACTAGGGGTGATAGAGTCAGCATCACGCGGGCCGCCTTAATCTTCCCAGAATTGTTCTGTTACCCAATTCATGTGGCTGGGTCGAATCCGGAGCTGTTTGCGGTCTAAATAATCCCACCTGAACTGGGGATTGAACCATGGACCACCGAGCTAGGAAGCCAGTGCACTAAACACTGCGCTACCGCGGCTCCTCTCGCGCCACACCAGTGTGGCGTGCCCCACCGTTTGGGAACCACTGTCATAGATCTACACTAGACCTTGCTAGGTGGTGTCAGAAATAGGTATTAATTAGACATGTCTAACGTTTACAACATTAACAAAGTCTGGTTTTATTATCAGCCATTGTGCTGACGTCCAAACATGATGTGCCATGCTTTGTTAGTCATCATCATGTGACGTATTCTTTCCAGAACGTTGTCTCCATTACAGCTGCTCTGAACGCATCACGATTCTGGGCAAGTCGACCTGCATCAGCCAAAGACAAGTTCAGACTCTCTGTGATGTCCTGGGTCCACCGTCGTCTAGGTCGACCCCTTCCCCTTTTTCCAGGGACCATGCCTTCCATCACTGTTTTTTCCAGACTATTATGTCTTTTTATATGACCGAAAAATTTCAGCTTCCTTATTGCGATGGTATTTAGGAGCCAATGTTCCTGTACGTTTAGTGAGTGCAGTACTTCTCTGTTGGTCTTTTTTTCTGTCCAGGGTATTCTCAACATCCTTCTGTAGCATTTCATTTCGAATGATGTAATCTTTTTTGCAACTGTTTTATTGAGTGTCCAAGTCTCGCAGCCGTATGTTGCTACTGGGAATATACATGCTCTGATCAGTTGTAACTTTGTTTCTTTGCTTGTGCCTTGCCATAGGTTTTTCATCTGTATTAGCTTATGTGAAGCAATTGCAAGTCTTCTTTTAATTTCTACTGCACAGTCGCCAGAGCTGTTAATGATTGATCCTAAGTATTCGAATTCATTGACACTTTCCAGTTCTTCGTTATCAATTTCAATTTCTGGTTTGGTCTTTACTTTGTCTGTTGTCAATACTTTGGTCTTCTTGGTGTTTAGGTATAGATTCTGGGCCTCGCTGTGTTTTTTGGTGGACAGAAGTAATTGTTCAAGTCCTTTTGGGTTGGTCGATAGGAGGACTGTGTCGTCAGCATATCTGATTTCCGGGATCTGGTACCCGCCGATGTTAAATGAGTCAAACTCTGTGTGTTCTTGGTCATCTCTTACGTTTCTCATGATATTCTCGGCATAAATGTTAAACAGGTAAGGGGAAAGGGTAATATGGGTTTTTTGTTTTTGTTTTTTTAGGTGTAAAAGGATACGAAAATTTGGGGGAGACGAATAACAATTTATATGACAGTAATATCTACTGTTTGAACATTTCAGTTGTTCAAGCCGGGGATTTTCTTTAAAGAAAACAGGTGAGTTATCGGTCCAGACTCCTGTTGGCTTTCTGCAGGTTACGTCATGAGCCTCACGAAAAGGGAACCCTGTTCCGTGTCAGACGTTTGAGATAGAATTATTTAAATAATTTTTTTTTTTGGCCTTGTCCATGGTGTCTTAACGTGTCTATAGAATGAGAGTCAGGGCCGTCTACCCAATGTGCAACCCTCCTTAGTCACCTCCTACGACACAATAATAGAGTGTTATTATTCTTTGACCAACGGGCTGATCACCCGTTTGCCAGTCACTTCGATTACGGAAACAACAGCAAATGGATTGAATTGCCATTGCCCTAAAGACGCCAATAGGCGTGATGGGAAACAATGGCAAAGAAAACCTATCTGCTGTTGCCCTAAGACGCCACTAGGCGTAATGGCCACTGACTGCTTTGACGGTCGGCGGCTAAGGACGGAAGAAGAAGAAGATTATTCTTTGCTTCCATTTGAGGCCGCGGTAACACGTGGGCCGTGATTAAAGAGATAATGAAGACAAGGAAACAAGGAAAGACTTTGGCCGGGTGGCACAGGACAGTAAGGTTTTGCGTGCATTTGCTGAAAGGCCTATGCTTATCAGGGAGCTCAAGGTGTAATGAATAAATGAATGGAAAAAAAGACATGGAAAAACCTCGAACAGATAGTATAACACAGTATATCATGTAGGCCAGGAAGGCTTGACATGTTTTTGCTAAAGACCTATGTTCCACAGGGCGCCGAATGTGTAATGTATGACTGAAAATGGTTAGAGCTGTGGCCAGGATGCAATGAGTGGTATGGGATAATTCTTTAGGAATAAAATTGTAAACATACAAGGCCTGACTTGTGATAGCATCCGATGATTTACTCAGCGGTTGCGTTGACTTCTGACAACGCCCCGTTCTCATATATTAAGTAATGTACCTCTTGTTTTTGTATAGTTATTTGCTTGAGTTCTATACTCTTCTAAATTTAATAAGGTGGGTAAAAAGAGAGAACAAAATGCAAAATATAATAGACGAAGTTTCGATATAATGGTCTGAAACTGTCTACGTTACAGATGTATGTATTTACTTTGTTTTTTATTTGGAACGTTGTTTGATGTCATTCAAGCTAACACTCAAACACAGCGGGTAACCACACACACACACAAAAGAACGATTGTGTGAACCGTTCTGCTGCGGCTGACATAAATAATTCGCGGCTTGAGATTTGGGAATGTATTGTTATGGGACATGTCAAAGCCTTGTTGAGACTTCTGGAGAGGTTCGGCTTTAATTAAGTTTTGCTAAGGGAGGCTAAGAAAGTTATAGGAAATTCCAGATGGCTCCCTTGATGAAGCCCACATCAAAGCATAGATTATTGAAGCGATAGTTTTGTAGCAAGTTGTTTTACATGATGAGGTTGTCAGCCTCATATCTGTCACCTTTTACATGATGAGGTTGTCAGCCTCATATACAACCTCATATCTGTCACCTTTTACATGATGAGGTTGTCAGCCTCATATACAACCTCATATCTGTCACCTTTTACATGATGAGGTTGTCGGCCTCATATACAACCTGGGACCGAAGACGCAGCTAGAGAGATGGATGCAGTCAGCGACTCACAGCTTGACTGCTTGCGTCAGGGTCAGCGAACCAGAGCTGACCAAGACCCTACTTTACCTCCAAGTGGTGGTCCTGGAAACAGGCTGCACCACTGCAGTCTGGCTGAAAGAGTAGGGATCATAGTGGGAAGGCAAACCCGGTCCCAAAAAAATGCCGTGCTGAAGTCGGATGTGTCAGCCGAAAGGTGCAAATGTCGCAGCTTTGCTGTAAACGGACACAACACAACCAACGCCCTTTTCAGGACGAACGAGGAAGAAGAGGAAGAAGAAAATATACAACCTCATCTGTCACCTTTTACGACATGAGGTTGTCAGCCTCATATACAACCTCATATCTGTCACCTTTTACGAGATGAGGTTGTCAGCCTCATATAAAACCTCATATCTGTCACCTTTTACGAGATGAGGTTGTCAGCCTCATATACAACCTCATATCTGTCACCTTTTACGAGATGAGGTTGTCAGCCTCATATACAACCTCATATGTCACCTTTTACGAGATGAGGTTGTCAGCCTCATATACAACCTCATAAATGTCACCTTTTACGAGATACACGAGGGAGCAATAGTCTTATTTTTTTCTTTGTCTCTTCATACATCCCTGCTTTCATCCGAGAGAGACAGAGAGAGAGAGAGAGAGAGAGAGAGACGTGTTATGACAAACGACCTGCTATGCACGCTGCCCAACCCCCACAATAAGTGCATTAAAGAGGGGTCACTATAACAATCCAGCCCGCAACTAAAGAATTTAAGGCATGAGCGATCCAAATCAGACATGTCTCTGTTCATGTATAGTTAGTGTCCAATTATCTGTAAAATCTATTTCCTATCGTTATGCCTGTACACCTCTCTCTCTCTCTCTCTCTCTATCTTTTTCTTCATTTCTTTCTCTACCTATCTCTCTCGCACTCTCTCTCTCTCCCTGAGAATGTTTATAATACATAATTTCGAAACGTTAACTCTGAACCTTACTGTGTCAGAGTAAGGTGTCTTTATCCATGTATGACTGGTGTCTGATCATTCGCAAAATTGATTTCCTATCTGTCTTCCCACCCGTACCTCTCTCTCTTTCTTTCTCTCTCTGTATGTGAGTGGGTGAGAGAGAATGTTTGCGTGTGCGTCTCTCTCTCTCTCTTACTCGCTCACTCTCCCTCCCTACACAATATCGAATGTAAGTTCCAATGATCTACCTTTTAACATATCTTATTTCTTGAATACAATTAAATACTGTGTATGTGTGTATACTGTTACTTTACTTTTACAACGTTGAATTCCTTTAAATTTATTTGTAAATTACATGTGAGAATAAATGAATTCGAAAACAAAGATGAGAGAAAGGAAGGGCAGAATTTTAGACGGACCTTCATGTCTAATTCTCAACAATTTGAACATAAAGATCCTTCGTTCTCTCTGACTAAATGTACGTCTGTCTGTCTGTCTGTCTGTCTGTCTGTCTCTCTCTCTCTCTCCTTTTCTATATTTCTCTGAAAGTGTTTATAAAAGACGAAATGTCAACTCTATGAACGTTACAGTATCAAAGTAAGGTGACAAATGCAGCACACTATCCAGCCGAACAGTCACCTCTGTGCAGGTGTATTAATTTCTATCACTAGAGGGAAAAATAGATCTGTGGGAAAACATATCAAGTAGGCGTTCAACATGAATTGTGTTTTTTTTTTCTTCTCTTAAACTTCGTTTCCTGGTGTCGTTCTGAGCCCCAGGATGAAATCTACTGCTTGCGTGATAAGGATGTCACTGCTTAAGCAGATCCCGGTTAACCCGAGTGCATAGACTGCTCTGGGGACGCCTTCATATGCTGATTATAGATAAACAAGGAGTTATTATAACAGAACAAAGAGCGAACAAAGTAAAACACCTTTAACATACAAACGTATAGAGTTAACATAGTATAACAGAGTTAACATAAGCAAACAAAATAGTTAACATTGTAAAACAGAGTTAACATAAGAAAACAAAAGAGTTAACATAGCAGTAGAGAGCAGTTTTATGTCAGAATCTTGTTAGAGAATTTTATCACAAGGGAACTATGGCTTCTCTTGACCAAGGGAAGCTGCAAATTATATACTTACTTTCATTGCACCCCTTCTGAAGGCCTGATGCTGACTCTACTGCCGAAAGGTGCCAGTGGTCACAAGTCTTTAGTTATGTTCATTTACAGACTACAACAACCACAGAGCGGTTTAAAAGGCACTCCCTAATTTTAAAGTTTTATATCCCCAATTGTAACACTGGGTATACATAAAACAATGCACTTTTACCAACTGGATATACATAAAACAGTAAACTTGTACCAGCTGGATATACATAAAACAATGAACTTGTACCACCTGGATATACATAAAACAATGAACTTGTACCACCTGGATATACATAAAACAGTGAACTACAGTAGTACCACCTGGATATACATAAAACAATGAACTTGTATGTGGTAAAGTGGGATGTTATAAATATTTATAGGGGACTTAGTGTACTGACTGAGATCAGCTGTGAAGGTATCTATATCTAATAAGAGTAGTGTATTATAGATAACCTTACTTGCTGCCACATATATATATATATCTCAGTCAGAATTATTCTGGAATAGTGTGATGACTACGTTATATGTCTAGGGTATGTGTATGATGAATTGTAAGTCATAACACCAACAGACAGACAAACAATTTAATTTATTCCACCACACTTGACAACACTGTGACACTCACATACATAAAACACTCTAAGAGGATATCTTAAAGGAGTCACTGATAACTTTTCAAATAACAATATGTATTCATAGCTGTCATGAATGTATATGTGTCCTGATTCAAATACAAGGGGAACCAGGAATCACAATCAATTTTAATTACAAGTTATATGTACAGAATTTCTCAATATGAATCTTGTAGTGACATATATTTTTAATAGTATCCTAGGTGTGTCAGTTGTGTAGTAGTAATATGAGGTAATACTGGTTTTGTTTTGTTCAAGCTCTGTTGGTATTTGTCATCATGACTTCAATAGTTTGTCTTTATTGGAACTAGTATTGGAGATGTTCTCAGTTCCTGATATTAAAACAATTTAATTCCCCTCTTAATGTTATTTTTACAATGTCATTTTAAGATGGGGGTACATAATGTTGAGCTCAGCTGGCCACATCAGCTTATCTTGCGTGATGGCGGCAGGAAAAGACTCCTCTGCTCGATTTCTCCCCTGTGCTCTGGAGACACCTCACTGATAGCTAAATGGACCAAGGAGTATGCTGTCCGACTCTGGATTCAGCAAAGCTCTGACCAGGTGCTGCTCAAAAACTTTAAGACCACAGTCCCTGAAAACAAGAAGGATGTACCTTCTACGTCATAACTAATTTATACTCTCTTTTTACACTGAGCACAATACATCACAAACATTGAGTTCAGAGCGTTAGGCCAACTGTCAGCTTCATCTGAAATACTTTATACCAGTATTTCCCTCCCTAATGGTTACTGCAATTTTTCTCTGCAATTCCAGCATTATTTCTGTCTAATCAATAATCTAGGTGTCAGTGTACTGTTTGGCCATTCCATGCAGTTTTACTTTCCTCCGACACCTTCTGTTCAGGCTGGAGCATTATAGGCTTTACATCATGTTTGCTACTGAACTACACATATATACAGGCATAAATTATCAATGTACATTCAATTTTCATTAAAAGATATTGAATATTTCAAACCTACCACAATTCATGGAAATACACAGATACGTTGACTAGCAATGAATTCTGGCACAAATACTGGCACAAATTCCCATCTGCTTATGTTCCAGGCTTTTATTTAGCAAAAATATGAGCTGGCTTCAACGCACTGTTGCTTCATCAAGCTTATTTGAACTAGTGGTCTCGAACTAACGCTCTGAATTGTGTATATTCGCAGCTCTAACCAATCACACCACGTCTACACATCTTTTCAAAAAAAGTACCCCTTTCTCACGTTTCCCATAACAACACAAGATAGTATTTATAGCCCGACCAATCGTGTTTAGTCTTATATTTGTTGCGCTCCAATCAATTAGGAGTTAACATGGTAGGCTATTTCCGTAACGTAAGGTTTTTTCAAACACGTTTAAAAAAAATTTTATGAGCAGAAATGATTTCATGCTGTCAGGCATCCCCACTATTTTATTTTGGTTATAATTTGGTAATTCCTAGACTATTTGCGTAACGTTTTACATATTCTTTGTCAGCAAGCCCTAAGGAACCCAAATATACAAATTTAAAAGAGCTAAGTGGCTGCGTTCAAAATATGCAATTTCTTCTACCTCCTGTTTCGAAGATGTGCTGTCTGGGTACTGTAATGTTTTCAAACGTAAACCAGTATAATGTCATATTTCCAATAAGCGTTTTTCAGGGTTTTAAAACCTAACTCTGGGAAGGGTAGTGAATTTTATCACTGTCGATTTGAAATAAAGTTAGTGCATGTTGCCTTACACGCGTGATGGCAGCAATTGTGTATCGCGCGACGCGTGTTTAGTGTGGCACGTGTTCGGCTTTCATTCGCCCCTCTCTCTCTCCTGCTTTATCTGTCTTTTTAGTTACGCCGTGTATAAAATGGAATGAATGAAATATTAAATTTAGGTCATAGATCAGCTTGGTATCTCAATGTTTTTCCAAGAAATACAGCACACGTTTCATTGAAGAACGCGGGTAATAATACAGTAGGCTTTTACTATCAACGTGAAAGCGTTACAATTTGCAGACGAAGCATAAAACAAAGGGGGATTTCGAGTACATTCTTTGTGACAGCACTGTTATTTTACCATTGCTCTTTTCTTTATTAGAATTTATTTGTTAGGCTTTATATTTACCTGATAATTTATATATGTGGATTAGAATATTTCACGACACCTCCCCTCTTAAAACAGACATTATATGTCAGTCCTTTATTCTATATACACATAGATAAATGTAAGTCAACTTGACTTTACTCTGCTGTGGTGCTATCATGGTTTTATGTAGTTGGGTCCATTCAAAGTAGGCACTACTCATGAAATTTGCCTCAGACTTCTACAACCAATAATATATTTCGGTTATGTTACTGAACAGCCGCAAGCGTGAGTGCTTGTCTTAATGCTGCTTCGCAACCCGTATTCACCATTTCTCTTCTCTGAGTCTGCGCAATGACATGTCCAGAGAACATTAAATTTTCCTCAAAATGTACGTTATGAGGAGATAACATATACCTGGTGATAGCAGAGTTTTCGTAGTGGATCCCATAATCTTCTTATTATCCTGTATGAAACATTCGGAATATCCTCAATCAAAGAGGCAACTCAGGGATTCATTACGTTCCTCCGAAATGTTTACATCCAACAATTTTGTCTGATCTCAGGTTTTACTGGAATCTGATAGTATCCTTTACTCAGATCCACCCTTGAGAAATATTTAGCCTTATTTAACTGGCAACCAGCTGATTTGTATCCGGCAATGGATCCACCTGTCCTTCTGTAATAGCATTCAGTCTCCTGTAATCTATACAGAGTCTATGTTCTCCAGAGGGCTTCCTTAAGAGTACAACACCGGAACTATATGAGGATTCACTGTGCGAAATAATTCCTTCCTTCAACAGATAGTCTATCTCTTCCTTCAAAGCTTTCTCCTTAGCAAACGGAATCGAATATGGTTTCATACATACAGGTGTTGGGTCTATCAGTTTCATATCATATTCCAATAGGTTTGTATGCCCTGGTCGGTCTGTTAACACCTCTGCATGATTATTTAGAACCTGTTGCACTCTCTCTTTCTGAGTTTTTGTTAAATGTGTACTGATTTTCACCTGTGCTGCTGTCTCACAGGGGTGTAATGGATATTCAAATGATGAAAGTGGTTCCTTTTTCATCTCCATGGCGATGGACAAAGTCAACAAGTGTGTCTCTTCCTGATGTTCTCTTTCCAAATATTTCTTCAGGAGATTCACATGATAGATTTTTTCTTTCCCCTTCTTATCTATCTTATAATTTGTTCTAGACATCTTCTCTAAAACTGTATATGGACCTTGCCATCCAATCTGTAACTTATTCTGACTCCCGGGCAAAAGAAGCAGTACTTTCTCTCCCACAGCCAAATTTCTGTCTTTCGCCTCCTGTTATAATAGGCAGCATGTTTCTTCCTGGCTTGTTTCAAATTTTCATTGGCAAGTTTCCAGCCAGTTTTTAAACGAGTGGTCAGCTCATTCACATATTGGTATGAAGATGTAATGTTTTCCTCTGCCTTTTCATCAGTCCACGTTCTTAACAAAGCTACATATGGACCTTTAATTGTGTGGACCTATTTGTCCATGCACCGGTATGGTCTCTTCCACTCGAAGCTCTATAGTGATGATTTTTCTTCCCAGAATTATCATGCATAAAACGACCGCTACCAATTCTTTTCCTGGGACTTTCTCCCCACTTAAAATTCTTGATGAGAGATTTCCTCTCTACATCTTCTTCCTCCAGTTTGTTTAAGTCCGATTGAGGGATTTTCGGCTTATCCTGGGGTAAGACATCTTTTTGCACTCTCCGCATAGTGGCCATTGTAAAACAGTTAAGTGAAGCTTGTCCGTGAAAAGGGGCTTCCCATTCCATTTGGTCCACTTTATCAAATCTATTTTTCTTTGTATTTTCAGGCCTACTTTTGCCCCTTGGCGTGTCCAGGTCCTGATCAATGTTCCGACTTGTGGGTGTTCCCTCATGTGCTATGCTACACCTTTCTACAAAATTCTCAATGTCCCATCTTGCTTTAGGCCAATAATAATTGTGAGCCACCTTTTGAATGATGGTACCTATCTTCTCATGGTCCCCATCTGGTTTCACATGTAGGCTCCTTATTAAGTCTGCCCTATATCTTTTAGGAAGTACCAGCTGTCCCTGACCATTGGATCTAGCTCCAGTCTTCCTATACATCAACTTGTTTTTCATGTAAAAATCTCCCTTGCCTGGAGTTGTATGACAAGTTGACAATTTTCTGAAACAAGGCTTGAGTGTTTTATCCCCAGCCTGTGCCTTCCTCAT
This sequence comes from Oreohelix idahoensis, assembly GCA_024509875.1. Taxonomy (NCBI): domain Eukaryota; kingdom Metazoa; phylum Mollusca; class Gastropoda; order Stylommatophora; family Oreohelicidae; genus Oreohelix; species Oreohelix idahoensis. The sequence continues at coordinate 263,898 of JAMPIV010000529.1, forward strand.
CTCTTCTGGAGTGGTATCTAACATAATATCCTCCTCCTTTCTTGAGGTCGACCTGACCTGAAGGGTTGCCATATACACAGGTTTCCTTCTGCAACGGTCAGTGTCATGATTGTCCATCTGACAATTCTTACACCACCTTTTTCCTTGGTTGAAAGACTTTCTTTCATCATATTTCCTTTCATCGAATTGTGGGAATTTATTTTTATTTTCATACCGTGGCCTATCAAATTGGTGCTTACCTTTGTTTTGATCCTTAGGATCAAATTTATTAAAGTTCTGTGGTGCCCTAAAGTTATCCACTTGTTTCTTTTTATTACCTGTTACCTCTGCTTGAGCTGCTTGATACCTTTCAGCAACATTTAGCAACTCACCCAGCCTCTCTGCACCTTGTTCCATGAGAAACTTTCTCAGGTCTGGAGCCATGGACTCTCTTAATTGCTCTATAAGGACCATTTCCTTAAGATCTTGGGTTTTCCCCAGAGAAGTCCATTTCTCCAAGTATGTCTCTATTCGTGCAGAGAACTGGTGATAGGTTTCACCTGACAGTAGTTTAGCATTCCTAAATTTTTTCCTATAAAATTCTGCATTCTTTTCGTATCTTAACAAAAGAGCCTGCTTTAGCATGTCATAATTTTCCTGATCACTTCTGCTCATTTTTGCAAAAACTTCATAAGCTGCCCCACGAAGTCCCTGAGATAACTTTAAGCTCCACCTTTCTCTCTCTAACCCATACGTGGTAGCTAATAGTTCATACCTATTTAGATAGCTCTCTATATCATCGTCTTTCTCAACAAAATGATCTAAATGAAAATTCATAGCTGAGGTTGAGGCTCCCTGGCTAGCAGTGGCATCAGAGGCAAAGGGACTGGCACCATTTTCAGGAGCATGGCCCTGAAACTCAAACTCCCTTAGTCGTAACTCATGTTCCCTTTGTAATCTTTTATCTTCTGCTTCCCTTTCTGCAGCTAATTTCTTGTCTTCTCTTTCTGCAGTCAATCTTCTTTCTTCTGCTTCCAATGCTTTAGCCTCTTTGTCAGCCTCAATCTGCAACCTCTTAGTCTCAGTCTCAGCCTCAAATTGTAACTTCTTAATTTCCCTTTCAGCCTCTAACTTTCTTTCGGCTTCAACCTTCTTTCTTCGCGTTCAATAAATTTGTCACATTCAGTAGTGACATAGGCAACCATAACTTGCCCATCTAATCCTAACTCTTTTGCAGTCTGAACAGCAGCAGATCGAAATTTGGCTAGGTCCGCCATTGTCTATCAGGTAAGTTTATACAATGTCTAACCAACAATTCAATCTCTAAATATATATCTAATGGACAACACAGGCACCGTGAGCTCAACCTTATTTAATTCCACCCAAGGATACCTTTTAATTCTTATTATTCCCTGAAGTGAATTTCCCCCAATATTTGTAATAGGTAAAGATTCAAAATCCCAAGAGCGAGACCCCAATATATGTGGTAAAGTGGGATGTTATAAGTATTTATAGGGGACTTAGTGTACTGACTGAGATCAGCTGTGAAGGTATCTATATCTAATAAGAGTAGTGTATTATAGATAACCTTACTTGCTGCCACATATATATATATCTCAGTCAGAATTATTCTGGAATAGTGTGATGACTACGTTATATGTCTAGGGTATGTGTATGATGAATTGTAAGTCATAACACCAACAGACAGACAAACAATTTAATTTATTCCACCACACTTGACAACACTGTGATACTCACATACATAAAACACTCTAAGAGGATATCTTAAAGGAGTCACTGATAACTTTTCAAATAACAATATGTATTCATAGCTGTCATGAATGTATATGTGTCCTGATTCAAATACAAGGGGAACCAGGAATCACAATCAATTTTAATTACAAGTTATATGTACAGAATTTCTCAATATGAATCTTGTAGTGACATATATTTTTAATAGTATCCTAGGTGTGTCAGTTGTGTAGTAGTAATATGAGGTAATACTGGTTTTGTTTTGTTCAAGCTCTGTTGGTATTTGTCATCATGACTTCAATAGTTTGTCTTTATTGGAACTAGTATTGGAGATGTTCTCAGTTCCTGATATTAAAACAATTTAATTCCCCTCTTAATGTTATTTTTACAATGTCATTTTAAGATGGGGGTACATAATGTTGAGCTCAGCTGGCCACATCAGCTTATCTTGCGTGATGGCGGCAGGAAAAGACTCCTCTGCTCGATTTCTCCCCTGTGCTCTGGAGACACCTCACTGATAGCTAAATGGACCAAGGAGTATGCTGTCCGACTCTGGATTCAGCAAAGCTCTGACCAGGTGCTGCTCAAAAACTTTAAGACCACAGTCCCTGAAAACAAGAAGGATGTACCTTCTACGTCATAACTAATTTATACTCTCTTTTTACACTGAGCACAATACATCACAAACATTGAGTTCAGAGCGTTAGGCCAACTGTCAGCTTCATCTGAAATACTTTATACCAGTATTTCCCTCCCTAATGGTTACTACGCCTCTGCAATTCCAGCATTATTTCTGTCTAGTCAATCATCTAGGTGTCAGTGTACTGTTTGGCCATTCCATGCAGTTTTACTTTCCTCCGACACCTTCTGTTCAGGCTGGAGCATTATAGGCTTTACATCATGTTTGCTACTGAACTACACATATATACAGGCATAAATTATCAATGTACATTCAATTTTCATTAAAAGATATTGAATATTTCAAACCTACCACAATTCATGGAAATACACAGATACGTTGACTAGCAATGAATTCTGGCACAAATACTGGCACAAATTCCCATCTGCTTATGTTCCAGGCTTTTATTTAGCAAAAATATGAGCTGGCTTCAACGCACTGTTGCTTCATCAAGCTTATTTGAACTAGTGGTCTCGAACTAACGCTCTGAATTGTGTATATTCGCAGCTCTAACCAATCACACCACGTCTACACATCTTTTCAAAAAAAGTACCCCTTTCTCACGTTTCCCATAACAACACAAGATAGTATTTATAGCCCGACCAATCGTGTTTAGTCTTATATTTGTTGCGCTCCAATCAATTAGGAGGCTGTCAGGCATCCCCACTATTTTATTTTGGTTATAACTTGTTAATTCCTAGACTATTTGCGTAACGTTTTACATATTCTTTGTCAGCAAGCCCTAAGGAACCCAAATATACAAATTTAAAAGAGCTAAGTGGCTGCGTTCAAAATATGCAATTTCTTCTACCTCCTGTTTCGAAGATGTGCTGTCTGGGTACTGTAATGTTTTCAAACGTAAACCAGTATAATGTCATATTTCCAATAAGCGTTTTTCAGGGTTTTAAAACCTAACTCTGGGAAGGGTAGTGAATTTTATCACTGTCGATTTGAAATAAAGTTAGTGCATGTTGCCTTACACGCGTGATGACAGCAATTGTGTATCACGCGACGCGTGTTTAGTGTGGCACGTGTTCGGCTTTCATTCGCCCCTCTCTCTCTCTCCTGCTTTATCTGTCTTTTTAGTTACGCCGTGTATAAAATGGAATGAATGAAATATTAAATTTAGGTCATAGATCAGCTTGGTATCTCAATGTTTTTCCAAGAAATACAGCACACGTTTCATTGAAGAACGCGGGTAATAATACAGTAGGCTTTTACTATCAACGTGAAAGCGTTACAATTTGCAGACGAAGCATAAAACAAAGGGGGATTTCGAGTACATTCTTTGTGACAGCACTGTTATTTTACCATTGCTCTTTTCTTTATTAGAATTTATTTGTTAGGCTTTATATTTACCTGATAATTTATATATGTGGATTAGAATATTTCACGACATTGTACCACCTGGATATACATAAAACAATGAACTTGTACCAACTGGATATACATAAAACAATGTCAAAACAACTGTGCCCGCGTCAGTTAAGTGTGCAAGTAGTTATATTGATTTTATTTTCAATTTGGTGTTAATCCTTTTGATGTTGTTGTTATTCAAGTGCTAACTGGCCTTCCGCCAGAGATGGTAATACTTGACTTTTGCTCATTTTTCTTTCCAGGTTCATTCTTCCCTTTAGGTTTAGTGATAAGCAATCTCTTATAATGGTTTTCAAATGTTCCAACAGTACGTTCCAAATAAAACACAGCAATGTAGAAAATTCAATTAGAGTTTATTGATGTCATTAGGCAAACACTGTAAATTTCACAATGATGGTTGGTTATCCAAGAGGAACATTTATAGATCCACAATGAAATATATATATATATATATATATATATATATATATATATATATATATATATATATGTATATATATATATATATATATATATATATATATATATATATATATATATATATATATATATATATATATATATATATATATATGTATGTATGTATATATATGTATATATATATGTATATATATGTATATGTATATATATATATATATATATATATATATATATATATATATATATATATATATATATATATATATATATATATATATATATATATATATATATATATATATATATATATATATCCAAATAAATAATACACTAACTTGTCTACTTAAAAACTTGTCTTGATATTCTCAAAGACGAAGTTCACTTAACACTATTTGTAAAATCCTCAAAAGTCCAAAATCATGGAATCATAAATCCTGAAATCACTGCCCTTTCTCGCACTTCTCTCCTATTTATACTATTTCTTCTATTTTCCCGCCAATGTTCACACGATGCTTTCTTTTTTTCACACGGTACAATTATCTACATTTGCACATGTTTTCTCAGCTTTTCGACTTTTTCCTTACATCTCTCTCTCTAAACAACGGAAAAAAACCAAAATGACAACTCTCACTTCACAAAATTTTCCATTCAAAAACACGCATTTAATATTTTCCCTGGGACTGCACTATCTTTGTCTCTCGTCGTCGTGAATGCCAACTGAACTTTAATGACCCTGCGTTTGTGCAAAAACGCCTTCTTTGCTTTACGTCTGTTATTTCTATATTCTTACACGTATAAATGGTAGTGTAGTAAGCCATGCGGTCACATAAGCAACAGTAATTGTCATTTGATATTAACTAAAAAATGTTGCTTGCTATTTGCAAGAACAATCTAAAGTAACATAAGATAAAATCGAAAATGGCCTGTAATTTGACGTTACAAAAGAGAGCGACTGCTGCTGCCCGCCATGAGGTCTTGCGTTGAATATGCCGGATTTCACGTTGAGTTGTAATACTAATGTGACAAAACAATTTTATGTAATAAAATAACGTTTATATAGCTTCATTGTAACGTTTGTTTCATATAAATTACTTGGATATATTCATTTAGAAGAGGTGGTAAAAATAGACAGACCTAGAGAACTGCTTAATATAGTCAAACAGTATATAACAAGAACAAAAGTTAATGTATAGTAATTGGGAAGGTTGTGACGTGTACTGGAAAAGAGCCTTCAGTAATCTGACAGCTTATTGTAACCTCATAGCTGCTCTCTGCCATCAATGGTACCTATACCTTGTAGCGGTATGGCAGCTTGCGTACCCTGACAATCCCCAGAGCTATGCCAGTGGGAGTTTTACTCCTGGTAGGTTCAACCAAGCTGGACTGGTCTGTGTGGGTAGGGGTCAGACAAAAGCTGGTACCCTGGTCCTCCAGGTTGGGGGTTTTAGCATAGGGCTGACACCCTTGTCTATGTAAAAAAAATAATGAAATTACGGAAACAACATCAAATGAACAAACTTTGCTGCGGGATGGACATTCGGAGTCTGTGGCTCGTATGACTGTCAGTGGTGAAAGCCGAAAGGAAGCCACTGACATGAAAACGGATGTCCTGACCGCAAAACGGGATACAAGAATAGGATTTTGGAATGTCAGGACAATGTACGAGACAGGTAAACTAAAACAGGTCACGGCAGAAATGAGAAACTATAGGTTACACATCCTGGGGATAAGCGAGAGCAGATGGACAGGGGCAGGAAAAGTTAAAACAGCAACAGGAAAAACAGTACTTTACTCTGGAAGAGAGGATGGACAGCACATTGAAGGCGTAGCCATTATTCTACAGAAAGGGATAGAAAGGACATTACTGGAATGGAAACCCATCAACAACAGACTGATACGATTGAGATTGAGAGGGAGATTCACCAACACTACAATAATACAATGCTACGCACCAACGAATGATAGCGATGAGGAGGTAAAGGATGAATTCTATCAACAACTGCAGAAAGAAATGGAGGACACACCTAGATATGATCTTGTTATAGTAATGGGAGACCTCAATGCGAAAGTTGGTACACACAATACATATAATGAAAGAACAATGGGGAAATGCGGCAGCGGAATAGCAAACGAAAATGGGGATAAGCTAATAAGTTTCTGTAGCATTAACAACCTGGTCATTGGAGGAACTCTTTTCCCACATAAGGAAATTCACAAGTTAACATGGGAATCACCAAATGGTCGGGACAGAAACCAGATAGACCACATCATGGTTAACGGTAGATGGAGACATGCATTACAAGATGTGAAGGTAAGAAGAGGTGCAGATGTGGGAAGCGATCACCATTTAGTAGTAGCAAAACTGAAAGTGAAACTAAGAAGGGCTGGACCAACTGTAACTACACAGAAAAGGTTTGACATCAGCAAATTGAAGGACCCCCTTACCAGAAAAGCTTTTGCGGCCGACATTAAGAAACGTTATCAATTTGCCAAAAGCCAGGAAAAGACATTGACTGATGATATAGACCAGAATTTCAACACCATTTCAACAATATATAAGGAAAGTAGCAAATCATGCTTAGGATTCCAGGAAAGGAAGAAGCAAGACTGGATAACATCAGAAACACTAAACACCATAAAGATGAGAAAGGAAATGAAAAGAAAGAAAACAGAAGCGAAGTCCCCCAGGATAAAGCAACTATATAGCGAACAGTACAGTCAACTGGACAGGGAAGTTAAACGCCAAACCCGAGCCAACAAAAGGAATTTCCTAGACGATCTTGCAAAACAGGCAGAAGAGGCAGCACTGAGAAATGAACAAAGCACAGTATACAAAATAACTAAATTCATCAGCGGAAAACAAGGTGCAAACAATATTACATTAGTAAGAGATAAGCAAGGAAATCTCATCAAGACAGCAGAGGGACAGGAAACAAGATGGACAGAGCACTTCAGAGAAACTCTGAACAAGGAAATACCAGAGACACAATTGAATGTTCCTGAGGCTGAAAACGATCTAGATGTAAATACAGACATTCCACGAAAAGAAGAAATCATCACAGCAATCAAAGGGTTAAAGAACGGTAAAGCTCCGGGCCATGATAACTTAAATGCAGAGCTATTTAAGACAGACCCTGAGCTAGCAGCAGAACTATTAGAACCACTATTTGCACAAGTGTGGAAAACGGGGACAACACCATCAGAGTGAAACAAAGGAATAATTGTCAAATTGCCCAAGAAGGGAGATCTTTCAGACTGCAATAATTGGAGAGGAATCACTCTTCTCTCAGTTCCCAGCAAAATACTAGGCAGGATAATTATACAGAGAATTTCAAAGGCAGTAGACTACAAACTGAGGAAAGAACAAGCAGGATTTAGAAAGAACAGAAGATGTGTAGACCATATATTCACTCTCAGGAACATTATAGAGCAGTGCTCAGAATGGCAAAGACAGCTTTACATAAATTTTGTTGATTTTGAAAAGGCTTTTGACAGCATACATAGGGACAGTTTATGGAAAATACTGAGGGCTTATAGAATTCCAAGCTGCATAGTGTCAATCATAAAAAGCCTCTATGCCAACTTTACGTGTAGTGTTGGGCAGAGCAACCTAACCTTCGAGGTGAAGACAGGAGTACGACAGGGATGCCCCTTATCAACCACTCTATTTTTAACAGTCATAGACTGGGTGATGCGCCAGACAACAGAGGGCAGTCCAAGAGGAATAAGATGGACTACATTTTCAACATTGGAAGATCTGGAATATGCAGATGACATTGCACTGCTGGAACATTCACATCAACACATCCAGGAAAAAACGGATAGACTTAATAAATTTAGCCAGCAGGTGGGCTTGAACATCAATTTAAAGAAGTCTGAGGTCATGACGCTCAATGTGAGCAACCCTGAGCCCATATCAGTAAGGAATCAGCAACTGGTACAGACAGATACCTTCACATACCTAGGAAGCATAGTAACACCAGACGGTGGGGCAGACAAAGACATCAACATCAGAATGAATAAGGCAAGAACAGCCTTCTTTAGCCTAAATAACATCTGGAAGTCCTCCCAATACAGCACAAGCACAAAATTAAGATTATACCAGAGTTGCGTGCTTTCTGTGCTTCTCTATGGTGCGGAATGCTGGAGAGTCACAGAGAAGAAAATGTCAAAATTGTCCTCTTTTCACACAACATGCCTAAGAAAAATTCACCGAATCTTTTGGCCGAATACCATCACCAACCAAGATCTGCTTACTCGTAGCAAGCAAGAGGACATGCATACCATCATAGCTGGCAGACGCTGGAGCTGGGTTGGTCATGTCCTCAGAAGAGACCCCGATGCCATCACAAGATCAGCTATGCTTTGGACCCTAACGCAGTGTTTTACAATCTTAGTGACCTGTCAGTCATAACAGGAAGCAAATCAGGCTTTGCTTACTTCGTTCCACTCACGCGAGCTTATCTGTCAATCATAATACCTGACAGACAGACAGCGCGTGAGAGAGCGACGGCACAGACCCTTTGTAGTTTTACTCAGGGAAAGTCTAGAACTCCCTGTGCTCTTTGATCTCGAGACGCGGGCATTCTGATGAGAAACCCGCTAGCAGAACTAAAGTCTTTGATGTCGGTCAACAACTTCAGACTAGAGACTCTGGTAGTCTGAATCGTAAGCCTTTCATCTTGAGCCCTAGCTTCTGAATCTTCGTCCCACACAGGAGCGCGAAATTAACACCATTAGAGATCAGAGAAATCTAATGATATATATACTGCTGTTATCTTAACCCCGCCATCAGAAGTCAGTCAGAATTGAATAGTCTAGCGCGCAGTACGAGAACCATTTTTCTTGCTGGAAGTGCTTATGAGTGATTCGTGGAGATTTTCGTTCTGAATTTTCTTTTAAGAGGAAAATAGTGCTAAGGATTTAAAAGGGGTGATATAATTTAAACACTTATACTTCTCTTAGATTTTTTCTCGCTAGTAAGACCAATTAAATAAAGTAACGCGTAGCGATTTCATACCAGTTATTCGATTAAAATGTTAGATCACGTCACCCGACCGATAACTCACTGAGACGAGACGGACGCGGCACTTAAACTCCCCAGGAGAGAGAGAGAGAGAGAGAGAGAGAGAGATAAACTTGACTGTTAAGCAGACCGGACCTAACGCAGACGACTGATAGCGGGAGTATAGAATACATGTTTATACTTCTTTTGTAATTTGTTATTATAGCGTCTATTATTTTTAAATGCCATACGACAAACTAACAGACACCGACAATTTAATAGCTATTTAATGAAAGGCGATTATTGTTGTAGGTGGTGCGTATGAAAAATTAAATAATAATTAACACCGTACGCTGACCGCCAGCCGCGAGCGGGGGCAGGTGAGTTATCATAAACTCGGTCCGACCCGGATTAGCGGCCAGCGACGTCTGCGAGTGTGTAGGCGTAGGGAAACATCGTGCGTCTTTTGAACATAGTCAAGACTGACAGAGAGGATGAGAGATCGTCTTGTCCCCGTCGGTATATTTATAGAAATCTACATAGAATGGTAGCATTTTTTTCCCACAAATGTTCTCTTATATTTTTCGCAGACCTGATCTCAGTGGCGACCAGCGGTCTTTTACTTTTCTGGTTCGTTATCCATTTCATTTATAAGCGTGTACTCGCCGATGATATTGGATGACAATAAATATAAATACTGGACTTACAAAATCCAAATTACCATTTTTACCAGCCCACAGTGATGTGTACATGAAACATTATTATTGTTCCCCGACTCCTGACAGTCGTATTCAAGTGGATTATATATACATATCTTTATACACTGTGCAGAATCGGCGCTCTGACACAGAGTTGGCCGATAGAAGAACCATCATCATCATTTTTAACAACTTTGTAGCAACCAGATGTATCCCAATACTGGAAATATTCCCCTCTCTAAAGGGTAAACCTCAAGGATTCTCGAATTTCCAACTATTGGTAGGAACACCTATATCCAGATAGAAGCACCACATTCGGCGTTCGCCTCACTAGTTTTTTTTTTTGGATGAACTGGGACCAATTTCGATTGTCGACAGCTGGGGGTTACAGTGTAATCATATTGAAATAGGAATTACGTTCCTGGAATAATTCTGTTACCAAGGGATACCACAGACCTACTATAGGAGCCAATTAGGTAAGAGTGTGAGACGTGGCCACTGTGCTAGAGAGTTTGTGATGATTTTCTTGTTTTGCTGGGAATTTTCCATAATTCTGATTGTCTACATTTTGTTTTCTTTACTTGGTCTTATAGTGTACCAATATTGTTTTATTTTGTAACCTAGTGCTAACCTTCAACATTTGGGTTAATAATTTTGGGTTTTTCTCTCCATACGGGGGAATGAGCATCTCTCTTTTTTATTTCCTATGTATGTAAATGATTTCTTGATATCTTTTAGATAATTGGTGTTGTCAAGTTTAGTGATAATAAACTACAAAGAAACTTAACTTTGTGTGTTGGTCAGACCCATACCCATTTATCCTTAGTTTTTCACGGTTGTGTGTCTTGTTGTCGCATAGTGTGCGTGTAGAGTAACTTATCTTATTTTAGATAGGGAGGCAAAGACCGTCTTGTAAAAAAGCACAGTTGTACGGATAGGCTGGAGGAGAAAAACCTACTCACTCCAGAGACATATCTTTCCCTCAACCTACCACCTGTGAAATCTATTTTCTATACCTTTCTGGTGTATCTGTCAACATTCACTCTTTACTTAGACGGCACCAACAAAAGAATTAACCTACCGTACGACAAATGTGAAGGTCTGATGATGTTCTTACAATGCATATGACTTATGACAAATGAAAGTCAATTAAATATCTAACTGGAAACACCAGGCCTTTATAACAATCCACCTGAATATTATTTTTGTTTTGTGTTGTTGTTTGGTTTGGTTTTGTTTTATCCCGTTTTTTGTTTGTTTGGTGTTTTTTTTAAACATACAAGCAAGATTGGTAATTTGGATTTGCCATATTTAAAGTGATTTGACAGATGTGATGCCACTTTCCCAAATCGGCAATTATTCATCTTATTTGGAATTGAAAACACAATATATCCTAATTATAACCCATCAGAGGTTGAACGGGATGTTTTTCATCATTAAAATTTTAAAAAAATGTATAATAGTGAAGAAATAACTATTTTAAAATAGGGCGTGATATTACATTGCTAAAAAAATTACTTGTTTTCAGCATTCTCTGTTGCAGTGACCAGACAGATAGGTTACAATTACACCTTGTAGAGTTTTCTGATGTCTGTTGAATACACAAAGGAGGTACAGAAACAGTCCTCCGTCAGGCAATTCGTAATAGTAGCCCGTTCAGTCATAACTGATTATGGGGATACGCTTTTCAGGTGATAGCCGTCAGCTGCTTTTTCCGCCTGGTGTTCCTTTTGGCGGGTTGTTTTCTTTTCTGCCTGTTGTGAGAGTTTCTTTTCGTCCAATCTCAGGTCGCGCCAAAAGGGAACATCGCCACTTGGAAACTTCATCCTCCCATGTTGCTGGATTTACGTCCAGTGCCTTCAAGTCTTTCTTGCACCCACATTTGAACCTCAGCTGCAGTCGCTCGACTGTATGGTTGTAACGGGTAACAAATGTGACGTTGTTTACGGAGGCTGGAAACCTCATTGTGTAAAACAAGTGGCTACAGGAAGAAGGTAAGAAGATGATATGCATTGGAGGAAGAGGAGAGGAAAAGAAGGTGGCTGTATATAACTGGAGTAATGACCTGGATCCTTGGGCGTTGGTTTTACTATATTTTACCTGGACAGCAATCAAATGGGCGCGTACCGCGAGGTTGAGAACCGAGGTTAACTCTTCCTCGCCACTTCGGACGTCTTAATTGCTATGGCCTCGACCACCTCTAACTACCCTAAGGGGATAAGGTTCAATTATGATTCACATACACCACGATACAGACAACAGATAGCTACTGTACGTAATTAAAATGACTGGTCCAGACTATAAATGTACAAGTTTTATTATACACACAACCAAGTAATCAAATACATGTCAAAAGGATAAAATGCAGTGTAAGGACACCTGGAACAAACAAATTCAGGAAAAATTACAAATGTTGTATCATCAAAACCCAACCCTTCACCCACAAGTTTCACCTGTATGGAGAGAGAAGGTAAGATTAGTTGAAATAAACTACACTGCACTGGGTGGGGTCTCAGATGCCGAGCCTCCACTCCAAACTAGCTATTCTAAACTCTAATATAAACTCTAAGTACACAATCAGCTGGATATACTACGAAGTGTCCACACCAACTCTGCACAGACTTCGTTTCTACACAACGTATCCTGAAAATCTCCTGAACACTGCTACACAGCTAACTGCACCTCTACACTTCAACAGCTGTTCTCTGCTATGATCTTCACAAAACTATGTCTCAGTTCTGTCTTTCTGGTCTACTACCTGTAGACTACACTTCAGCAGCTGTCCTCTGCTCTAAAATCTGTGGAGAGGATTTTGACCCTGTTGCTCCCCACAATTCTTGCAATTGACGACTAGGTTTCACCACTGGCTTCTGGAAAAACTACGATTTGGTAGCTGGTTTTGCTGCTACCACTCTGGATTTACCTGCCCGCTCCCTACTCTGGGTTCAGGCCTTCGGCGTTATTATGGCCGGAACGAATCGAAATAAATTTACAACCACGCTGGCAACTTGCCGATTTGCGGGTGTAAGAAGATTGAGCATCAGAGCTCCGGATTTTCCACCAAAACCCTTTCAACTGGAGAATGTCTTCCCTGCCTTGGGAAAACGTATTTTCTTTCGCTCCGTTCGCCACTGGCAATTAACGCACGACTTTGCGTGTCGGCGAATGCCACAACTTTGCCGTGGGAGAAATTTCGTGGTATCAAAAATTCTGCTCTTCCCCACAAAAGCCGGTACCTGCAAATTCGAATTCCCACTGAAGGCGAACCGACTTGTTTCTGGTACGCAGCTGGCAATTACATTAAAAAGAGAACGAAAATTAAATTACGGCCCTATTTATAATCATCTAACAGCACGCTGACCTCCTGACGTCATATACGCGGCTTCGATTTTAACCCAATGATTTCAAATGCCGTTATATCTCAGCCAATCAGAATTGTAAACAATTCTGATGCAACCGGTTACTGCTAGCACGTGTTGCGTGCATTTAGACAAAGAAACGGGATTAAGCTCTGCCCTCTACTGCCAATTGAAGCAAAATGGCCGAAATATATATATATATATATATATATATATATATATATATATATATCTATATATATATATATATATTAATAATATATATATATATCTATATATAAAATCCCGAAACATGCGTCTAGCCGCATGCCCTCAAATCTTTTAAAAGACTAAACTGGTGCAACTGATCTAGGCTCTATCGTCCGCCCTATAGAAAAATACTGCAAACATTACACCCAAAGAACACCCCAAGATCTAAACTCCATCGTGATCTCACTCTGAAAAGCGTAAAAAAATAGAAGGAGAAAAAACATGGTGAAGGATTACCTGTAATCCCTCCTAGAAAAAAATGCAGGGAGAAAAAGACATGGGCCACTTGAAAGACAGAATCTCAGTCCACTTCACCACATCACTCCCACCTTCGAAGATTGAGCAACGATCTCATTACTGAAATCTCTGAGTTTCACACTGGCCCTTAACTCTGTCTACGGCTGTCTGTCCGTTCTCCTTCCTATTCAGTGTTCTTCGACCTTCCTCTTTTGCGTTTCCTCCTTTTTCCTCTCCTAGAACGAGCTCCTATGCTCCGTTGGGAGAGTTGATCTCTCTTCGGACCTGTGCCGTCTAATGGCGGGTCTGAACTTTCCCTTGCTATGACCATCAAAAGGCTGTCTTGGTCAGCTGACGTGACCGGCTGGCGCTGTGGCGGCCTGGCGATGGCGACTTCCTCGCTGCGCGTCAGCGGGTTTGTGATCGCTGGTACCGTGCGAAACCGAGGTAACGTCTCGGGTTCCTCTGGGGTAGAGCCGCCGATTCCTTGCTGGGTTTCTATTGAATCCTCACTGATCTCAATAGCTTCTACCTTTGGAAAAAGGTAGGTAATATCTGCCCCTGGCAGTGGTTCTGGACTCTCTCTTCCCCTACCAATATGAAGCGGGACAGAGCTCTCCAATATAGCTCCTTGCGAAGTTATAAGGCAGTTTCCCTCACTAATTCCTGGCCTAGAAAGTTTGTGAGATGCCCGTATAGTTCCAGAGAGTCCTCCTTCTAAAACTCTGGTTCTAAGAAAATTCTCAACCTTGCCCTCTCCGTCGAGAGTTACTGGCGTTAGTTGACATGTGTCCTGCAGTGACACTGAACGGTTTAAGATCCCGTTAGATCGCGGAGTATCTGAGATAAAGCTCTCAGTGACTTGTTTCAATGTTCCTTGAAACAAATTGGAAAATATAGCCAATTTTTCAGGCTCCTCGTTACAAGAGTCGTCTCCTGTAAACGAGATACTAGAGTTGTGGGGCCCATCTCCGTTTATAGGCAAACGGATACTCAGATGACTGTCCTCCTCCGTTTGAGTAAAGTGCTGGTCGGATGGGGCTCCAGGGCTGGTTGGAACTATATGCTCGCTCAGACCACTATCTTGTGCCCTATGAAGATGGCGCTGGTCGTTGACATATGTAATACCGCTCTTGTCAGTATGTCCCTCACTTGAGGGAGCTAATACCATCGGGGGCCTAATTCCCGACAACGAAGAGTGTACTTCCTGAATCAGAGGCGTCACCACTGTTTGTCCGTTAGGCTGCACAGGGTTGACAGACGAATTCGCCTCTGCATATAACATACCACTGTCCTGAGAGGCCTCTAACCTCTCCGTAGCACGACAGGGCTGTTCGAGCTCGCTCGGGGCTCCGTGAATTAGGGGTTCTCCTTTTTCACTTATCTGGCCTGCAGTAGGCCCCCTTGCATCAGCAAGGATCGGTGTGGGCGGGTTCCCCAAAACTAAATATGGGTTGCCGAGAATGAAGTCATAGGCTGGCTGAGCCGTTACAGCTGCCTTGATGGTGCCAGACACGAACTTACATTTCACCTCAATATTGGCTACGGGAAAGCACTGTGAAGTCCCTTTCCTTAAAACTCCACCAATCTCAACCTTTTCTCTGGTTATCTGCCAGGGCTTCACCAGATGTCGGGCGACTATGCTGGGGTATGTAAGCCCGCTGTCAAATAAGCATGTAGTCTCAGTCCCGTTCACTTCGGCTGGTCCACTGTTGGAGAACAACTTCTCTGACTGGAAGGGTTTCCACTTCTTCCCTTGTTTCACCCTCACAGGCCTTAAACAAGCCACCTGATGAGCGGGTTGTTTGTTTGGGCACCGTGTTGTCCAATGAGAGGTAGTCCGACAGAACCTACAATATCTCTCATTATCTCCCCGGTTCCTGACGGGTTCATGAGAAGTCGGCCCCTGTGTTCTGTTAGGCGGCTGGGAGCGCATGTTATGACTGGGAGGGGGCTCCTTGCGAGACGGCCCTTGCTGCTGGTGAGCTGAAGAGGAAGGCGAATGCGATGAAGATGCTCCTTTGTCCGGGGCTGGCAGGTCAGGGTGTTTTCTTTTCTGGCCCAGTACTTCGGCCTGTGCCGTCTGGAACCTTTCTGCAAATAGAATTATCTGGTCCAGTTGCTGGGCGCCCTGCTCCGCCAGGTACTTCCTTAAGTCTGGGGACATGTTGGCCTTTATCTGTTCGCACATGATGAGCTCTTCGAGTCCTTCGAAAGATTTCGCCAGTCCCGACAACTCTCTCCAGCGAGTGAGGTAATTCCTCAGCCTCTCGGCGAACTGGGGAAAACTTTCTCCTTTCTCCAGACGACTTTCCCGAAACATCGTTTTGGCACCTCCGGGGAGTCCATTGGAATCGCTGTAACAGGGCGTTCCGCAGTGCCTCAAAGTTATTTTGGTCATCTACTAGCATCTTGCTATAGACATCGTACGCATGTCCTCTTAGTGATTGAGATAATTTGAGACACCAAAGACTATCATCCAGCCCGTATGCCTTTGCCATTCTTTCGAATTTTTCCAAAAATACCTCAATTTTCTCATTTCCGTTAGGAAAAGAGTCCCTCGGAAAATTCATAGCTGCCATTCGGGGCCCTCCGTTTCCTGCGGTATCTGCTGCCACTGCTCCGGGGGAATCTCCGTTAGCCGAACTGCCCTCCAAAGATCTATGTTGCAGTTCCAGAGAATGCATGGCAAGTTCATGCTGTCTCTCTGCTGCCTTCTCCCTCTCCTGTGCTTCCCTCTCTGCGGCCTTTTCCTTCTCTTGCGCTTCCCTTTCTGCTGCCTTTTCCTTCTCTTGCGCTTCCCTTTCTGCTGCCTTCTCCTTCTCTTGCGCTTCCCTTTCTGCTGCCTTCTCCCTCTCTTGCGCTTCCATTTTCCGAAGTTCCATCTCGGCCTTTCTCTCCGCTGCCTTTTCCTCCTTCACTTGCTGATTATGCCTATCATTCTCCCTCATCGTGTAGGCTTTAGTTTCCTCTTTGTCCATACCCATGTCCTGAGCAGCCTCGCGCCAGGCAGCTCGTAACTTGGCCATATCTGCCATCTTACGTGTGAACTGTTGTAAGCTCACGACCACAGAAAATGACAAGAAGAAGAAAACAAAAGGAAGGAACTACCTGTTACCTGCTAGGAATATGCTGTCGCAAAAACCCGCACTCAGACTAGCACCAAGTCTGACCAATAACTACCTGAAAGAAAGTTATAGTTATCCAGCTATCCAAAACCCGAATTTACTTTCCTGTTAAGAAAAAAAATTCAATTAGCCATCAATTACCTCTAAGTCATAAACAACCTTACTACAACTACCATCTAAACTGACTGTAACCTGTGGAAAAAACTTTATAGCTGGATCAGTCTTAATATAGCTCAAGTCTAGGGGATATTTAAGAAATCTATTTTTCAGAACTTCCTACAGAGACAATCTATGACTATAGATCACAGAATTGATCTCAACAGAATGATCCACCGGACGACCGCCACCCACTTTGTCACGAAATGGATTTAAGACTAAAGGCTGTCTACATATAGTGACAAGACATTAGTGAGAAGAAAGACTGAAATGATAGATTCAGATGAAAATGACAGTGCAAATGTGAAAGTGAGACCATTGGCTCCGAGGTTGAGAACCGAAGTTAACTCTTCCTCGCTACTTCGGACGTCTTAATTGCTATGGCCTTGACCACCTCTAACTACCTGTTTCACTGTACGGTAGGTATGCCTATCTAACGCCCGTCTGCTAAAGTTAGCAACGATACTGCAATCTTAAACGGACATTGACACGTAACCACATTTAATATTATTTATAGATGCTTTCAATTATTGATAAACGCTCCATACCTATCGATTATGATCATACGTGTCTAGCGTTGTTTATATTACGGACACAGTCTGTAACTAAGGAGACGCTACCCTTTGTTACTTGACCGCCAAGCTGAATAGCTGCGTTTTTCTAACCTTCCAATTCAATGGCATGATATAGCCATTTATATGTGCATTTTTGATGGACCAGGGTCAGTCCTAGAACTCTATATGAGAGGAAAATTTATGGAGGTTAGTATTTAACTAGAATCCTCAGAAGGAGGAGAATAATCGTCAAATTCGTATGAAATATTCAGACTCGCAGTCTCACTGTCGGCAGGTAGCCATGTCTAGCTGCGCGTGCTTATAGCTGTGATGTTCTGACGACAATACTGCATTGTTTCCTTAAACGGACATTGACACGTAAACCAGCAGTCTACGTTATTGATTAATTTATGCATGACTTATAAGGACTTATGTTCTGTTCCTATTTGAAATGATCATCCTGTGTGTACATGTGATTAAATATTACGGACTCAATCTGAAGGCATTAATTACTTCATTAATGTTGCTGAGTTCAAGTTACATGAACTACTTCTTCATACCATGCTACTGAGTTGTATGAACACCTTCACCCTAATTCGCGTAATACTAAACAAAGCACGATTAACAAAAGATCACTAAAGTAACCATACTCAATGATCTTCAACCGGGCAAAAAGATAACTTCTGTTCCTTTAGCACGGGGAGTTGTTAACACCATAAAATTTTGATAAGTTTCGATCTGTCGTCATTATTGCTAAAACGTGAGTGAAAAGTCGTGTAGGTACATGAAACCAAAGTCGTTTTCTAAGCCCATGCCATTTTTACAGGAGCAGACTGCATAGGCATGACGTGCACTGATTAAGCAACGGAAAAGATTCTGTTTTAAACTGTGTCCATTGCAAACAGTTTCCATGCATAGGCATGTCTTTTCTGAATGTGTTTCATGTATTTTTTTTGGGTTGTTTTAATGTGTTGTTAATTAGTGGGCCGGTTGGAGGGAACTGAAATCTCTGGGGAATGTCGCGAACAGCTGACCACCTAGATTTCAGTCGGTCTTAGGGCAGTTAAACGATTGCACTTTTGGAAGCCCCATTGAGGTTTGCCATTGGACCACCTGTCCAGATCTGCTATCGTTTGACGATTTGTGTTAGCTGTGCCGTTCCGTAGATAACTGGCGTATTTTATTTGTACTAAGTTCACATTTTTATTCAGTTTTGTATCATGTTCGTTAACTATTTCGTCCAGTCTCCTCTTACTATCATTTATTTGATGATTGTTAAATGGTCGTCCGTTATGAGTCCTGTGATGTCATCATTTTTTGCAGTCATTTTTTTTTGTGTACTTTGCATATTAAGTTGACCTCGGGTCAGACCTTGACCCTTCATTTGGCTTGTGACACTTCCGCTTGTTTTATTTAGTTCATAAATTCATTTTTAATTGTGAAAATGTCTTGTTTGCGTCTTGACATTGTTTGTACCCTTTAGTTGCATCATTGTTTTGTTTGTACTCATGATATATATTAAATACTACATTAATAATATAACATTATATTCAATAATACACTTGTAATTTAATTTAATTAATTTTTTCTGACATTTAAGGTTAATATGGGACATTGCATAATTATGCAGTGATAGTCCAAGAAAGTAGCACTACAATTTATAAGAGATGCCTAGTGCATAATAATATAATATATATATTGACCAAATAAAATAATCTTATAGTCTACCTTTGAGGTAATAGACCCATTGTATATTATTCAATATACTTTTCTAGTACTAAGAGAGTGACTTAGTACATTGAACAATATAATTACTAGGAATCATACCCAACATTATTGGATATTGAGATTAATTGTGTGATGTAATTACATTATAGTTAACAGATATCATAACTATTTATGATATAGTTCGTATTTAGATACAATATTGTTACAAAATATTGTCTATTAGTTGAACTTAGACATAAGAGTTCAGTACTATTGTGATTATTTATACTGAATATTCCTAAGTTGAGTAAGTATAATAATTACTCTGAAGCTACTATTGACTATTTTAATCAGTAATTATCAATAATTACTTACAGATAAAAGTCAAAATGCTTACTATAGACCATTTCGTTAAAATTGGTAAGGAATATGGTTATAAATCTCAAGAACTTCGTCAGTTTGCTGAGGCAGAACTGGAAAAACATAAAGCAGAAATGGAGGAACGTGAAAGAAAAGAAGCAGAGAAAAAGGCTGCATTAAAGAAAAGAGGACGTGGAACGTGAGATGAAGCAAATTGCCAAGGAAAATAGATTAAGAGAAATTGCTCAACAGGAAGAAGAGAATAAATTGAAACGAGAGGAAATTATTTTACAACAAGAAATGGAATTGGCGCGTATTAAATTGGAGACAGCAAGATTACAAGCACAAAGTGCTGATGCAAACCAGAATAATAACGCACAAAATGGATCGTCATCCAGCCAAACTAAACATTTCTACAACTTTAAATTACCCACTTTCAACTTAAACGTGGACGACCTTTCATCGTTCCTGTCACGTTTTGAACAGACTTGCAAAACAAATCATTTGCCTGAAGAGTCATGGGTACTCAAGTTAAATGAATTCTTGGTTGGAGAACCATTGACGGCTTCTCAAAATGCTGACCCATCAATAGCAAATAACTACGGTGCTATTAAGTCCTTGCTTTTACGAAGGTTTCACCTGGACGAGGAACACTGTAGGTTGAAATTTAAGGGAATTTTACCTGAATCTCCAAAAGATTTTGCAGGATTCATTGCGAACATACGCAATACATTTAATAGATGGGTTGAACTGGCAGAAGTCAACAAATCGTACGACAAATTAGTTGATTTACTACTACGGGATAAGGTATTATCTTCGGTTAGCCAGCCATTTTTTGCATATTTGCAGGAGCGTAAACCAGGTACTATTGACGAGTTAGAAAAAATTTCTTTAAACTACTGTTCGGCACATCCGAATGCAACCATTTCTAACTCCTCATTAAGAGAACCTCTACCTGTGGCGTCTAATATGGCCTACAATCATAATAACAAACAAAGACATCACAGTGTAGACAGAAGTAGGTTCCAAAGAAATCACAATGTTAACTTTCAGAAGGGACATAATAATGATTTCAACAATAAAAATGAGTTCAACAGAGGTAGATCACGAGATAGAAATTATTCACCTCAAACAAACTACCACAATGGTCAACATAACACTAATTATAATCGATCACATACTCCCAATAATAACAATAACTGGAATGGTAATAATCATGGCTCGAGACATCGAGATAATAGTTACTATAGAGGACGACGAGATAATTCTAACAATTATACTCGGAATCGATCTCATTCTCGGGGATCATCTCAGTACAACCATAATACAGGGGCGGCAGTTACAAATAATACTACCCCTATAGCTCAGGTCCCACTTGACAATAATACAACACAGTCTTCTGCTGCATGTTTTGCTATTAATTATAATGTGGCAAATAGTTGCCAACAATGCAATCTTATTTTTCAGAAGGCGAAAGAAACAGTGCTTAACTGCGGACATATTATACCACAGGTAGGTCTTGCAGTCAACGATGGAACAGGCTTACTAATTTTTAACAGGGGATTAGTTAATGGATCCGTCGTCTCAGTGCTGAGGGATTCAGGATCCACAACGATTGGTGTACGTCAGTCGCTGGTACATCCTAGCTGTGCGACAGGAGAATATGTACGCTGCATGACATTTGGTGGAACTATTGAGTTCTACCCAACAGCTATTGTTCATATTAGAACACCCTTTTTCACAGGGAACGTAAAAGTATGTATGCTAAAAAAGCCTATAGCTGATCTGATGGTTGGTCGTATACACGGCAGTAAAGATTGTACTCCAGATGAGATTATAGAATGGGAGAAACATAACCTATGCACTGGAAACGCCGTGACGACTAGAGCGCAGACTCAACTCATGGAGAAATTTAATGATAATAAAATGGATGCAGACAACCAAGAGGAATTTGTAGTCAATTCACCTATTGACAGGGAAACATTTGCAACCAAACAAAAAGAGGATAAATCTTTAAAAAAATTTTTTAAGCTGGTTGATAAAGTTGACAATCTATCCTCAGGTAATAATAACAAACATTGTTTTGTTATTAAAAATGACATATTGATTAGATGTTTTAATGACAAATCACAAATGAAACAACAAGTTATGGTCCCGTATACTTTTAGACGGTACATTCTTCAACATGCACATGACTCACATTGTGCTGGACATATGGGATATACTCGAACACGATCTCGAGTACTGTCTTCATTCTTTTGGCCAGGAGTGTCAAGAGATATTTCGCAGTATGTACGTTCCTGTACTACATGCCAAGAAGTGAAAGCACGTGGAGCTTTTCACACAGCGCCTATTCAGGCTTGCGATATCTCAGTAAGACCGTTTGACAAGATGGCCATAGATATTATTGGTCCATTGCTACCATCGGCCAGAGGACATAGATTCGTCCTTACGTGCATTGATTTGTGCACATGATGGCCAGAAGCTATTCCATTAAAGACCACCACTACCACAGATGTAGCTGATGCACTACATCTCATCTTTTCTAGAATAGGGTTTCCTAGAAAACTTTTATCAGACCATGGGTCACAGTTCATATCTGACACCATGAAGGAAGTCATGAAAACTTGGAACATTGATAGGAATTTAAGTAGTATTTATCATCCTATGAGTAATGGTGCAGTTGAAAGACTTAACCGTACACTTAAACAACTACTACATAAGGTTACTGTTAAGCACCCTCATGACTGGGACAGAGCACTCCCAGCTGTTCTATTTGCTTATCGGGAGGTACCGCATGAACAAACTGGCTTCTCTCCCTTTGAATTAGTTTTTGGTGCTCCCCCAAGAGGTCCTATGGGACTAATAAAAGACTTATTAATTGACGCAGAGATGACTCAGGACACTCAGTCATCTTACGAGTACGTGATTAATCTTCGGAAGAACATTATTGAGTCTTGCCAGTTGGCAACAGCTTCTTCTGAGGCTGCAAAAGCTAAGGCTCGATCTCTACAAAATAGGTCTCGACGATTACGCCAATTATTCCCAGGCGATGAGGCTTATGTGTTACTTCCTCACAATAACAATAAATTATTGATATCTTGGAATGGTCCTTACAAAGTCATTGATAAAATTTCCGACGTTGATTACGTCTTAGATATCAAGGGACACAAAAAGATATTTCATATTAACATGCTCAAGCAATTTCATACACGTCCTGAACACTTACAGTCAATTTTTCATGAACTAGATGACACCACAGTACCTACTTGTTATTATTCTAACTTATCCGTCATCCAGGAAGAAGAATCTTCTTTTCCTGAGGTACAGTTACCGTTACCGGTACCAGTAGTTCAACCTACTGAATCTTGGCGGGATGTAACCATCTCTTCAACGGTTACACCGCAACAGCGTCTACAGATTGCTAATCTATTACAATCTTATCCAGATGTGTTGACCGACGTCCCGGGTCGCACATCGGCTATCAGTCATGACATTACTCTCAATGATGATACACCTATTCGTGTACATCCCTATTCGGTTCCTTTACATTTCCTTGCTAAAACTACTAAGGAACTTGAACAGATGTTGTCTCTGGGAATCATTGAGACTAGTAATTCGCCATTCTCTTCTCCATTAGTGATTGTCCGGAAGAAGGACAATAACATCAGACTATGTGTGGATTATAGAAAATTAAATGCTAAGACTATAGTTGACAGCGAACCACATCCACTTATCGACGACTTACTGCCACGTCTATCCAACGCAACTATATTTAGTAAGATAGACTTAACTAAAGGTTATTGGCAGATACCACTGACCGAAAAGGCTAAGTACTACACCGCATTTTCCACTCCACAAGGTCTATACCAGTGGAATGTGATGCCTTTTGGGCTTGTTAATGCGCCAGCTACCTTCATTCGCCTGATGCGACAAATTTTATCAGGTAGACCAGACGTTATTACATATATTGACGACATATGCTTGTTTAGTTCGTCGTTTGAGGAACATGTTTCGGGACTTAGATATGTTTTCGACACTCTAAGGAATTATCATCTAACTGCTAAACCTACAAAGGTGCAGATCGCGTGTAATGAGATAACCTTTTTGGGACATATCATTGGATCGGGATATATCCGAACGTTACCTAGTACGGTCTCCAAAATTCTAAACATAGCAGTTCCTCAGACGAAGAAACAGGTCAGGAGTTTGTTAGGACTTGTTCAATATTACAGTAGATTCATACCAAACTTGTCATCCATCACGGCTGTATTGTCTTCATTGTTAAAAAAAGACATGCCGGTGAAGGTGACATGGACTGGTACATGCAATGAAACTTTCAACAAAATTATAAATTTGTTTTCGCATGAACCAATTTTAAGACTTCCCGATGCTTCCAAAAGATTTTTCTTACGAACAGATGCTAGTAACTACGGCATTGGTGCATGCCTGCTCCAGAACCATGATGGCGTTCTACATCCTACCTTATATATTTCAAGAAAGCTAAAGCCGGCAGAAACAAAGTATTCCACAGTGGACAAGGAACTTTTATCAGTTATATGGGCAATAACTAAACTTGAAAAGTTCTTGCTTGGTGCTCCCTTCACCATACAGACGGACCAACGTGCTGTAGCATCTTTGCGTCGATCTAACCACAAGAGCCCAAAACTCGCCAGATATGCAATCATCCTGCAGCCATTTGAATTCTCCATTGAACATATTCCTGGCACTGAAAACATTGTGGCGGATGCGTTGTCACGTAATCCTATTGACGACGAATAATCAACATTGACATTCTTAAACTACGTCAATCATTACTACATTGAACACTATATGCATCACAGAATTGAACTAAAGACAATCAAGGTATACATATTGACATTGAAACTTCGTCTAACGTCCATACACAATATATGAATATTCGTTGAACAATCATGGAACAATATCTGACGACAAGTCGAACTTATTATCCTATGTACACTTAATTCTTGGATCCTAGGATAATTGACATTTCTTTCCAACGTAAACGTTTGAACATTTTTGCCTAAAAGAATTCATCAGGATCAAGACTACGGATGGATCATCATATCCTATACTAATTAATTAGTTAACTTAACTTCTTAATTGAATTATTATCAATAAAATGAAATGTGAGAAAAAAATGAAATGAAAGAACAAAAAAAAGAGAACGAAATATAAAAAGAAGAAATTATGAAAAGAGAAAATAAATCTCACACAAGTATTAGATTAATATTTTTTTTTTAATGTACCTATACGTTATTTAGTTAGTTAAATTAGATAGTTATTATTCACTAACACTTAACACACCCAATTAAGTTAAACTTATATTCGAATTTCTTTCTATTTCTTCTCACTTATTTGTCTTTTCTTCTCTCATAACATCGTGTTACATTAGAATCTTAATAATTTAACTCTTAGTTTAATTAATTAATTTAATTTTAATTAGTCAAATTAATTCCTATATGACATACTAATACGACAGACCTTACTTTAATTTAATTCTATCATTCACTATTGACATTAGACATTTTATTTAGTTGATATAATAACATGCATAATATTGATATATAATATGATTAATGTTAGATGACTATGACAAATAGTTAGTTGACATGACCGCGACACGGTTCTACTCAGAACATCGTCGGCCATATGTCACAATTGTGTTAAATTTTTTGAAAAAATTGTTAAGTCGGATAGATCTTGAAAAAAAATCTATCGATTTTTTTTTCCCCGGTGTACAGGGAATTGTTACGGTATATGCTATTAACGCCGTCTGCTAAAGGTTAGCAGACGTGCAATCGTAAAGGTTAAGACATTTAATATATTGCGATAGATGTTTCAATTATTGAACGCTCCATACACGATCGATTATGACGTGTCTAGCGTTGTTTAGGACACAGTCGGTAACTAGGAGACGCTACCCTTTCTTACTTGACCGCCAAGCTGAATAGCTGCGTTTTTCTAACCTTCCAATTCAATGGCATGATATAGCCATTTATATGTGCATTTTTGATGGACCAGGGTCAGTCCTAGAACTCTATATGAGAGGAAAATTTATGGAGGTTAGTATTTAACTAGAATCCTCAGAAGGAGGAGAATAATCGTCAAATTCGTATGAAATATTCAGACTCGCAGTCTCACTGTCGGCAGGTAGCCATGTCTAGCTGCGCGTGCATATAGCTGTGATGTTCTGACGACAATACTGCATTGTATCCTTAAACGGACATTGACACGTAAACCAGCAGTCTACGTTATTGATTAATTTATGCATGACTTATAAGGACTTATGTTCTGTTCCTATTTGAAATGATCATCCTGTGTGTACATGTGATTAAATATTACGGACTCAATCTGAAGTCATTAATTACTTCATTAATGTTGCTGAGTTCAAGTTACATGAACTACTTCTTCATACCATGCTACTGAGTTGTATGAACACCTTCACCCTAATTCGCGTAATAATAAACAAAGCACGATTAACAAAAGATCACTAAAGTAACCATACTCAGTGCATGATCTTCAACCGGCAAATAACTCAGCAACACTACCCTAAGGGGATAAGGTTCAATTACGATTCACATACACCACGATACAGACAACAGATAGCTACTGTACGTAATTAAAATGACTGGTCCAGACTATAAATGTACAAGTTTTATTATACACACAACCAAGTAATCAAATACATGTCAAAAGGATAAAATGCAGTGTAAGCACACCTGGAACAAACAAATTCAGGAAAAATTACAAATGTTGTATCATCAAAACCCAATCCTTCACCCACAAGTTTCACCTGTATGGAGAGAGAAGGTAAGATTAAATGAAATAAACTACACTGCACTGGGTGGGGTCTCAGATGCCGAGTCTCCACTCCAAACTAGCTATTCTAAACTCTAATATAAACTCTAAGTACACAATCAGCTGGATCTACTACGAAGTGTCCACACCAACTCTGCACAGACTTCGTTTCTACACAACGTATCCTGAAAATCTCCCGAACACTGCTACACAGCTAACTGCACCTCTACACTTCAACAGCTGTTCTCTGCTATGATCTTCACAAAACTATGTCTCAGTTCTGTCTTTCTGGTCTACTACCTGTAGACTACACTTCAGCAGCTGTCCTCTGCTCTAAAATCTGTGGAGAGGATTTTGACCCTGTTGCTCCCCACAATTCTTGCAATTGACGACTAGGTTTCACCACTGGCTTCTGGAAAAACTACGATTTGGTAGCTGGTTTTGCTGCTACCACTCTGGATTTACCTGCCCGCTCCCTTTCAACTGGAGAATGTCTTCCCTGCCTTGGGAAAACGTATTTTCTTTCGTTCCGTCCGCCACTGGCAATTAACGCACGACTTTGCGTGTCGGCGAATGCCACAACTTTGCCGTGGGAGAAATTTTGTGGTATCAAAAATTCTGCTCTTCCCCACAAAAGCCGGTACCTGCAAATTCGAATTCCCACTGAAGGCGAACCGACTTGTTTCTGGTACGCAGCTGGCAATTACATTAAAAAGAGAACGAGAATTAAATTACGGCCCTATTTATAATCATCTAACAGCACGCTGACCTCGTGACGCCATATACGCGGCTTCGATTTTAACCCAATGATTTCAAATGCCGTTATATCTCAGCCAATCAGAATTGTAAACAATTCTGATGCAACCGGTTACTGCTAGCACGTGTTGCGTGCATTTAGATAAAGAAACGGGATTAAGCTCTGCCCTCTACTGCCAATTGAAGCAAAATGGCCGATATATATATATATATATATATATATATATATATATATATATATATATATATATATATATATATATATATATATATATATATATATATATATAATCCCGAAAAATGCGTCTAGCCGCATGCCCTCAAATCTTTTAAAAGACTAAACTGGTGCAACTGATCTAGGCTCTATCGTCCTCCCTATAGAAAAATACTGCAACAATTCTCTACATCCCAACTCTAAACTCCATCGTGATCTCACTCTGAAAAGCGTAAAAAAATAGAAGGAGAAAAAACATGGTGAAGGATTACCTGTAATCCCTCCTAGAAAAAAATGCAGGGAGAAAAAGACATGGGCCACTTGAAAGACAGAATCTCAGTCCACTTCACCACAGCCGGTATTATGCATCATTTGTTTGTTCAGGGGACTTGAAAAGTTACTTCTTCTTTAAACTGTTATTTCTACACTCTTATCAAACTTTAAGCGGTAGCACAGTGGTTAGTGCACTGACTTACTAGCTCAGAGGTCCATGGCTCGATCCCCAGTTGAGGTGGGATTTTTTTAGACCGCAAACCCAGCCTCCTGAATTGGGTACCAGAGCAACTCTGGGAAGATTAAGGCAGCCGGCGTGATGCCGACAACATAACCTCTAGTGTGCCGATGGTTAAAAAAATATGATCCTAACACCATATTCCTAATATGCCTCAAGGGGCGTGTAACGGGATCCTTTACCTGTTACTAAACGTTAAGATAAAGAGAATAAGCGATATAAGGTTTGTTCAACACATGACTTCACATCGTGCACCAACTTTTGCATGCGATATAAGGTTTGTTCAACACATGACTTCACAGCGTGCACCAACTTTTGCATGCGATATAAGGTTTGTTCAACACATGACTTCACAGCGTGCACCAACTTTTGCATGCGAGATAAGATTTGTTCAACATATGACTTCACAGCGTGCACCAACTTTTGCTGTTTATTGTAACGTCAGTTTTTTGGCCATTTAAATCTTTATTTCATTGTTATTTTGTTTGTGTGTGTTTAGGTACTAAATCTTATTAATCAAATTGCAGCTGTTACTCCATATATTTTACATTTATTTCATGTATAATCCAATTGATACTAATGAGGACATATCTCATCATGTGAACGTTGTCTCCATTACAGCTGCTCTGAACGCATCACGATTCTGGGCAAGTCGACCTGCATCAGCCAAAGACAAGTTCAGACTCTCTGTGATGTCCTGGGTCCACCGTCGTCTAGGTCGACCCCTTCCCCTTTTCCCAGGGACCATGCCTTCCATCACTGTTTTTTCCAGACTATTATGTCTTTTTATATGACCGAAAAATTTCAACTTCCTTATTGCGATGGTATTTAGGAGCCAACGTTCCTGTACGTTTAGTGAGTGCAGTACTTCTCTGCTGGTCTTTTTTTTCTGTCCAGGGTATTCTCAACATCCTTCTGTAGCATTTCATTTCGAATGATGTAATCTTTTTTGCAACTGTTTTATTGAGTGTCCAAGTCTCGCAGCCGTATGTTGCTACTGGGAATATACATGCTCTGATCAGTTGTAAAATGAGGACATACAAATGTAAAAATACGGGGTGCCGATTCTATCACCCTGCATTTAAAAATCATCATAGCTAATGCAGACAATACGAACAAACTTTTGCAAGACAGCTGAACGTGTACCCAAAATTTTGTACTTAAAAAAAAACCGTAGCGGTAATTTGTGTATTTTTTGTGGAATAACTGTAATGTGTTTCATTACCAGAGGTCCCCCGACGGACTCCTTAGCTAGCAGCGAAATAAGCCGAGGGAGAGTTTTTTTTTCCTAATTACTCCCATATTAATCTTTACTGTCTCCCTGAAATAGTTTTGGCCAAACACTCGCTACGGGAACTACTAGTTTCTTAAAGTAATTGTACATCTTCTTGTTCTGTTCCATTTTTCGCTGCTTATGGAGCATTGAGCCATCACTACAGCTGGTCTCCTTGCCGGAAGCTGACATCAAAGTATCCATCTGCTCTTGCAGTGATAGTTTTTGAAGCAATCCGTTTTACGTGATAAAGCTGCCAGTCCCGTGCACAACCTCATATTAGTCGGCTCTTACGACATGCCAGTGGGAGCAGTAGCACTATTCTTTATTTGTTTCCCCAGAGCCCCCCCCCCCCTCCCCCCCCCCCCGAGAACTACATGGGGCATATATGGTGCACCATCATCATGTTCATCAGCAATGCTTTCAGTTCTCCATCTCCAAGGAGCATAAGAATTCAGCAAACACGTGCCAATTCGTCCTGTCACGTGCTATCAGTTCAAGGTCTTTCCATCTCCTCGTCATTTTCATTTCGATCTCCTCTATCTACTTTACCCTGTGGATTCCAGAACATAGACTGCCTCGTAAAGCTATCAAAAGGTTTCCTCAATGTGGGCCTTATCCATCGCCAGCGGCTGTCTTCTGTGGCCGTACAGCGGATGATGTTAGTGTTGATTGTACTTGTCGTACAGTGGGACTCGTCTCACTACCCGACAGTAGGAAGCTAGGTGTTGATGATGCTATGTTAAAACCAATCTTGACGATATAACATCACACGACATACAGACGATGGGATGGAGAACATCTGGCGAAAAGTACTGACCTCAAACAGCGGTGAACAACAAAGATGTTTATTTACAGCTAGTCATCAAATCCACTGAAATCATAATTCATGCCCAACCTTCCACCAAGGCCGGCCATCTCATAATACATAAAATGTTCATAGGCAACTTTTGAAATAAATCTTCTCTCGCTCCATCATTTTATTCTTCTCTTATTATCTAACGCTGTCTCTAAGATTTCTAGCTCGTCTAAAATTTATGTTCTTCTGGCTTCTTAACTCATGATGAGGCACGTAGGTCTGGTGAAAATAATCGATGTATCTTTGATATAAAACTGGTCTAACCACCAGGGATGTTTATTTGTATCAACAGTCACTTATTCTACGCTGCCCATAGCTACTGTCTATTGTCTCTGCATCTAACACAACATACCTGTTCGTCTTGTAGTCTTGACAACTTTGTTAACACAATCTTGAACTGGCGACATTGTCTTTCTTGTCTTTATCTATCATCTATTAAAGGTGGCGTTTGAGCGTCTTGTTGGTTCGGCAAAATAATTTGATACAATACTGTGACCACAGCAACCAACCACCTTCAGTGGCTTGTTCGCTAGAAATATGAATCATCAAACATCGCTCGCCACTACACAACTTTAATACCTAGCAAACTTGCTATCCTACGCTAAGCGCGTTCCAAAATCAGAATTACTTCATCTTCTTCCCGATTTAACATTTTCCCGTTCTCTGCTAAAATGTGTTCACCCTCGCAACACTTTCTCGTGCGCGTTTATTTTTTTATCGCTCACCAAAACCTTTCAAGGGACGTAATTTAAAGTCATCTCCCTTTGCTGATTAGACTCAAAACCCATACAATCTTTTTTAATCTCACTACCAAAACATTATCATGCAAATCAGTCACACCATATTTTGGAACTCACATGATATACTAAACCCAAAACACCAAGCTACATCTCCCAAAAGGGGACCTACGGAGTTACCTCCCTTCCCTCAAAACAATCCTCTGCTCATTTCACTTCTCCTTAACAAAGACATATAGTCTATTAACAATTCTATTTAACTCTCTTTCACTCTCAAAGCCCCAAGCCACCGGTCACACTTCAGTCGACAAGATAATATAACGTTCAGACCTAAGGGTCTTTTATATTTGGACATGCGCCCTAATATAACCGACTAGGTTGAACGGGACTCGCCTCGCCAAAACTATATAACAAAAAAAAAAACACACACACACTTCAGTATGAACATTCCAGATGCCATATCTGGAGATTTTCATGGAAGAAAACAAGGTAAGTCAACAACCCCGACTAATTATGGTACATAGTGTCTATTGTTTCAAAAATGTCATTAATTTAATGTTATTGTTTCAAATACTGTATGTCATTAATTTAATATTATTATTTCAAATGTATCACTACTTTATTATGATATTTTTACAGAAAACGTCTGTACAAATCCTTTATTTGAGACTATACAACTGAAAATCTGTGTCTGGCGACACTAAAGTAATTTATATTTAAATTTCTGCTTTTTTATTCAGTTAGCGTTTATTTAGGGCACCAAGACAACTTCGTTCAGCATGAATGAATTCAATTTCAATTAAAATTAGTAACAACACCGACTTAGAAAGAAGTTTACCTTTTATAGAATCAAATACCCAGTATACCGTTTTTTACCTGTAGAGACATGACTCATAGAAAAGGTATGGTTCTCGGCCTATGCCGTCGCAAAGCTGTATGCAAAAATATAACTTGTTATTTGTCGGTACATTACATACCATTTAAAAAAACGGCTAAAAGTTAAGCCATAATATGCACAATAAGGCTTAGCGCATGCGTACATGTATGCAAAGCAGGCTGGCCCTTGGGATTTTCCAACGGTGGTCGAGGTTTCGTGATGGTGCCCGCACCTTTCCCCCACTGCAATGCTGTATATTCTCCAACGAGACAAGTTCATGGTATTGAGTTGTAGCACACGGTATTTTCCGAGCAAACTGAATTCTCCGAGCACACTATATTTTCCGAGCACACTGTATCTTCCGAGCACACTGTATTTTCCGAGCACGCTGTATTTTCCAAGCACACTCTATTTTCCGAGCACGCTTATTTTCAGCAAGTGTTGTTCAATGTAGCATTTTGCAAAAACACATAAATTTATGTTTTTAAAATCTTATTGTAGCTAAATCTTTTTCTTTATTCCTGTTGAATTACAGATGGGCACTCATTGCAAGGTGCATTGTCTTCGAAAGTGAAATAATATAGATATGTAGGAAGAGGATCAGTTCCGTATAAGAAAATAATTTGCTTTAAAGAGAGGCTTCGCATGCTGTTTTGAAGACCTTGCTCCTCAGGGGGCGGAAGTGTATTATGATGATGAAGTTTAAAAAATGGCCTGTAAATAAATGTGCAGCAACATAGAACACTAACAACATAAACTATTAAGATAATATGACAGACTCATCATCATCAGGTGCCATCTTCACGTCGAAGGTCGGCGGCAGCGGATCTCCAACGTATTCGGTCTATTGTCTTGATGGTGCACTCTGATAAACTCTTTCCTGTCCATCTCTTGATGTTATCTTCCCACATGGGACCCAAAGATGCAGCAATAGAGAATGCAGTCAGCGACCCATAGCTTGACTGCTTGCGTCAGCGAACTAGAGCTGACCAAGACCCTAAATTAATATGAAACAAATATAAAGGTATGTTATCAGGCACTCGCAGGAAATAAAGAAGTAGAACACCAGACAACAGAAAAACCACAGACATGAGTTGCTTACCCAGGATTTGAACACTGGACCTTCCGTGCGACAACCCCGCCTAGCCATGCAAGCGAATCACACTATCCGCCCTGCCATCTACGCATCATCAAAAAATGATGTTTCAATGGCAGGTCAACAGTGCGAACTGAACTGCCCAAGGTGGACTTCTGGTGTCATGTATTGTGTTCGCACTGTTGACCTGACATTGAAACATCATTTTTTGATGATGCGTAGATGGCAGGGCGGATAGTGTGATTCGCTTGCATGGCTAGGCGGGGTTGTCGCACGGAAGGTCCAGTGTTCAAATCCTGGGTAAGCCACTCATGTCTGTTGTTTTTCTGTTGTCTGGTGTTCTACTTCTTTATTTCCTGCGAGTGCCTGATAACATACCTTTATATTTGTTTCATATTAATTTACTGTTTACAGGCCTCGGGTTTCCCTCCCTTATGTGTAATAAATGTTTGACCAAGACCCTACTCCACCTCCACGTGGTGGTCCTGGAAACAGACTGCAGTTTGGCTGAGAGAGTAGGGATCGAAGAGGGAAGGTAAACCCGGTCCCAAAAAATGCCGTGCTGAAGTCGGATGTGTCGGCCGAAACGCGCAGATATCGCAGCTCCGGTGTAAACAGACACTACGCAACCAACGTCCTTTTCAGGACGAACGAGGAAGAAGAAGATCTTCCTACATATACCACTGTCTTGCGCATTTGCCTTCAACTCTGCCTTCTGTTATGGTCTTCAGTACGGTGTTAAGTCTTTTCACATGGCCAAAATATTTTAGCTGTTTAATTTTGATCTTCATTAATTCTGTTTTCATTCCTAGGTTTCCTATGACCTATTTGTTTTCTTCTCTTTCCACGAGACGTGCCCCATTCTTCTGCACATCAACATTGACAAGGGCCTCAATTGTTTCTTCTGATTACTTGTTCATTGTCCATGGTTCTACACTAAACATCAATGAGGTTATTGATGTTACCAAACTAAGTGTACTCGGAGTGAGGTCAAGCTATGTAAGTCCCTGAGTCTAATTGTTGATGATGTATTCTCACGGTACCTATCCGCTACCTCTCTAAGATCTCACTCCGGAAAATATTTTATGATATTGTTATGTGTTTTATATGGCTACGTGTCTAGGGTAATGCAAGTATAGTGATAAGTGCATAAAACAAACACAACTGTAACTCAATGAAATTGAATTAATAAAGACTGGGGTTAAGTTTAGATAATTATTTTACAATTTTACTTTCCTGTCCCCTCAAATCTTTTTGGGGCAGGAATGGTTAAAAGTGAAAAGAAATGTATTTACATATAATAAATAAATAAGGTGGAATCTTTGTCCATATCTTGATAATAAAAAAGTGTCACTGTAGGTGTATAACACAGACTGCTGTAGTAATGTCTAAAAGTGAGAGTCAATGGTGGGAAGGACTATTTTTGTCATCATACCCACAAATATGAAAGTTCACGTGTGGAAATTTTCTTTTATTGAATGAGTGTTCAATGCCCACGTAAGGGGACTTCACCTGATGTTTCTAATTGACGTAGGCTTCAGTAGATAATATATATTCAGCAGAAGGTCTTGCCTCAGCCAAAAAATATGCAGCATACACTTTGTTGAGGCTTTCTCTTCCTCCAATTATGTCTTCACAAGGTTTCCTGTCACCAACTGGTAACAGGCAGTATAACCCTGAAAAAGAAGGACGTTCCCATGCGTTTATTTGCTGGCTATAATATTTCCACAATTACTCAAACTTACCATCACTTGTGGTCAGGCTCATGTACAAACATCTGCACTAGCCCCTAAGTTATTTGACTCCACTCTGTACTGTGTTTACATTCTTCTTCCATATGGCTGCAACGCCCCTGTCACTTAAACAATGATTTTCTTCCATACAATCAGATAGGTATACAGTTGTCTTCTTGTAACCTGTTAATTCTTTTGTGCAATCAGTCTAAGTATGTTTTCAGGCTTCATGTTTACATTGTGACACTGCAGAAGACTACCAGTAGCTTTCTGGACTTACAGTCGTAATGGTTTTTGTATGGCAATATTCAAACATAATTTACTTTCGTTTCTCAATAATTCTGCTTAGGCATGCTTGCTGGGATGTCGTAATTCTTTTCCCATGGCAATGTCGTTATAACACAAATTTTGGCCCCCTATCTGGGTTTGCCTCTACATATTAACAAAATATATCAATAAAATTATTTATCTTACAATGAAATATTTCACACAAAAGTAAGATTAACTGGCAATCAATGGCACAGGTGCAGATCGCTGTCGCCCAGACCGCAAAGGCATTAGTCACACTGCTATGCGTCTGATCTTAATCTACGATGTTGAAATATTTTTCTCAAGTGGCAGCGTATTCTGGTAACGCGTTAGTTTTATCCCCCCTTTCCTAAACTATCATTAACCAATCAAACGAGCCAAGCAAATTTGACTGTTCAAAAAAAGCGTCCCCTAAAATGTAACATCCGAAGATTTTCAGAATTGAGCATTCCTCGTGTTTGTCAGTCTGTTCTCAATTTTTATTTTCTACAATATCTCGGTTATTATTGGGTCGATTTCAATTTTTAAAAGTGATTCTTAAACTGCCCTTTGGCCTCTATCATCCTATCTAGTTTTCATCTATCTCTTATTCATCGTTTTCATCTATGTATTTTTTCTCTATATTTATTCTGAACAGAATAATTTTCTATACGGCAAGATAATATATTATAGGGGAATAGTATGGTATTTTAGTAACAATATCATCGCTATAATTCAATATATCCCTTTTTATTTACCCTCTTTATACGTTATCTAAGTTTCTCTCTTCCCCCTCTCCTCTCTGCACAAATTTGGTTTTTAGTTTCAGTTTCAAACGCATAAGTTAGCCTTGATTCTTTTCATTACAATCCTCCCCTTTTTGCCCCTCTCTCCCGTTTCAAGACGAGGTAACAAGTTGTTTTCTTCTTTTCTTCTGCCAACTATTTTGGCTTTCGTCAAAAAAATTATTGGGAAGGGTAACGCGAGCTGCGTGTTGTTGGGGATGGGACTCAATACGCTTGTCTTTGAAGATTCAAATCTTGGGCCAATCGTGGACTGTTAGGCTAGTAAATAGTGCATAATTTCAAACATTTGGAGTTATTTATAGTTACAACCTTCACTAAATAATAGGGCGGGTGTGTATACGATTTGGGGAAGGGTACCCTTTTTTTCAAACTATTGTGTTAGAAAAGTCAAGTATTGTCCAATTCTAAGCAGACATCTGACCTTGCTCTTGGCAATTTTCAAATATAGTAGGAGTTGGCTTATAATTGTAAATTTCTTCTTTTCTGACGTTCGTTCATAAATATCAAGAGGGGTGGTATACGGGTGTCAGGGTGGGTGGTAAATGTTTACTTGCAGTACTAGGTTTTTGAAATCGGGGAAATTTGGGCGGGGAGGAACACGGAGCATTTTACTACAAAGGGCATCACAATATCTTGAATTCTCTTGGGTTTGTTTGGTTTTAAGGACTATCTTCATTGCACACGGACAACTTCCACCAGTGCTCCGATCTCCTCCCTTAGATCACACAAGGAGGGTCTCAGCCCAGTGCACGAACACCGTAGCACAGGCGAGAATCCCGGTGTGTGTATATAGGAATCACACATTCTATAAATATGTTTGTGGTGGGTAGGTTTCTAATTTTTAAATACTTTTGCCAGGGCAGAGGCTGTATGGCCTGCTCTTTACGATTTCCAACTGCCGTGAGATTTTTAACTTGCGCAACTTGCACACGGGACCTCCTATGTTTTCGCCCTTATCCAAGAAGGCTAGGCATCTGATCTCACTACCCAGGAGACCAGGGTTTGACATAATTAGCACCACTGGTTCTGAAATTTCCATAAATTATATTCCTTCTACTGGGAATCGAACCCGGTATATTTAGAAATCGAGTCGGACGCCATACCTCAGCTCCTCCGACACTCAGTGTTTTTCTTCTATTATGGAGCTGTAATACCCTGTTCAACCTCTGGTTATAATTGAGGTATATTGTTTGATTCAAATGTGAAATACTGGCAAGCAATTGGCTATATATGGTAGTAGTTCCACCAATGAGAACAGAGTCAAGCAAGGAGAAGTCTGAATCTTTTGCAAGAATCACCAACAAGAATGTCCCGTGAAGTTCTCAGGGGTCTCTGGTATAGTTGGTAGCTGTAGAAGAGAGCTGTGAAGTAAGTCATCTTCTCGCTAGACATATCCTATACTCCAAGGGTGTCTCTAGAAATATATGAGTGCAGCTCGTAATTATTCCTTACCAATTTTAAATTCTTAATATTTCTTTGACAACATAACAAAATTATAACTGGAAATTTAAAGAATGTAATAACTGCAGTTATTAACAAATAAATACCTTTTATTGATTAACGATGTACAGTAAAAAAAAAATTAGCACCTTGGTATATCAACATCTTACAAGATTTTACATAATTTCCAACAAAATATATTGTCACTGTTTGGTCATTTTCATCATGTTATTGGCTTTGGTGTCTTGGTTTGTATTTTCACGTTAAGTTGTTGTAGCGTGAGGTTTTTATTGTATCTAGGACCAGTATAGTACTGACAATACAGAAATAGAATTTCTGCAGAAAATGGTGAAGATCCAGTGTATGAGAGAACTACTGGTATCACAAATTAGTTACGGCTGTGAATGATCTGATCTTGAAAAATTAGTAGAGTGGAGACCGTCATAAAATGCCCCCCCCCCCCGCTGTGTAACTAACTGTGATATTAAAACAAGGAAACAGATTTCACTTAACAATTATAAACTTGACAAGTCGTTCAAATACAATTTCCTTATTTATTAAGTATATACACTATCTACTCTTGTGCTGAAGGGTGGATGTTGGAAGATGGAATGTAATGGATTTGTATATATAACAACAAGTCTTCCAATTATAGGAACAAAATTATATACTCGTATATCAGCTGTGCTGTTAATCAATTACAGAAAATTTATCAGCTGTGCTGTTAATCTTCTCTCTCACTACGCTAAATCACTTTTTCTTCATAGACAGTTAATTGCTCACACTTGCCGACGGAAATGATACTAATGTGTACTCATCTCTTAAAACAGTTCTGTCCTTCTTAGTTTGATGCACACAACACCCGCTGATGATTGTTTCTTTAGCCCACCCAAGACTGAGGGGGACTAGGGATGTAGCTCCGATACAACCACTATGCTCCTGCGAAGTTCCAGGCAGCGGGATTGATCCGAACATACGACCTCAGGTTGGATGACACAAATAAACCTGTAACAAGGAAAAATAGGGGCTAATTTCTGTCATCAAGCCCACCTAATTCTAGTGTATATGAGATGAGCGTGTCTCAGGTGTCTGCATGTAGGATGAATGATAACATGGGTCAGTATGATTTAGCAATAGCGAGACATGACAGGTGTGTACTTGCAAAACATTATTTCTGACAATTCAATACATGAATACATCCAATAATTTGTACACCGTATGATACAACCGTTTCCTTCCACCTATAATATACCAGGCCATCTCTGATAAGTGCTATGCTGGCTGGTAAAATATACCCTAACAATATTGTTGTAGTTATATGAGTCCTAACAAGGACTGTTAGGTTATTATTCAGGGTGGAGTCATACCAGGAAATACAATCATTACACCTAATTCCCTAAGATATAATCAGTATACCTGATACATTCATAGTAAAACTAAAATCCTATATTAAATATTTACAGGTGTAGGCTATTTTCTGGTGGTTTCCTTCTTCAACAGTCATACACACAATCATTATACATGATACTATAAAATACAATAATTATACATGATATAGTCATAGTTTATATTCAGGTTGGAGTTATATGAGTCCTAGCAAGGACTGTTAGGTTATTATTCAGGTTGGAGTTATATGAGTCCTAACAAGGATTGCAAGGTTATTATTCAGGTTGGAGTTATGTGAGTCCTAACAAGGACTGTTAGGTTATTATTCAGGTTGGAGTTATATGAGTTTTAACAAGGACTGTTAGGTTATTATTCAGGTTGGAGTTATATGAGTCCTAACAAGGACTGTTAGGTTATTATTCAGGTTGGTTTTCGTCTTCAGAAATCATACCAGGAAATACAATCACTATACCTGATTCCATAAAATATAATCATTATACATGATACAGTCATAGTAAAACTAAAATACTAAAGTGATATTATATACAGGTGTAGGTTATTTTCAGGTGGGTGTCATACACAATCATTATACATGATACTATAAAATACAATCATTATATATGATATAGGCATATTAAAACTCCTAAAAGTTTATAGTAAGTTTACCTACCCTCTAAGATTAATACAAGCCAGATTTTGACTCTACTTAGTGAAGCAAGTCTGCCCGGTCATGCAGGTAGGCAGGAATCAGTCTTGACAGCTTTCTCTTCCACAGTCTGTCATTCTAGCTGGTCTTCGTGTGTGTGTGTGTGTATTTGAATAAAACGCGCCCACACACACACACACACATATATATATATATATATATATATATGTATATATATATATATATATATATGTATATATATAGGTAGACGCAGGTAAATTCTTCTGCGTAAGGAACCCTTTTGATTGGTTCTCGGCGTTTTAGTCTTTTTAATTGCCGGGTCTTTTGATTGGTTCGCGGCGTTTTAGTCTTTTTAATGGCTTTTCATTGTACCGCGTTCCGAACCAACAGGTCTTTTTTCTTTTATTTATTTTTCCTAATTCATTCTGCCTGCCGCCATCTTGCGTGAAAGTGACTTCGTGTAATTTAATCTGTCTCAGAGTCTGTTGAACGTGGATTGGCTGTGCACATTTGTATATCGACATAGTGTATTAACAAAGAAGTGGGTTTACACACGACTTTACGACAGTTGTACTTAACTTGCTTGACACGTAGTAGCTGATTTCCCTTGGTCGTCAAAACATCTGAACATTGAAGACGCTATGCTTATGCCAGGAACAGTGTTGGTCCACTGTTAAACAGTTCAAAGTTGAACTCTCAAGACACGGTGTTGCTTCAAAGTCTGCGGCTGTTTGAAAGCTTCGATCTACAAATCGCTCACAATAGCGGTCAGTTGTGGCTTCTTCTCAGTTATCTTGTTGTGTTGTGGGTTAAGATTTCTAACTATAAGAGTGAGTACTCTGGATATCTTTTCAGCTCTGTTAGATCTTGAAGTGGTTTCGTGAAGTAAGGAACTGTGTCTGAGACGAGGCTTATATATCTAGTCTAACAGTTGCTTTCTCAGAGTTCCGCGCCTGAGTTCACTTTAGCTCGTGTAAACATTCGTGGGATTTCAATGCTGTTGTGCGAATTTACCGACAAAATCATAATTTCCTCAACATAATAAATACCAAAGATAACGATTTCCCACTACTGTAATTACATGTGTTTATAGTTCCAGTTCAAGTCCCCAAAAAATTATCGTGTCCGGGGCATAAGTTATAGCAGAATTTTTGTTGTGCAATTCATAATTTATCATAAAGACACCTGTTTACGTGGCAATCACAGAGTGTCTTGCCCGTGTTATGACACAATCTCATCATGTAAAACAGATTGCCATAGAAACCATGTGAATGCTTGATGCGGGCTTCCTGCAATGGAAGCAGCTGCAGCGGTGTCTCCATGCTCCGTAAGGAACAACAAGGTAAATGATGACGGAGATATAATGTGCGTAAAGAGCAATGAAACATATCATTAAAGAAAGCACAGTCAATTTGATATGTTATATGCCATAATGAGCGTCTAAGTGGCAGAATGGTTAAACACCTTGCTTCTAGAGGCAAAGGGACCAGATTCGAAGCTAGATAATGTCACGCTCGTCTACTTAGCTGTAAAAATTGGCACCTAACTCTGCTTCTGAGTTAAGGAAAGTGAAGGCAGTGAGGGAAGGAACTGATCACCCCATCTCATAAAGCTGAGACCTTGTATCATCATTTTCCTGTGCTCGCCTTATGGAGAATTGAGCCACCATTGTAGCTTGTCCCCTTGCAGGAAGCCTGCAGCAAGCAGGTCACATGCTTTTGCTGTAGTGGTTTATGTGGCAGTTTGTTTGACATGATGAGGTTGCCAGCCTCATGCTACAACATCATATTAGTGGCCTGGTACGACATGCATGAGGGTGTAGTAGTCCTGTTCTTCCTTTGTCTCTTCAGAGACCCCCGGGCACTTATATTGTCCCTGCTGACCTGTCCCCTTCATCAAGCTCTAGTCTAGTTCCCTCCTCTCTTCTATGACCAAATATCACCGTAATTATATCTAATGGCGGGGGGAGAATGGGGTGAGGGGGGGGGGGGGGGGCAAACCAGGCAGAGAAATAATGATTTGTTGTGATCTTTAAGAAAACACGCTAACAAGGTATACAAAAGTCACGTGACATTTATACAGTGACAGCTTGCAGGAACCAGCAAAACATGGACGCAGTACAGAGAGATAATGAATGATCAACAACGAAACAAACACTAAAATTATTTTTGTTTTATTTCCGGAGGAAAAATACACTGTCCAGTCTTAATCACCTTCATTGTTCTTTGCGCTTACTATATAGCATGAAGCCACTACCGTAGCTCCCCCCTCCCCTCACAGGAAACCCGCACCAAGCATACACATACTTTTCTGTGACAATTTGTTTTAAATGATGTCGTTGCCAGATCCATGCATAACCTCATGTTTGTCGCCTTGTACGACATGCTTGAGGATGCAGTAAACCTATTCTTTCTTTGCCTCTCTAAAGACCCATGGGATCGACACGGGGCGGTCCAGTTCTCTATTGGTGCATCATGATCATGTGACTTAATGGTGCATCATGATCATGTGACTTATTGGTGCAGGCTTCAAACAATGGAACCAGCTACATGGGTAGCTCCATGCCCGGCAAGGGGCGTAAAGGAAAATGATGATGTTGAGGGTACGGCTTAAGGGAGATCTCGATCAACCGGTAGATAGCAGGGGATGGTTTTGTCGACCTTTACATGGCAGAGATGGATAATAGAAAGAATTTTGAAGTTAGAGAAATTTCGGTCTGGCCCTCTCTCCTACTGGCACTTAGAACCGCTGTATCCCTGGTATTAAATATACTTTGTCCGCGTTCCCAGTGAAAACTCACGCGCAAGATTACAAAAATTGACTTTAATCGTGAGCTGCATGAAATAGGGACAAGATCTTTTCTTTGAAGCGAAATTGATTCGGTAAAATATAACTTAGTTCGAATTTTCCACCGCTCTGTCGATAGAATTGCAGGAAGTAGATTTTCCACCAGAAATAAAAGTAACATATAGGCTCCACGTATTTCAAATAGTCTGAAACCAGAAAACAGACAATATTTTATCAAAGTAGATTTTTAGATAGCTCCGTGTTTCTAAAGTAGTGTCTCACAAGTCCTGGGTTACCTGCCGCTGGTATACAACATGATCTTTGAGATTTGTGATAGCAACGAAATAATGAGAGAAATAAGGACACAAGATAGCGTGGAGAAAAAATTCTAGACGGAATGACACGGGATGGAATCACACAAACACACAGGGAAGGGTCATAAACAGGGGTTGTGAAGAAAAAAGAAGGCATATGCCACGGCACTTTATAATGAATATGAGGTTGGTAAGAAAAAGAAGATGGCTGTATACCGCTCCACCTATGGCCCAGTCTTGACATATGGATGCGAATCATGGGCAATGACTACAACACACAAAAGCCAGGTCCAAACCTCAGAAATGAGGTATCTGAGGAAGGTGGAAGTAACAAGAAGAGACATGGTCCGCAACCGGACGATACGTCAAGGCCTAAAATCCCACCCCCTGCAGACCAAGTAGAACAGTCCCAACTAAGATGGTTTGGCCATGTCTGCAGAATGGGAGAAGATCGGCTACCACAACAAGCATGGGAAACAAAGAGCCAGGGATCCAGACCCCCAGGACGACCCAGAGTCCGCTGGGAGGACAACATTAGACAATCTTTGAAGGACCGAGGACTAGAATGGAACCAGGCCAGGAGGAAGACAGCCGATAGGATAGTCTGGCGCTCTCTCTTCCAAACCTCTACACCTCACGGTAGAAGGGGAACGACTAAGTCAGTAAGTGTAATGAATATGATTTTGTCTAGTAAACACATTTAAAGCGACACATACTTATTTAGAAAGTGTTAATTGTTTTGACAGTTTGAATAAAACAAAAAGATTAGAATTGGTGAAGAAATGCGAACTCAGTTGTCACATTAATCTTTGAGATGTCGATGGAAATTGGTGCATCTCACGCAATATGTCAATGAGCATTCTCACAGCTAAAATTACTGGCCTAATCGATTCCAATCAGTGCAGCAGCTTCGGCTCTGTGATACAGCTAGGATTCAGCATTGCCATTAGTTTCGTACATAAATAATATACATAAATGGGTTATGTTGCAGGCACCTCGTAAGAAATTAAATAGCAAACTA
This sequence comes from Oreohelix idahoensis, assembly GCA_024509875.1. NCBI lineage: Eukaryota > Metazoa > Mollusca > Gastropoda > Stylommatophora > Oreohelicidae > Oreohelix > Oreohelix idahoensis. The sequence goes on from JAMPIV010000529.1 coordinate 307,145, forward strand.
GAGAACAGAAAAGCACCGTAAGCGATAGTCTTGCCAGGGACCATCAGTTCTCTATTGTTAACACTCTATTGTTATTTAGTTCCTTTCTTACGAGTGCCTGCGACAAACCCATCATGTGTATTATTTTTATTTACTTTTCACATGCCTTGGGTTTCTCTCTTTATTTATTCCATTAGTTTTGTACAGAATGCTGAGAAACTCACAAGCGTTGCATGAAAACTGTCTGCATTCATCAATGATTGACGCACGTCTGGTAAACAAATTATGTGTCCATTGTTCTGTGAAGAGAAAAAAAACACTGCTGTCGAAATCTTTTGACGCAATTCGTTGCTCGGTTGGAAATTAATAAACAGAATTTCTAATTTCAGCCAGAAGGAGGATCAATTGTGGTGTGAACAATACAACGGCTTTCATGCAGTAACGCTTGTCCGGTGTGACCTGTGGCCACCGCCATTAAGGAACAAAAAGTACTTTCTGTAGGGGCTTCTTAGAGACGCCTTGAAAACCTTAGTACGAGTCTTGTTTTTTTTTTTTTTTTTTGTCACCTTGAACAGTTTTCAAGATCTCCGTGGGTCACCCATATGTTACTTTTATTTCTGGTGGAAAGACAATGCCATCGCATATTAAAGATTATCTTATATAAGTTATCCAGCTAATCTGATTCCATGCACGTTTTGACTTTCCTCGTTATTGCATAGTAAATTTTAAGAACACTGGAGATAATACATATTCTCACCAGGGTAGTTATTGTGTTAGACTCTCAGTCCATGCTTCGATAGGTCCAATATGTAGGGCTACAGCATAAATGGAGAACATCCAAAGAAGCCTCAAATCTTCAGGAATTTGTATGGATCTAGTGTCCAGGCTATGCATGGGTACGCGGCATTGAAAGAGCTGATAGGCTATCTTCAAGAAAGCCCGTAGTTGGAACACTGGATATGGATAAAAGAGAGATTGTAGTACTAATTTTTACAGGAGAAACAGAAACACTACTCCGTCAGGCAATTCGTAGTAATAGCCCCCTTCAGTCATAACCGACTATGGGAATGCGCCTATAAGGTGATAGCCCTCAGCTGCCTTGGTGTTCCTTTCCCTCCTGCTTGCTGTGAGAGCTTTTTTTATCGCACAATCTGAGGTGGCGCCACTTGGTGCGATCGGAAGTTTCTTCCTCCCGGGCTTCTGAATTTATGTCTAGTGCCTTCATATCTCTCTTGCACACATCTTTGAACCACAGCTGCGGTCGCCCAACTGTTCTTTTGTCATTTGCCAGTTGTCCGTAGAAAATATCTTTGGGGATGCGATATCTTCCATGCGGTGATGGCCAAGTCAGCGTAGTCTGCACTGTCTATGCAGTGTATACATGATTTGAAGGCCAGCATGTGACAGCACCTCAACATTTGTCACTTTGTCCTTCCATGAAATATCAAGGATGTGGTTTCAACACCGTAAATGGAAGGTATTGAGCCTTCTCTCTTGCTTAGCAAAGGTTGTCCATGTCTCGCTGCCATACAGAAGCGTTTTGGTGATGCAGGCGTTATATACAGCAGCTTTGGTCTTCATAGCGAGTTTGGAGTTTCCCCAAACACGCGATGTGAGGCGGGCAACTTTGCCAATACGGCTGTCACTTTCTGAGTCTAGAGAGTTTGTCGTTGATGGTAGACCCCATGTATGTGATGTGGTGCACCACTGCCAATTCATAGTTATCGATAGTTATAACAGGTGCAACATACACATCCTGACTCTGCACATTTGTTTTTGTTTTCTTTAGACTTATTGTGAGGCCAAAGTCCTTGCGTGCCTGAGAGAAGAGATTCATCAAGCTCTGGAGTTCCTGATGACTTTGATTGAAGATTGCAGTGAAGTCTGCGATCAACACGTCTCCTATAGTGACCCTTCTGATTTTCATTTTCGCCTTCAGTCTTGCGAGGTTAAATAGTCCGCCATCTAACCTAGTGTGAAGGCATATTCCGTCAGATGTATCTACGAATGCATGTTTCAAGAGTAAGGTAAAGAAGATCCCAAAGAGGGTCGGAGCCACTTTTTTTATGCCACTGCATATGTCAAAGGGCTGTGATGTGTTTCCAGCATACTGGACTGTTCCCTTCATGTCTTCATTTCGTTATCATTTCCAGCAGTTTAGTGAGGCAACCTATTTTCAGGAGAATTTTGAAGAGTCCACCCCTGCTAACCAGGTCAAATGCCTATGTGTGGTCGATAAAGGCTTTTTCTGCTGTCTTGATTTTTTCCTGAAGTTGGTGGAGAGAAAAGATCATGCCTATCGTTGGTCTACCAGCTCGGAATCCACAATGCAACTCTGGACATATGCGCTCAGCTAACTTGTGTAGTCGCACTAAGATGACTTTAGCGAAAACCTTACCCACAATACTAAAAAGACTGACTGGCATGTGTGTGTTTCTGTGCGTGTGGAAAAGTCAAGGAGGTGCTCCAGGCAAGAGAAATGGGGCGCGTACTCATTATTTTCAGACTGAGGGTGAAACGAGTGAGACAAGTGAAATGATTGTGGAATAAACACGAGGGGCTTGGTAGGTCATGGGCAATGAAACTTCCACTTTTAAATTTCAGGGCTTGAAAAAAAAAAAAATAATAATTTAAAGAGGAATAAAAACGTAGTTAAAAAAAAACACATGTACAAACTGCTTGTACACTTGTACACCAATAACAATTTCTGTACAGATTATCCCTTTCCTGTACAAGTTGACAGGTATGAGCTCATAATCAACCGAGTGAAAGCATCTATGTTATGTTAGGCAAGCATACATATTTCTTCATATTAAATGATTTGTACACCTTTTCTGTGGCTTTCTGGTAGGGCGATGACTCTGGAAAGTTCCTAATGCTTTACTAAGTCAATCTCTGCCAAATCATCTAGGCACTTACTGAGGTTACCGACAAGTAGCTTTAGATATGAAGTACCAACACATCTTGTTAGTAAAAAGGAAGACCAAGGAATAAGAGGAAGACAGATACTATGACAGACATGAACAGCAAAGGATACTCTGAGATACGAGCAGCAAAGGATACTCTGAGAGAAATGAAGCAAAGAAATGAGTTAATGGAAGAGTGAGGTCATTGAACTATGCACTCAAGGATATTGGTCTCTGACTGACTGGCATGTGGATGCGCACACTAATGGAGATTAACATGGAAAAGGTCAAGGAGGTGCTCCAGGCAAGAGAGATGGGGTGCATACTCATTATTTTCAGATTCTTGTACAGCCTTCATCAAATTTACACCAAGCCACCCTGTCCTGTGCCATAAGAGAAACACACAGACAGACCAAACACAACATGGAGAAAAGAACTGGAGACAGGGATAACAATTACGAGGAAGACACTGAAAAACCTTGAGCTGAAGGTACAAGACTGATGGACTTGGCATACATTTGTCAAGGTACAAGACTGACGGACTTGGCATACATTTGTCAAGGTACAAGACTGATGGACTTGGCATACATTTGTCAAGGTACAAGACTGATGGACTTGGCATACATTTGTCAAGGTACAAGACTGATGGACTTGGCATACATTTGTCAAAGGCCTAATTTCCTTGGCCAGCTGAAGGGTAATGAATGAACTGAATCAACTGAACGACAATGCCAATGGACAAATCATACAGCTGCATGGATCAGCAATGAACTAATCAAGCATTGGCCATTTAAAAAATTGACACTGGACCAGTTGTAAATTAGACCAACAGTAAGAAACAGCAATCATGCATATACAACGTAATAAAATGGAACTATTTACACATATAAAGCCATTAACAGTTACTCTCTCATTCAGAATTGTATACTAGCTTTGAGCCTCTTGTACAGAAATGTACACCAACAATTAGTCTCTTATACCTAAATGTGTTCGGGGAAGGTTAAAGGTGGCTGGCGTGATACTGACCACATTACTCCTAGTGTGCCGTACAGTCAAGAAAATATGGGCCTAACACCATATTCCCACAACAGGCATGTAACGGGATCCTTTACCTTTGTTTTACCTTTTACTGAAATGTACACACACTGAGAATCTTTAATACAGAAATAGCCACCATATGAAAGTATGTTGTACATAAATGTACACAGTTACTCTTTGATGAAGAGTTTTATGTAAATAGTGATCTCATAAAATACAGAAGTGCAGCATTTATTACACAAAAACAAAGAAACAGACAGACCAACAGGCAGAACACACACACACAAAAGATGTGAACTATCTCTTTATTGCAGGTAAATTCATATGACAGTATAACACGCCAACTCCCTCATGCACCAAATAATTCCTTCATACTTACAAAATAACTCTTCTTTACACAATAACTCAATCATACACAATATAGCTCCACCACAGTCACACAATTATCTTTCATACACAGACTAATGCCCTCGTATACACAAAGACACCCTACATATATACCCACACTGACTCTCTCAAACACTCACTGATACTAACGCCCAATCGCATATACACAATTACCTTGACATGCAGACAATGACATTTACTTAGACATATGTCATTTAGCAAACAATTTATCCACAGCTGCGCTGATAATATCACGGCAAACATCAGTAAAATCTGGCACACACCATCCATCTCTTTCTGTACAGACAGTTTCCTGAAATGAAATGTAAAAGATGCATCAGTCATGTAATTATATGAAAATAAAACATTATTAAAGTCCATTAATAGCAGTAATTATTAGTAATCCTCTTCTTAGTTTACTCATTCTCCAAGATTTGTTTCCATTTGATAGTATTGGGTCTATGTTACATCAGGAAAGTATGTTTCTTACCCCTAGTGACAAATCTGGTTGCATATAATAATTATATCAAAGTATTTTATATTCAGAAATGCGCCCTAATATAACTGGCAGACCTTGCATCTAGGGTGAACGGCGTGCAGCTCATCAAAATAAGCCAAACTGTTTCCCCCCAAAAATTGCATATATTTCATTTTCTAGAATGCTATTTTGTACCCTTGGGGCACACTAATCTTTCTTACTGAATTGTATATTTCACTTTATATCATTATTTTGCTAAGGTATTTAAGTATATGGACTTTTTCGATATTATTTATGTTAGATAAATACCTGGCCATCATTCTCATGCATCCGTTTCTGGACGTCTTCATGAAGAACATCACAGACTTGATATCGCATCTGTCTGTATGGGGGAATGTAATCTGGGTTGAAAATATAGGTCAGGTCCTGTGGACATACAAGTATACCCTTCAGCAATCAGTCTAGATGTAGATATTAATTTTACAACTCATGATCAAAATATTGTTTAGAATTATTATGAGAAGTGAGAAGTAAAATAAAACCAGAAATTGGTGACGAACAGTGTGATTTCTAAAAGGTAAAAGCACAAACAACGCCATTTATCTTACACCAATGCTGGATATGGCGCAGTGATAAAATACCCCAACCTGCACCCAGCAGACCACCCTCGCATTTTTGGCCCTTGTGGAGAAATTTGTTCCAGCTATGATGCAGAAATAACAGCACTAGAAAAAGCATTGTGCCGGATATTCTCAGACTTTGAAAGTGGCATCACTCTACCTGAGGATATTATTATATTCTCAGACTCAAAATCAGCACTCCAAGCCCTAGAAAGCAAAATGTCTCCTAATATTAATAACATCTGCAGATTAATTGACCAACTGCTCACTTCCTATTGCATCGAAGCTACACTCCAGTAGATCCCTGGGCATGTCGGAGTCCCAGGAAATGAAAAAGCCGATCAACTATCCAAAAGAGGAGCAGCACTGCCCCAGTTCCCATCAAGTACCACACTGCAAACCTGCCAACAGATCTGTCGTGTTTTGGTCTGTCTTACACCACGGTCATATTTACCGCACGCAATACCATATGGGCCTAACACCATATTCCCAATATGCCTCAATGGGCGTGTAACGGGATCCTTTACCCTTTACCTTTACCATTGAGAGAAAGAGCAGCCAAAATGAAACAGAAAAAGTCCTAACCACAAAATACATAGAGAAACATTACCCAAGAAACACCTGGATCCATGCGTACACAGATGGATCAGCAACAAATGCAACAGAACATGGAGGTGGAGGAGTCTTTCTTAGCTTACGCAGTGGTACACAAAAATAAGCTGTCAGTCGCAGCAGGAAAATTCTCAAGTAACTTCAGAGCAGAGGCCTTAAAAACTGCAGCAGAAGTCCTAATGACAGAAGAAAGCTCAGAGAGACAAGTAGGTCTCTTCACAGATGTGCTGTCAGTAATTGCTATACTGAAGAATCAGAATAATACCGACCTGAATGACCTAAGAGGAACATTTCACAAACTATGTCAGCAATTCAAACTATGTATAAAGAGTTGTGATACAGTGGATCCCATCTCACTGCAAGATACCTGGAAATAAACTTATCCAAGCTGACGTCTGAGGAAGGACGAAGAAGAGAAAAAAGAAACCAATCATGCTGTTAATATGGAGAGGAAGGGTGGGAAAGCCTGGGGTGTTTGGCATGACACCCAATTCACTATTCATCTGTCATCATCAATATGCATTTTGAGAACCTCACGAGATCCTAACTTTCCCATCATACCTTCAATAATCCTTGTGTATTAACTTTTGTTCTTGTTATATATTGTTTTATGTATTGTGCAGTTCTCTAGGTCTGTCTATTCCTATCACCTATTCTACTCATTCCGATCAAAAAGAACTGGATATAGGGCATTCAGAATACCATGGAAAAACATGTAGTACCAGGGTAGGGTAAAGTAACTAATAAATAACACACTAATACCGTTCAGGCGTTGCACATCACTTGACAGCAATAGTAGAAAAAAAGGAAGAGAAAAATAACTTTGTTGTGGAATTCATGTTGATGTAAATCATCGTGACAGAAAACAGTGTTTAACGCTATTACATCTCCCTTTGCACACCGCGACGCGTTCATTAGTTTGGAACATCGCTGGGGTAAAATGGAGTAACCTCTTGAACTACTATATTAAAATGACGGGAGCCGCGCTGGTGTAATGGTTACAACATTGCGCTGGCAACCAGGTTTTCAAGGTTCAAGCCCGGGCGTCAGCATTTGAAGGAGTGTCAACGACTGGGATTTTGACTGAATAACCTGAACGGCTCCTGAGATAAACCCTCTGTGGATGGGAAGGAGCAAAGCTCCTGACCGGGTTGGAAGGAAAGTCCTCAGGTTCCCCAGCCTCGCAATGACATGTCATTGGGCCGAAGGACTGAAAGCCCAAGTGCCGCTGGTTAATGAAATAAAAAAAAATTAAAATGACCACACAAAATAACTACGCAGACGCGTGTGCAGAGCAGACGTTAGTTAACTTCTGCTAACGGATTTTCACCTGTGTTGACGAGGTGTCAAGACGTATATGTGTGAGCTCTTGCTCCTATGCCTAGTGTCCGCTGCTGTATGTACTTCCACAGAAAATGTTTGATATGAGGAATGCCAGAGATTAATGTGTGAAATGTTTACAGCTTTATCTGGGCTCACTGCACCAGTTATTGTTGCTGCTGGTCGTGAAACATTGACCTTGGCCATATCATACCATAGTATACTATTCAAAGTCACAAAAGAACACGCAACAAACGCTAAGTTGTGAAATGTTGTCAGAGGTCACTGTCTTACATCAAGTACCATGCCTGGGGGTGTAGGTGATCATGTCTCTTCACAACTTCCTGTCTCCAGCACCGTTTATCAATTTGTTGTCGACTTCTTTCCATGCCTTGACATCAGTCTGTCCACTATCATCTCACTTTGCCATCCCATTTCTCTGTTTCCATAAATCTTTCCTGTTGTCACTAATACATACCAGTATTCTACTTCTCATAACATACCTAAACAAAAGTGGGTCACTTTTTTTTTAAATTCTGATGTGAGTAATGAAAGCTAAAGGTAGTCCAATAGCAGATACTGCCATAGGGGAGTGAAGTGTTAGAGACTTCACCATACTAGGTACAGCATCTAGAGGTGAGGTGTGACCAGTTCCCTTCCTCACTTCCTTTTCCTTCCCTAACTCAAAGAGCAGAGTCAGGTTCCCATATACAGCTGGGTAGACTGGAGCGTGTCGGTATCATGATTGAAACCTGGCACCTTTGCCACAAGAGACCAGCGCTCTAACCACTCTGCCAATCAGATTCTTGATGTGAGTAATAAGATTCCTTTTTTTTTGCACTGGCTTCTTGCAGGACATCCTCATTACTCTTTTGTATCTGTCCATGGTATTCTAAACAATCTTCTGTAAAACCACATCTCTGTTGCATCCAGTGCTTTTTCTGCTTGTTTACTTATTGTCCATGGCTCACTTCCATATGTCAGGATTAGTTCTATATAATACTGAAGAACTCTGCCTTTTACTCTCATTGGCAAAGAGTTGTATAAAATTATTTGCATTTCATGGCCCTTTCCTGGACTATTTTGCTGCTCTTCAGTTCTGACATGCAGCTTTCATCCAATTTTGTTAATGTGCCTCGGTATTTGAATCTATTTACTTGTTTCAAAACTGTTCTATCTGGAGAAGCCATTTTCTACAAGATGATTGGTATTTCTGTTTTTTTTGCTGTTTAGGAAAAGGCCTTTATTTTTGTCTTTTTTTTTTTTTGCTGTTTAGGAAAAGGCCTTTCTTTTCACTTTCTGTCAGTATTGTATGAGTCATTTCCCGTAACTCTTTTTCACTTTTTGCTATTAAGACTGTATCATCAGTATATCTCTCGTTGTCCACCAACTAATATTCCTGACATGCCCTCTTTGGATCTCATTATATTTTTTCACTGTACATATTGAACAGATCAGGTGACAGAGCATATCCCTGCCTAACACTCTTTTTTGCCTGCTGAAACATTCCTATTTGGCTGCTAATTCTTATAACTGGTGTCTGTTGCTAGTACTTGTTCTATATTATTCTCAAGTCTTTGCTGTTGATGTTTATGCCTTCTAACAGTTTGATAATTTGCTCATGTTTCACCATGTAAAATGCCTGTAAATCACAAGTATAGATCTGATTTGACCTATATCTCCTTCTATTAATGTTCTTGTAAGATGATGATGATGATGATGATATAATCCCTTTAGCTGTGAGCAGATAGCTCTTGACAGCCCATTGCCTCTCTGACAAAGGTGCAAGTCTTCCTCAGTTGTTGTGATGATGTGTAGAGTGTATTGTGGATGGTTGGGTGTGATGGGAGTAGCTGGTGTCGCAGGTCAGTTAGTCTTGGGCACTGTAACAGTAGGTGTTCAACTGATTCCTCATGGTGGTGGCAGTGCCGACAGTTTGGTTCACATAGTGGGTCTGTTCTATTTAAATGTTTATTGACAGGGGCATGGCCTGTTCTCAGCTGGAAAATTAGACTCTGATCTCTTGTTTTCAGTTGTTTAACTGGATCTTGAGGGTTTGGTTTAGCTTGATGTTTGAAGAATGGACGCCCTGTCTGGGAGGTAGCCCACTGGTTTAACCATTCTTGCCTATAATTGTTTCTCAGAATCTTGTCGCGAGAGGTTCAGATGTTATTAAAAAATTTAAGATATCCGGGACAAAAAGATGTATCAGATGATACCAGGATAGTGCCAGATAAGAGACTGGTCTACTCTTATAAGAAATACCCCCTTCTCTGAAGTATCTGCTATTGGACTACCTTTAGCTTTCATTACTCACATCAGAATTAAAAAAAAAAGTGACCCACTTTTGTTTAGGTATGTTATGAGAAGTAGAATACTGGTATGTATTAGTGACAACAGGAAAGATTTATGGTAACAGAGAAATGGGATGGCAAAGTGAGATGATAGTGGACAGACTGATGTCAAGGCATGGAAAGAAGTCGACAACAAATTGATAAACGGTGCTGGAGACAGGAAGTTGTGAAGAGACATGATCACCTACACCCCCAGGCATGGTACTTGATGTAAGACAGTGACCTCTGACAACATTTCACAACTTAGCGTTTGTTGCGTGTTCTTTTGTGACTTTGAATAGTATACTATGGTATGATATGGCCAAGGTCAATGTTTCACGACCAGCAGCAACAATAACTGGTGCAATGAGCCCAGATAAAGCTGTAAACATTTCACACATTAATCTCTGGCATTCCTCATATCAAACATTTTCTGTGGAAGTACATACAGCAGCGGACACTAGGCATAGGAGCAAGAGCTCACACATATACGTCTTGACACCTCGTCAACACAGGTGAAAATCCGTTAGCAGAAGTTAACTAACGTCTGCTCTGCACACGCGTCTGCGTAGTTATTTTGTGTGGTCATTTTAATTTTTTTTTATTTCATTAACCAGCGGCACTTGGGCTTTCAGCCCTTCGGCCCAATGACATGTCATTGCGAGGCTGGGGAACCTGAGGACTTTCCTTCCAACCCGGTCAGGAGCTTTGCTCCTTCCCATCCACAGAGGGTTTATCTCAGGAGCCGTTCAGGTTATTCAGTCAAAATCCCAGTCGTTGACACTCCTTCAAATGCTGACGCCCGGGCTTGAACCTTGAAAACCTGGTTGCCAGCGCAATGTTGTAACCATTACACCAGCGCGGCTCCCGTCATTTTAATATAGTAGTTCAAGAGGTTACTCCATTTTACCCCAGCGATGTTCCAAACTAATGAACGCGTCGCGGTGTGCAAAGGGAGATGTAATAGCGTTAAACACTGTTTTCTGTCACGATGATTTACATCAACATGAATTCCACAACAAAGTTATTTTTCTCTTCCTTTTTTTCTACTATTGCTGTCAAGTGATGTGCAACGCCTGAACGGTATTAGTGTGTTATTTATTAGTTACTTTACCCTACCCTGGTACTACATGTTTTTCCATGGTATTCTGAATGCCCTATATCCAGTTCTTTTTGATCGGAATGAGTAGAATAGGTGATAGGAATAGACAGACCTAGAGAACTGCACAATACATAAAACAATATATAACAAGAACAAAAGTTAATACACAAGGATTATTGAAGGTATGATGGGAAAGTTAGGATCTCGTGAGGTTCTCAAAATGCATATTGATGATGACAGATGAATAGTGAATTGGGTGTCATGCCAAACACCCCAGGCTTTCCCACCCTTCCTCTCCATATTAACAGCATGATTGGTTTCTTCTTTTTCTTCTTCGTTCACCCTCAGACGTCAGCTTGGATAAGTTTATTTCCAGGGATCTTGCAGTGAGATGGGATCCACTGTATCATAACTCTTTATACATAGTTTGAATTGCTGACATAGTTTGTGAAATGTTCCTCTTAGGTCATTCAGGTCGGTATTATTCTGATTCTTCAGTGTAGCAATTACTGACAGCACATCTGTGAAGAGACCTACTTGTCTCTCTGAGCTTTCTTCTGTCATTAGGACTTCTGCTGCAGTTTTTAAGGCCTCTGCTCTGAAGTTACTTGAGAATTTTCCTGCTGCGACTGACAGCTTATTTTTGTGTACCACTGCTTAAGCTAAGAAAGACTCCTCCACCTCCATGTTCTGTTGCATTTGTTGCTGATCCATCTGTGTACGCATGGATCCAGGTGTTTCTTGGGTAATGTTTCTCTATGTATTTTGTGGTTAGGACTCTTTCTGTTTCATTCTGGCTGCTCTTTCTCTCAATGGTAAAGGTAAAGGATCCCGTTACACGCCCATTGAGGCATATTGGGAATATGGTGTTAGGCCCATATTTTCTTGACCATCGGCACACTAGGGGTGACGTGGTCAACATCACGCCGGTCGCCTTAACCTTCCCAGAGTTGCTCTGGTACCCAGTTGGGGCTGGGTCGACCCAGGAGCCGTTTGCGGCCTAAAAAAATCCCACCTCATCTGGGGATTGAACTATAGACCACTGAGCTAGGAAGCCAGTGCACTAACCACTATGCTACCGCGGCTCCCTCTTTCTCTCAATACCTGGAAATATTTCCAATCATTTCAGATTTGGTTTGGTTTGGTTTGGTTTGGATTGGTTTGGTTTGGTTTGGATTGGTTTGGTTTGGTTTTTTTAAGGACCATCTTCATTGCACACGGACAACTCTATAAGTGCTCAGATCTACTCCCATAATTCACACAAGGAGGATCTCAGCACAGTGCATGAACGCAGCACCGGCGAGGACCCAATGTGTGTATACAGGAATCAAACATTCTATAAATATTTTTGTAGTGGGCATGTTTTCACATTTTTACATTTTGCCAGGGCAGTGGCCATATGGCCTACTCTTTGCGATTTCCAACTGCTGAGGGATTTTTAACATGTGCAGCTTGCACTGGGGACCTCCTAACAGCACAATAGGTGTGAGAGACGGATTTTGGGACAAGGGAAAACACATACATTCACATAATCTGATACAGGTTTATTCATGTTTCATTTACGTGAATTCACACTTAAGTGCACCAATTTTAAGATATTTTTGTTTTATTTACGTGCCAAACTCTTAGTTACATTACCTGTTATTTAGACAATTTTAAAGTATACATTTTATCTGCATGCCAACTGAAGCACGAGAGTAAGATGATGCCAGTTTGAATGTTTCTTTGGGGGATTTTTGGAAGGCATTCACAATTAAAGATGCACTTTCGCTAATCAAAACAGCTTGGAATGAAATTCTGCAGCGGTGTGTAGAAAAAACTGCCCTCAATTCTGTCATGATTTTGAAGGCTTTTGCGTTGAAGACAATAGTATCAAGGCTAAGGATGGTGTCAAAATGGCATCATGAGCTGGTTTAGATGGAGTAGACGAAAATGACATTGTAACTTTGCTTGAATCTCAGAAAGTAGGACTGAGCAATGAAGAGCTGTTGGTGCTGGAGAAGATCACCACAGAAGAAAATGCAGCAACTTGCACCAGCCAGAAACAACCACCAAGCCAACAACTTACAGTGAAACGATTAAAGGAGGCCTTCCAACTTCTTGAATCCTGCCTTATGCTCCTTGAAGAAAATTATCCTAACATGGACAGCAGCTTTAAGGTCAGGAGGAAAATGGTGGAATGTTCTGCAGAAAAAGTCACAAATTCTGGACATCTTCAGAAACAATTCATTGCTCCATCATCTGCTTCTCATCCAGATGACACACCACCCCACTCTTCTTTGAATTAAAAGTTGACGAAAATGAAGAAGGTAATGGTCCTTCCCCTTTTAATGCTGAATAATTTATCAGTGTGGTTTTCTGTACATGTAATTAATATGAACTAGCAATAACCCATCAACATTGACAGGTTATTAATTATAGTGTGTTGTTTCTGTTACATGTATTACAGATGGTACTATCACTACTATGGTCATTTCATTGCAGGCGACCGTCATTAGATATTTGAAGTGAAAATTATATGGATGTATTAAATATGAAGACATGGAGTAACCTTCCTAAATGACATGTGGAGCAGTAATAATGATCTAATGGACCGTAAATTGATTAAATAACTAACATTCCTTTTATGACAACATGTCTCGTAATTAAAATCTTGCCCTGGTCGACTTACTGCCTCTGAGAAGCCATGGTCGACTTACTGCCTCTGAGAACGTTGTTTGAAGTTTGACGAAACTCCAGTTCATGTACTGTTTATCAATTGTGTTGTTGGCTTCTTTCCATAATCAAACTGTTCATGCACATCTTCATTTGCGCACTTTTTCTATTTTCGGGAGAGTACATATAAGGGGAAACAATACAATTATTGTCTAACTTTCAACCACAGTTGCACCCCCTTAGCTGTGGTTGAAAGTTAATGTACTCTCACAAAAATAGAAAAGTGTGCAAATGACGGTGTGCAAAATGTGACTGACCGACCGACCTACTTACTTACAGCGGGAATTATGGTATTGAATGGTATCAATTAATTAAAACTGTTTTTTATTTTAAAAAGTACAGGTAGTCCTATATCACGTACTGCCGTAGGGGAGTGAAGTGTTAGAGACTTCACCACACTAGGTCCAGCATCGAGAGGTGGGGTGACCAGTTCCCTTCCTCACTGCCTTTTCCTTCCCTAACTCAAAGAGCAGTCAGGTACCCATTTACAGCTGGGTGGACTGCAGCTTGTTGGTACTGCGATTCAAACCCGGCACCTTTGCCACGAGACAGCAGTGCTCTAACCACTCTGTTAATATGACGCACTGTGTCCATCAGTTTATTATTACACGTAATTATTGTTATTATTATCTACAGCACTGGTGGGACTCATTCCCCCGTCTTTAAATGTTTTTGAATGAGAAAATCCTGTTTGATTGACATGATTTCTGTTTGCACGAGGGTCTCGGGAATACATATATCGTGTCAACAAAGAACTACCTTGTACTTTTGGATTACCCTATTTGGACTAAATGGGCAGGCAAAGTGATGTCATATTCAGATATCAGAAATTAAAATTATTATCCTGAAGTAGCGAAACTGTATACCCTAATTATAACCCCTCAGAGGTTGAACGAGATTTTTTTCTTTTGGTCCATCAGCTTTCGGACCTGGTGTCATGCATCATCACATGATCTAGCTTATAAAAAGTCGCTTTAGCTGTGAAATGCATGAGATAGAAATGTGATCTTTTCAGTGAAGTCAAGTTAACATTTGGTAAAATATCATTTAGTTTGAATTTTCCACCGCTCTGTTGATGGAATTGCAGCAGGCTGATTGTCTGGCAGAGATAAAAGCTACACATTATGCTGCACATATTCAAAATCCCAACTACTCTTAAACCTAAAAATAGATATGGTTTTATCAAGGCTAGAGACCTCAGTGTTTCAGATGTACTAGTAGATCCCTACACTGCTGGATTGCTTGCAGTTGCTCTAAAGAGTAACTATAAATTTACTATCGGCGCAATAAGACTCTCTAAAAATATAACTATAAACTTACTGCGTATGTAGTGAAACTGAAATACAGTGCAGTCTGGATAAGCGACCCTCGCTTAAGCCAAATTTCAGTTAGATGGGGGGATCTGGTTACACGCCCATTGAGGCATATTGGGAATATGGTGTTAAGCCCATATTTTTTTGATCATATGGCACACTAAGGGTGATGTGGTCAGTATCATGTCGCCACCTTTAACCTTCCCAGAATTTCAGTTAAGTCAAAGCAAATTTTGCAGATCTTGACCAGAAGTCTTCTTTGGTAGAAACTCCCAACAAGCAGAATTTAAGATAAGATGAAGTATTTTAGATGGCTCAAGTGGCTTCAGCTTATCCGGACTGCACTGTACTATAAGAATGTAATGGTGAAGTAAAAGTAAACAGATAATGAAAGGGCATACAAGTACCAAGAAATGTCCTACATAACGACTACAAGGTTAAAGTGTCATGATAAACTTACCGTGCAATCAGTGAGATACCCTTAATTTGTCATGATAAACTTACCATGCAATCAGTGAGATACCCTTAAGTTGTCATGATAAACTTACCATGCAATGAGTGTGATACCCTTAAATTGTCATGATAAACTTACCATACATGCAGTGAGATACCCTTAAAGTGTAAATGGACCTTAAGCGCTGAGATATATTCTAAATGAGCAACTATAAACTGACCTTGGGTGCAGTGGCTCCGGTTGGTAAATTCTCTGTAGTGTCTACCTGATGAAACAAGGTGGCACTTCTTTCTTGCTTTTGACCATAATGAGCACTTCTGAAAATTTCTTGCCCCCGTTTTGCTTCCACCTTTTGCCTGTTTGCCACTAGAATGAAGAAACACCAGCATCGAAGGATGTGAAGATAAAATTATGTCAATGAAACAAAACATATTTATCTTGGAACAATCAGGCATAAAATAAGTCAATAGCATCAGATACTACACTGGATAAATCATGAAAAACCTCAGTTTACTTTCTAGAAAAAAAAAAACACACACACACAGTTACATTTTTTAGTCTACAGAATGGGAGAAGATCGGCTACCGTGACAAATATGGGAAACCAAGAGCCAGGGATCCAGACCTCAAGGATGACCCAGAGTTTGTTGGGAGGACAACATTAGACAATCCCTGAAGGACCGATGACTAAATTGGGACCAGGCTAGGAGGAAGACAGCCGATAAGATAGTATGGTGCTCTCTCTGGCAAACCTCTACACCCCATGGTAGAAGAGGAACGACTAAGTAAGTGAGTAAGAAAGGTCAGAAAAGGTGGGCTCTGTGATCATCATACTTTCAAAAAGTAAAGTTTGTTTACTAAAACCTGATATATCTCAAATCATTTACAGATGCTCTGAAAAAAACATTTTACTTTCATTCTATCTGGACCAATTTAGTTTTCACAACATAACTGTCACGAAGTGGATTTAAGACTAGAGGTTGCCTACCTAAATAGACTAGACCCTAGTGGAAAGAAAGACTAAGAAGATAGATTTCAGAAGAAAATAACAGTGACTGTGGGAGATGAGGCTATTGGCGTCAAGGGTCGAGAACCGAAATTGACTCTCCCTTGCCACTAAGTGACGTAATGTTTTGCGATAACCTCACTACCTCTAGCTACCAAGACTGGGATAAGGTTTAATACTTAACACCACAGACACCACTTACAGACAACATATAGGTTGAAGTAAGTGACTGATCCAGCCGGAAATTTACAATGGATTTTATTTACACCACACAAAAAAAATTCATATAACATACTACAAAAAATAGAATAAACATGCGTGTTCCTACACCTGGAAAGAACATAACAATTAATTTCAAGTGATTAGGTATGATAACCCCACAGTCGCCCTCCCCTCAACCTGTAAGGAAGAAAGGTAAGTAATACAACAACATGTGAAGGAGGATCTCGAACACCAGATCCGTCTTTCTCCTAATCAACCTGATATCATGTAAACACACCCTAACTCCTACTGTCCGTCTGTCTGCAGACGTGTTTCTACACAAATGACGTGCCTACACCGCTGCTCCACTATAGGCTAAATATTCTCTGACTATCACCAAGTCCACGACCAGAACCCTTCTATCACCTCCGACACAACTTACAGATGACTTGCTGAGTTCTAGTGTTATGTTCAGTGTCTGTCTGACACTCCTAGTTCCTACAGAAAAGCGACTCCTCCACTACTCTCCTTCTCTCCCTCTATTGCAGCTCAGAGGTATTTTTTACCCTCTTTTTCCTCTGACTGCCGTTGTAGCTGCTAACTTGAATTGGCATTCTGGTTTCTCGACTTGGACTCTTCTGCACTACCAAATGACGATTCTGGAAAAATCACAGGCCCCGTTACCCATCTCTTGGGTCTGGGCCGTCGGTGTTATTATGACCGACCAATCACGACACCTCTAGGCCCTGCGCCTAGGTTCAGTGTGTGCTTTATCTGAGCGTGAATAGCTCCGAATTTTATTAAGAACCTCTTGTTCTTGCTGAAGAAGTCTGTGCTTCCAGCTCCTTGCTCTCTTGGGTACAAAACGTTTGCACCAGTGAACCCCTTGTCACTACTCCACTTTCTTTCCTGGCTCTGCCGACTCTTCTTCTCCTGAGAAGACCGGCGAACGTCTAGCCGCTCAAGGACTACTGTAGCCCTAGCTGCCACGCCTGGAAAATATCTGCTGTGGACAAAACAATAACAAATATATATCGCACAACAAATTTCCCATATCCTTAACACTTAACTCCCTTAACTCTCACTCTTCAACACTTAAATCCCAACTCTTCAACCACTTAAGTCTCAAATCTCTAACACTTAAGTTTTCCAATCTCGAACACTTAAGTTTTCAAATCTTCCATACAGCTCCCATGCTCTAGTATCGCTTCAGCGATTAGTAAACATGCCTACCCCCACTTTCCCTCAAATACCGTCCTATCGACACTCTAATTCTCCAGACTCAGCTGGCTTACTCTCTTACATGCTGGCGGCTTAGGTTAGCCGTCACAACATTCTGACCACTGTATGAAACTGTTGCCGGTAAATTCCTGGCCCTACTTATTTAACAATGATCGATATGTTTACCTGGCTACCAAAATACAATAGACTTCACCCGACAATAATCTCCCGTCTCCCGGAATTCAACATTATAACCATCTGTCTATTTATTAAGGACTAATTACAAAACCCAACTAAACCCGTAACTGCTGACTTCAAAATGTAGGTTTTACCCACACAGAGAAAAATACACACTTTCCCATGCTCTAACATTTAAAAGTCACTCATTCTTAACAACAGCGTGACCCAAATTGGTCCACTGGTAATTTACACACACGTGAAGAACAAATTAAATACACACCAAAACCCTAGCGTATTATTCGCTAATATTATAACTCAAATATTGAGAAATCTTCACCCACGTGTCTGGAATATTATTTACACCCGATTCTGATAACAATGGACATTAAAATCTCTAAAGGAACTGAAATCCTATTCTACAATGCATGCCTCGTTATCTCCCTTCTTCCGTTTTCAGATTCACCCCACTAAAAAATTGACACAGCACGTGCTCCGGTACCCCTCTCTCCAAATCCTCGAAAATCACAATGAAATTACGTGCATCGTGTCTCAAAATTATAGTATTTAACATCTACCATCTTTAAGCTTTCATTATCTCATAAAAAGAATGAATGCACTCTGATAATAATTTAGATAAGAGGGAACTCATGGCATGTCCGGTACGAACTAAAAATTAATTTAATTCCGCGAGCGTGTTTTACGCTGCACCATTTAAAATCACAAATCCAGGAAAAATTAGATCCCCTGTCTTCTGACAAATAACAGTAATATTCCAATTTATACAAACAGCTACTCTGAGGAAACTATCAAAATTCCCTACTACCTTTTCACAAAATACCTAATTGCGCTGTCAGTTATAGTCAATTAAAATTATAGCATTGATGGCTCTACTTCTATGAATTAACGTTACCTCCTAGAAACAACTCTGCAAAAATCTTATAAACTATTAAAGCTTAATTAACTTCATATTTACCAGCACGAATTTCTCTCGAAAGTGCAGTGGGCAGTTCTTTCCCAAGGCGTAGAAGTTCAACAAAATCTCCCACTTCTGCCAGGGAACCCCGCTTATTTATTACCCCAGACCACGCTACGCGTGAGTCATAGCTAGGCTTTGTTCTTAAGCGGGTCGATCTATGAACCAACCAACGTGCCAGGAATTTCCTGCGGTCATGATCTAATTTTAGAACTTACGATCAAGCTGAAAAATTCCGTTGCTGACCTGTTTCCACGCGCTTAAAACTCCCCCTCTACCCCCATCTGATTTCACCCTTACTAAAAATTATAGCGCGCTCACTGAGAAGAACCGAAAATGCTCTGCCATTATGTTACACTGGAAAATCTTCCATGAACGAATTATCTAAATGAAAACAGCGCGCTGGTGCCAGTCTAAAAGTTAAAACTACCATCTCTCCTAGAAACCGTAATTCTTAATCTACACAGAAAATCCAAACTCGATTATTATACAAAGAGAAATAAAAAAAACGAATAAGATAAAAATCCCACCGTAATCCTTCCCTGAAAAACGTAAATAAATGCAAAATTTAAAGACTAGGGGCCTGTTGTAAATGCAATCACATTAACTTCTCACATTACCCCCCTCTTCAAGTTCGTGGTACACAATCTAATTTAATGTGATCTTGTATTTCCAGACTGGCCCCTATACAAGTCTACAGATCTGACGGTCAGTCCTGAAGTCTCATGGTCACGACTGGTTATTTCCGCCTGGCGACTACAACTCCCATGGTTGTCCTGCGACTTTCTTCTTCTACGTTTCCTCCTTCTTCTTCTTCTACCAACTCCCATGCTCCGGTGGAAGAGTTGATCTTTGTTCGGACCTGTGCCATCCAATGGTGGGTCTGAACCTTCCTTGGCTATGTCCGTAAAAAAAGCTGTCTTGGTCGGCTGCCCTGACCAACTGGCTTTGTGGCTGCCTGACGACGATGGCGACTACCTTGCTGCATCTCGGCGGGTTTGAGACCGCAGGTATATGGCGATGAAGGTGCGAACTATCTGGTGCTTCCAGCATAAATTCTCCGATCGCTTCACTCCCCTCTGGTTTGCCTAGAGGTTGCGTAGAGATTGCTCCTTTCTCTACTCTCCCACCAGGGGTTCTCACTGGGTTGCGCCTGACCTCAGCGACATCCGTTTCCCCTACTAAGCAGAACGCATTTGGTGGTACGTTTTTGCTTCTTGCCTCTTTGCAAGAGCCGCTTTCTGTTAGCGAGCTAGCAGCGGGATGGGGCCCATCTCCGTTTATAGGCAAATGGTTTCTCAGATCACTGTCCTCCTCCGTCTGAGTAAAGTGCTGGTCGGATGGGGCTCCGGGGCTGGTTGGAAACATATGTTCGCTCGATTCGCTGTCTTCTGCCCTATGAAGATTGCGCTGGTCGTGTACATACGTTCTACCACTCTTGTCAGTATGTTCCTCGCTCTCAGGAGGTAATACCATCGGGGGCCTAATTCCCGACGACAACGAAGGTATTTCCAAAATCAAAGGCGTCGCCGCTGTTTGGCCCTTCGGCTTAACAGGGCTGTCAGAGGGATACGCCTCTGCAAAAACTATTCCACTAACCTTGGAGGTATTTAACCTCTCCATCTCAAGGCGTGGCTGGTTGAGCTCTCGTGGGGCTCCGTGAATCCGGGACATTCCCTTTTCACTTCTCTGGCCTGTAGTAGGCCCCCTTGCACCAGCAAGGATCGGGACTGGGGGTTTTCCCAAAACTATGTATGGGGCCCCCAAGATGAAGTCATAAGCTGGCTGTTCCATTACAGCAGCTTTGATTGTGCCACGCACAAACCTGCTCTCCACCTTAATATTGGCTATCTGCAGACGCTGTGAGGTCCCTCCCCTCAAAACTCCACCAATATCAACCTTTTCCTTAGTCATTTGGCCTGGTTGTACCAAATGTCGGGCGACTATACTCGGGTAAGTAAGCCCGCTGTCAAATAAACAAGTGGTAGCAGTCCCATTCACTACTGCTGGTCCACTGTTAGAGAAACACTTCTCTGCTTTGAAAGGTTCCCAATTGTTCCCTTTTTTCACTCTCACCGCCCTTAAACACGCTGTATGGTGAGTGGGTGGTTTGTTTACACACCGAGAAGTCCAGTGAGAGGTGGTACGGCAATTGCGACAGTACCTGTCGTTTTCTCCCCTGTTTCTAGCAGGTTCATGAGACGTTGTCGCCTGTGCTCTGTTATGCGGTTGGGGCCGCAGGTTATGAATGGGATGGGGCTCCTTGCGAGACGGCCCCTGCTGCTGATGAGCAGAAGACGAAAACGACTGCGATGCCGATGCTCCTTGGTCCAGTGCTGGCAGGTCTGGGTATTTTCGTTTCTGGCCCAGTACTTCGGCCTGTGCCGTCTGGAACCTTTCAGCAAAAAGAATGATCTGGTCCAGTTGCTGGGCGCCCTGCTCCGCCAGATACCTCCTCAAGTCTGGAGACATGTGTGCTTTCACTTGTTCGCACATGACAAGCTCTTCGAGTCCTTCAAAAGTTTTTTGCTAGACCCGACAATTCTCTCCAACGAGTGAGATAATTCTTCAGCCTTTCTGCGAAATGGGGAAAACTTTCTCCTTTCTCCGGCCTGCTCTCCCTGAACATAGCTTGGCACTTACGAGGAGTCCACTGAAAGCGTTGTAACAGTGCGTTACGAAGGGCCTCAAAGTTATTTTGTTCATCACTGAGCATCTTACTATAGATGTCGTAGGCCTGGTTTTTTCAACGACTGAGATAATTTGAGGCACCACAAACTCTCATCCAACCCGTACGCTTTTGCCATTCGTTCAAATTTTTCCAGGAATATGTCAATTTTCTCATTCCCGTTAGGGAAAGAGTCCATTGGAAAATTCATGGCTGCCATCCGGGGCCCTCCGTTTCCTGAGGTGTCTGTCGTCCCTGCTCCGGGAGAATCTCCGTTAGCCGAACTGCCTTCCGAAGATCGGTACTGCAGTTCCAGTGAACGCAGGGCAAGTTCATGCTGTCTCTCTGCTTCTGTGGCCCTTTCCTTTGCCTCCCTTTCTGCCTTTCTCTCCTCTGCCTGACGGGCCTTCTCTTCTTTCTCCGCTTCCAATTTACGCAGGTCCATCTCTGCCAGTCGGGCCCTCTCTTCTTTCTCCGCTTCCAATTTATGCAGGTCCATCTCTGCCAGTCGGGCCCTCTCTTCTTTCTCCGCTTCCCTTTTCTCTCTCTCCGTCTGCCGGTCCTGTTCCCTCATAATGTAAGCCCTAGTCTCGGCCTCATTCATCCCCATGCTTTTAGCTGCGTCCTTCCATGCAGTAAGTAGCTTGACCAATTCAGCCATCTTACCTGACAAATCAGCAGTAACTCACCACGAGGGAAAATGACAAAAAAGGAACACGAAAAATTTACTGTTACCTTCTGGGCACTACTCCCTGTGTAACCAATGTCCCAAAACCCGAACTCAGACTAGCACCAATCTGAAGAACTACCTGAAAAAATTTTCATTAAGCAGCTACCTAAAAACCCGAATTTACCTTCCTGTTAAGAAAAATTCAGTTAGCCATCAGTTACCTCTAGTCATCAACTAACTACAGCTACAATCTGACTGCACCCTGTGGAGAAACTTCCTGTGGAAAAAAAACTATTAGCTGGATCAGTTTATATATAGCTCTAGTCTAGGGGATATTATAAAGAATCTATTTTCCAGAACTTCCTATAGAAACAATCTATGAATCTTGACACGATCACAGAATTGATCCCAACAAAGATGATCTACCGGACGAACGCCGCCACTTTGTCAAGATCACAGAATTGAACGTACCAAAGATGATTCACCGGACGATAGCACCCACTTTGTCACGAAGTGGATTTAAGACTAGAGGTTGCCTACCTAAACAGACTAGACCCTAGTGGAAAGAAAGACTAAGAAGATAGATTTCAGAAGAAAATAACAGTGACTGTGGGAGATGAGGCTATTGGCGTCAAGGGTCGAGAACCGAAATTGACTCTCCCTTGCCACTAAGTGACGTAATGTTTTGCGATAACCTCACTACCTCTAGCTACCAAGACTGGGATAAGGTTTAATACTTAACACCACAGACACCACTTACAGACAACATATAGGTTGAAGTAAGTGACTGATCCAGCCGGAAATTTACAATGGATTTTATTTACACCACACAAAAAAAATTCATATAACATACTACAAAAAATAGAATAAACATGCGTGTTCCTACACCTGGAAAGAACATAACAATTAATTTCAAGTGATTAGGTATGATAACCCCACAGTCGCCCTCCCCTCAACCTGTAAGGAAGAAAGGTAAGTAATACAACAACATGTGAAGGAGGATCTCGAACACCAGATCCGTCTTTCTCCTAATCAACCTGATATCATGTAAACACACCCTAACTCCTACTGTCCGTCTGTCTGCAGACGTGTTTCTACACAAATGACGTGCCTACACCGCTGCTCCACTATAGGCTAAATATTCTCTGACTATCACCAAGTCCACGACCAGAACCCTTCTATCACCTCCGACACAACTTACAGATGACTTGCTGAGTTCTAGTGTTATGTTCAGTGTCTGTCTGACACTCCTAGTTCCTACAGAAAAGCGACTCCTCCACTACTCTCCTTCTCTCCCTCTATTGCAGCTCAGAGGTATTTTTCCCCTCTTTCCTCTGACTGCCGTTGTAGCTGCTAACTTGAATTGGCATTCTGGTTTCTCGACTTGGACTCTTCTGCACTACCAAATGACGATTCTGGAAAAATCACAGGCCCCGTTACCCATCTCTTGGGTCTGGGCCGTCGGTGTTATTATGACCGACCAATCACGACACTTCTAGGCCCTGCGCCTAGGTTCAGTGTGTGCTTTATCTGAGCGTGAATAGCTCCGAATTTTATTAAGAACCTCTTGTTCTTGCTGAAGAAGTCTGTGCTTCCAGCTCCTTGCTCTCTTGGGTACAAAACGTTTGCACCAGTGAACCCCTTGTCACTACTCCACTTTCTTTCCTGGCTCTGCCGACTCTTCTTCTCCTGAGAAGACTGGCGAACTTCTAGCCGCTCAAGGACTACTGTAGCCCTAGCTGCCACGCCTGGAAAATATCTGCTGTGGACAAAACAATAACAAATATATATCGCACAACAAATTTCCCATATCCTTAACACTTAACTCCCTTAACTCTCACTCTTCAACACTTAAATCCCAACTCTTCAACCACTTAAGTCTCAAATCTCTAACACTTAAGTTTTCCAATCTCGAACACTTAAGTTTTCAAATCTTCCATACAGCTCCCATGCTCTAGTATCGCTTCAGCGATTAGTAAACATGCCTACCCCCACTTTCCCTCAAATACCGTCCTATCGACACTCTAATTCTCCAGACTCAGCTGGCTTACTCTCTTACATGCTGGCGGCTTAGGTTAGCCGTCACAACATTCTGACCACTGTATGAAACTGTTGCCGGTAAATTCCTGGCCCTACTTATTTAACAATGATCGATATGTTTACCTGGCTACCAAAATACAATAGACTTCACCCGACAATAATCTCCCGTCTCCCGGAATTCAACATTATAACCATCTGTCTATTTATTAAGGACTAATTACAAAACCCAACTAAACCCGTAACTGCTGACTTCAAAATGTAGGTTTTACCCACACAGAGAAAAATACACACTTTCCCATGCTCTAACATTTAAAAAGTCACTCATTCTTAACAACAGCGTGACCCAAATTGGTCCGCTGGTAATTTACACACACGTGAAGAACAAATTAAATACACACCAAAACCCTAGCGTATTATTCGCTAATATTATAACTCAAATATTGAGAAATCTTCACCCACGTGTCTGGAATATTATTTACACCCGATTCTGATAACAATGGACATTAAAATCTCTAAAGGAACTGAAATCCTATTCTACAATGCATGCCTCGTTATCTCCCTTCTTCCGTTTTCAGATTCACCCCACTAAAAAATTGACACAGCACGTGCTCCGGTACCCCTCTCTCCAAATCCTCGAAAATCACAATGAAATTACGTGCATCGTGTCTCAAAATTATAGTATTTAACATCTACCATCTTTAAGCTTTCATTATCTCATAAAAAGAATGAATGCACTCTGATAATAATTTAGATAAGAGGGAACTCATGGCATGTCCGGTACGAACTAAAAATTAATTTAATTCCGCGAGCGTGTTTTACGCTGCACCATTTAAAATCACAAATCCAGGAAAAATTAGATCCCCTGTCTTCTGACAAATAACAGTAATATTCCAATTTATACAAACAGCTACTCTGAGGAAACTATCAAAATTCCCTACTACCTTTTCACAAAATACCTAATTGCGCTGTCAGTTATAGTCAATTAAAATTATAGCATTGATGGCTCTACTTCTATGAATTAACTTTACCTCCTAGAAACAACTCTGCAAAAATCTTATAAACTATTAAAGCTTAATTAACTTCATATTTACCAGCACGAATTTCTCTCGAAAGAGCAGTGTGGCAGTTCTTTCCCAAGGCGTAGAAGTTCAACAAAATCTCCCACTTCTGCCAGGGAACCCCGCTTATTTATTACCCCAGACCACGCTACGCGTGAGTCATAGCTAGGCTTTGTTCTTAAGCGGGTCGATCTATGAACCAACCAACGTGCCAGGAATTTCCTGCGGTCATGATCTAATTTTAGAACTTACGATCAAGCTGAAAAATTCCGTTGCTGACCTGTTTCCACGCGCTTAAAACTCCCCCTCTACCCCCATCTGATTTCACCCTTACTAAAAATTATAGCGCGCTCACTGAGAAGAACCGAAAATGCTCTGCCATTATGTTACACTGGAAAATCTTCCATGAACGAATTATCTAAATGAAAACAGCGCGCTGGTGCCAGTCTAAAAGTTAAAACTACCATCTCTCCTAGAAACCGTAATTCTTAATCTACACAGAAAATCCAAACTCGATTATTATACAAAGAGAAATAAAAAAAACGAATAAGATAAAAATCCCACCGTAATCCTTCCCTGAAAAACGTAAATAAATGCAAAATTTAAAGACTAGGGGCCTGTTGTAAATGCAATCACATTAACTTCTCACAATAACATTCAAAATATTTGTCAACTTTCCACCTAGACCTTCGCTTGTAATGATCTTTTCAACTGTATAAAGATTTATGTGCAGTATTTTGTTTTTATGAGCTTTCACATGGTACCAATACCGTATGAGCCTGAGAAAGAAGAAAAAAAAACATAAGCCTGATTTTTGCAGTACCACATCAAGCTTTAAAAAAATGATCATATAGGTCACCAGCCAATGATTCAATGCTAATTCATATATCCTATCATACCACAAATTTAAAAAATATATATATTCTCATATAAGTCACAAGCCAAAGACTAATTCCTAAATGTATCCTTCTTCTTCATCTTCATTCATCCTTAGACGTCAACTTGAATATGTTCAAAGAAAGCAGTGTTCAGTCTGAGGCTGTTGACATTTCCATTAGCTTATCTAGGAATGGTACTGGTAATAGCCATATGCACTTTCTCTGTATCTCATATGTTGGGCACCTTTGAAGTAGATGGTCAGCAGTCATATCAGTGCCACAGTTACACTCATCGGTAGTTCCTATCTTTAACTTGTTGAATAGATGGTATCCCAATCTGTTGTGACCTGTGTGAAGTATGAAGATTACCAGTTGTTCACTTCTGCTGAGCTGAGGATGTATCCTATCTAGCCCATTACCAAAACAAAACATGAACATTACACAAGAGACAGAAGTGAAGTTAAAATAAAGATATTCTCATAAGTCACAAGAGAACAGCTATCTCTTAATTTATGTATCCTATCTAGACCATTAACAAACATGAACATTATCTAGACCATTACCAAAACCAAACATGAACATTACCTAGTCCATTACCAAAACCAAACATGAACATTACCTAGACCATTACCAAAACCAAACATGAACATTACCTAGATAATTACCAAAACCAAACATGAACATTACCTAGACCATTACCAAAACCAAACATAAACATTACCTAGACCATTACCAAAACCAAACATGAACATTACCTAGACCATTGTCAAAACCAAATGTGAACATTACCTAGACCATTACCAAAACCAAACATGAACATTACCTAGATAATTACCAAAACCAAACATGAACATTACCTAGACCATTGTCAAAACCAAATGTGAACATTACCTAGACCATTACCAAAACCAAATATAAACATTACAAAAAACACAGAAGTGAAGTAAGAACAAAAATCAAAGCCTACAAAATGGGCTGCCTGAGAAAGCTGATAAAAAATTTTAATTCATTTCAATTTTCTCGCTCCTTATGCAGCGCGGTGAAACAGCTTCAGCTGGGTCCTTGCACAAAGCCTGCACCAAAGCATTCATTTACTCCTGCAGCCATGGTTCTACTGCAGCTTGTTTGACATGATGACATGGCCTCCATTGTCAGCCTTATAACAGTCACCTCATTTGAACATGCCTGAGTGCGCAGTAATCCAATTCTTCCTTTGTCTTCTCAGAGACTCCCCAGAAAATGCACTTCCTGTGCTTCAAGTGATGTTTTCTGTTGCAATCTGTTTTACATAATGAGGTTCACAGCTCAAGGTACAGCCTCCTATTAGCACATATATATATACATATATATATATACATATAAACAAATAAAACAGTATTGAATCAGTTTTACAAATTAACGGTTGACAGGAAACAAGGGTTTCCTTGCTTTATTATTGCTCTTCATCTGTGTTAATATATATTACGTGATTGCAGTATATAATCTATATTTCTTGTCCTTGTTGCCTGTTTGTAACTGTGGCTGACGAAGGTTGACACCCGAAACGTCCCTTGTTTCCTGTGAACCGTTAATTTGTAAAGCTATCGGTCACATAATGTATTCAGTTCATCTGAGTAACAACATGAATGTACGGAAGCATCAAAACCAGTTAAGACCGGGAAGCCTCATGAAGATCAGACCACCCACCGACGATAGCTATGATGACTTTTTACTCAACAAAGCCATCATGGATCAAGTTACCAAGGCAGCACCTAATCTACAGCTTGATGCACCAGAGCCTATTACAGAAGACAGAAGTGTGGTGGATGTTGCAGTGCCCCCACGAACATCTCAAAGACAACAAAGACCAGTTGTCAGAATCGATCCTAGCTCTTAATTGCTGGGGAGGAACTGTTAAAATTCAGAAAAGAATGCCAGCTTTGTTCCTGTTATATCGGCTTTGTGCGGCAATGTGCGATGACCGCACAAACTGGATGTTGTTGGGTGACCAGCCAAGAGCCGCACGTTTTGCCACTGTATGGTGCTGGATGGCAGTTCAGCTAGGAACATACGTTCCTTATCATGTTTTCATTGTGTACATATTCATCTTGGTCATCAACATGTGTTCTATTGAAGTAATTAAATTGTGGTTTTTTTATACAAGGCCTTATTTATTATTTTGTGAATGGAATACACAACACTGACAACAAGATACACAACATAAATAGACATAATGCAGCTGGTTTAGAACCATGAAAACTAAACAATGGTGCATTACAATAACTACACAAATTTTTTTTCAGCATTTTCGTTTCACATTAATGACGTGAAAAATGAAGTTAATCAAAATGTCATGATGTAAAATAAAAAAACAAAAATAACTGATATAAATAATGGGACAATACACTTTAGCTAAAGGGGAATAACAATTGTAATTAATGAGTGCAGATGTCATTAAGTTACTGTCCACTTAGGTGGACAAAAAATTAACTGTATGACTGGCAGAGTTTATGTAAAACTGGAGGATTACATGCTCATACTTTCTCATATGAAAGAAAAAAAGATAGTCCGAGTGCATGTAAAACTGGAGGACTGCATTTTTACAGTTTGATGACAGCTCAACTATTGTCTGAATGACTGAGTTTATGTGAAAATGTGAGACTACATTTTCACACTTTGTTGACAGCTCATGATAATCTAAGTTTATGTGAAACTGGAGGACTACTTTTTCATACCTTATTGATGGGTCAATGATTAACTGCACATGACTGAGATTATGTGAAACTGGAGGAATACATTTTCATACTTTATTGACGGCTCAATGATTAACTGCACATGACTGAGTTTATGTGAAACTGGACGATTACATTTTCATACTTTGTTGACATCTCAATAAAAGTCTGACTGATTGAGTTCATATGACTTGAAGATGACAATTTCATACTTTGTCGACAGTTCAATGATAGTCTGAGTTTATGTGAAACTGAACGATTACATTTTCATACCTTCTTGACATCTCACTGATAGTCTGAATGACTGAGTTTATGTGAAACTGGGGGATTACTTGTTCATTCTTTGTTGACAGCTAAACAACAGTCTGAATGACTAAGTTCAACAACCCAGCCAGGCTGAATTGTATTTCCTTTATCTTGTTTATGTCTATTATTATAATACTTTCTACCAACAATGATGGGACTTTAAAAGATCCCATAATTAGAAATCTGTAGTTGCCGGGGTTCTTTGAAGAGACAATGAAAGAATAGTTTTACTGTTCCCTCTGGAGCAGCCGTAAAAGACATGAGGTTGTTCATGAGTCTGGCATCCTCATCAAGTAAAACAAACTGCTACAAAAGACCAATGAATGTTTTGGGGGGTAGGTTTCCTGCAAGGAGGCCAACTACAGTGGTGGCTCTATGCTCCACAGTGGGGCAAATCATTTTGGTAATTCTAAATCCGAAACTGGAGACAGGAAAGATCACAAAATTACACACACGTTTCTGAACGCTCATAAGATTACACAGTAAAGGCCATGACTTAAACATAGGGCTGGCAAGCTCAACAAGTAAAACAAAACACCACAGAAACCACCACTGTAGGAGCATGTGACTACTTGGCGTAGGCATCCTGCAGGACCAGCTCCGTAAAGAGCACACAGAAAAATGAATGATAACTAAATGACCATGACTTAATTTTAATCACTCCACACTAAAGTGAACTCACAAACTGTAAATTATTCAATTCCAAAATTATAAATTAAATTTTCTATTCCTCCATTATTGTGGTCGATCGTTCAATTGGCACAGTGGTTAGAGTACTGGCCTCTTGCGAAAATGGTTCAAGGTTCAAAAAACGGTTGCATCATGCTCCCATCTACCCTGCTTTAAGCAGATTCCTGACTCTGCTCTTGAGTTAGGGAAGGAAAATGCAGTGAAGAATGGAACTGGTCACCCCATCCCATAAGCTGGACCGGTATAGTGAAGTCTCTAATATTTAACTCCCCTATGGCAGTATCTGCTATGGGCGTACCTTCTTTGTGTTCAAATCAAAAGAATTCAAATAAAATGTTCCCATCCAAAACACTAAAGAAAAAAATCAAGTATAAGATAGACCTTGACAACAACAATTGTTTCTATGCCAACATACTTGATCTAACTCTGAAGTCCAGCGTCTGGTATAACTTAGCTTTAGGATCCTTCCTGGGATCATATGCAAATCTGCACCATAGGTTCTTCCATGGCCCAGTGACGAAATAATAAGAGACCACAGGCAACAGGTATTTCAGGTAAGCATGGTGAACTTTGTCCAGCTGAGCTGTTATACCAGCTTTGCTCCACAAGGGTCGCTCCTCAAAAAGCTGAAATGATTTACAGCAATACCCCGTGTGTAAGCCAGTTAACGTGACATGATAACAAATTAACCACGGAGAAGAGGAATAATTTAACAGAAACATTAGAAAAACATAGCTCAAATATCTGCCATTCAAGCCTTCATCAAGGTAGAACAAACACGAACACATGTGAAAGTAATGAACTGTAACTTTCTCTGATAAAGTTTGACAGGGCCAACACGCTGACTGTTTCATTCTTATGACTTGGTCAAACTGTTCATTTTCTGTAACATGTTATTGTTATTGTTGATCAGAATCGACATCATTGCACTCTGGGCAAACCCATAGGTGCTCGGTCTCCCACAGCAAATGTCGAAGGGTATAAATGCTAATTGTTCTTGTTGCACGCGAATTGTATACATGCTGATGCTTCCTCTCATTAGTCCACCCCTGCTGGTCATACGTTTGATGCCAAATTTGAGCAATCTTAGCCTTGATGATTCATCTATAGCAGTGTCATTCTCTAACAGGCGATCATTAATTGTGCTCAGTATCTTTCCCTTCTCCATATCCAGTGCACCTACTATGAGTGCTCATGAAGCTTGTCTGTCAGCTCTTTCATTGCTGCATGCCTCTGCATGACCAGGACAGTAGCTCCACACCAGTTTCTGAAGATCCGAGGCTTCTATGGAGGTTTTCTATACATGCCGTAGCATTCCCTTTTGGACCTTCCGAAGCATGGACTGAGAGTCTGATACAATAATTTCCCTTGTTAATCAAGTTTCAGACAGCTGCCTCTATCTCCATTCTCTTGCTGGAGGTTGTTATCATGTAAGCCCCGCTATGTTCAGCGATGATTCTGTTCTGTAACAGAGAAGCCCCATCCTGATTTCTCACCACGGATTACGGACCCACCAGTGAACACAATGGCATCATCATCCTTCTGAAACTTATTTATCACGTATAAAGTTTTACTGATAATATCGGTATCATTTCACACTTACGTGTGATCCTCATACGGCAAAAAAACAAACGGGAAATGATGGACTAATATATATGTAACGACATGCCACTGTAAGGTGTGGCAACAGCCCACCATAAAAGTGTTAACAACATTAGGTAACCCTGTGTAGTTCATAGAGGACTCTGAGGAGACAACGAAAGAATAAGAATACGACTGCTGACTCAGGCACGTCATAGAGGTGACTCATATAAGGTTATGCATGGGGCTGGCAACCTTATCACATAAAACAATCTGTTGCAGAAACCACACACAGCTAGAGCATGTGAATGCTTTGATGCAGGCTTCCTGCAAGGAGAACAGCTGCAGCGGTGGCTCCATGTTTAATAAAGAACCGACAAGGATAAAGAAGACGAACATAACATAGTATATCATGAAATGTAAGTATATCACATGACATATTACAAAATGTAGTCACGACATCACACATCTGTAGTAACATTATAAAACTGAAGATTGCACAGGAACATATAAAGTACAGTAACACCTCTATGAATTGCTTAGTACATTATACCTTTCTTAGTGCTTGCAAACACTCATCCTGATTGGGCAAGTTCTTCAAATGCTGAAAGGTGACAGGATCTGGTTCCTTTGGGATATTAGGATTACCAAAAGAAACATGAATGGTGCCTTGGATTCGTTTCTTTCTTTCTGTAATGAGATTTTTTTTGTTTTCCTAATTAGAACCAGATTGTGTTAAATTACTCTGTGTGAAATGAAGTTTGAAAATTATAAGATTTTGTTAGTTTTGTTTGAAATTTGATTTATAAATTTTATAACCTGTTTCACTATCATCATCATCACCTTTTAGCTCCCAGTACAGGTCTTCAACAAACATATATCA
This sequence comes from Oreohelix idahoensis, assembly GCA_024509875.1. Classification (NCBI taxonomy): domain Eukaryota; kingdom Metazoa; phylum Mollusca; class Gastropoda; order Stylommatophora; family Oreohelicidae; genus Oreohelix; species Oreohelix idahoensis. The sequence goes on from JAMPIV010000529.1 coordinate 339,467, forward strand.
TGCCTTCATATCCTGTGCTATCCTTTCAAGGTTTTTCCGTGCCCTCTGTATCCCTTTCATATCTGTCTAATTCCTTTCTGCATGTGTTTTTTTTGGTCTCATGTTTCATGAATTTCAGCTTGAAATAATATTTCTATACTTATAACTAGATTGTTTTGAATGTATTTACCAGTGAAATTACACTATTATATGGAAGATATAACACACTTAGACAACAGGAAAGGAAGAAAAATGGCAGTGCACTCCAGTGATTCCTAAAACATCAGATCAAGTGATAATAATGCGACGACACTTTCACTGACTGACTATGTTCAAGTCTCAGGTGTGTGCTAAAATTTTTTCTGTCTATCTTGTTTGATGTCTAAGTGTACTAAATGTCTTCTGAGTGCTGATATTCTGTTTGTCTTGGTGACCAGTCAGTCCTGCATCTATGCTACGATACACAGCTTCAGACAGTTCTTTCTCCCATCCCTGTGTTGTTCCAGGGTATCTCCCTAAAGGAATGTCATTAGAGGCAACTAATGTGAGGTTGTGACCCCGGTTAGCAACCTCATCATGTAACATAAATTGCTACACAAACAACCGCTGTAAGAGCACAAGAAATATTTTGTTGTAGGCTTCCTGTAAATGGACCAGCTGCTGTGGTGGTTTCATGCTTTGTAAGGGCTAAAAAAAAGAATATGAAGGTATCAATGCTGCTACTACCTGTAAGATGAAGGTATCAATGCTGCTACTACTTGTATCAATGCTGCTACTATCTGTAAGATGAAGGTATCAATGATGCTACTACCTGTAAGATGAAGGTATCAATGCTGCTACTACCTGTAAGATGAAGGTATCAATGCTGCTTCTACCTGTAAGATGAAGGTATCAATGCTGCTACTACCTGTAAGATGAAGGTATCAATGCTGCTACTACCTGTAAAATGAAGGTATCAATGCTGCTACTACCTGTAAGATGAAGGTATCAATGCTGCTACTACCTGTAAGATGAAGGTATCAATGCTGCTACTACCTGTAAGATGAATGTATCAATGCTGCTACTACCTGTAAGATGAAGGTATCAATGCTGCTACTACCTGTAAGATGAAGGTATCAATGCTGCACTACCTGTATCAATGCTGCTACTACCTGTAAGATGAAGGTATCAATGCTGCACTACCTGTATCAATGCTACTACTACCTGTAAGATGAAGGTATCAATGCTGCTACTATCTGTAAGATGAAGGTATCATTGCTGCACTACCTGTAAGATGAATGCATCAATGCTGCTACTACCTGTAAGATGAACACATCAATGCTGCTACTACCTGTAAGATGAATGTATCAATGCTGCTACTACCTGTAAGATGAAGGTATCAATGCTGCTACTACCTGTAAGATGAATGTATCAATGCTGCTACTACCTGTAAGATGAATGTATCAATGCTGCTACTACCTATAAGTTGACGGTATCAATGCTGCTACTACCTGTAAGATGAACGCATCAATGCTGCTACTACCTGTAAGATGAATGTATCAATGCTGCTACTACCTGTAAGATGAAGGTATCAATGCTGCTACTATCTGTAAGATGAAAGTATCTATGCTGCTAATAACTGTAAGATGAATGTATCAATCCTACCACCATTTCATTAATGACATAACAGAAATAAGAATCCGAGAACAACAACAAAACTATATCAATGAAATGAATGAAAACTGAGATTAGGGAAAGTTTTACTAAGATAAAGGAAAAACAGTTCAGGTTAGGACCATAAAGTCTTTGTCAGGGACAAGATAAACAAACAGTACAGAAAAAGAAGAGTAAGCTAATCTATTTCAGTAAATTAAAAAAAAATACTTTGGTGTGGTAAACTGGTGTTGTATGTTACCAGTACCACAAGGGGAACAAAGAACAGTAACATTGTAACCTATCAAGCATGTCATAAGGTGAAAGGCTAAGGAGGGTTGGGCATGGTGCGGGCTACTCTCTCACATGTAGAAATTTTAAGTCATAAAAACTTCAAGAATAAGGACAAGCCACATCTTTATAAGATGTAGTATTATATAAACTATCTTGGCAGCTATATAGACAAAGTTCGAGGGTAGACAATGATATCAAAATAAGAATACAAAATGCTAGAAACGCTTTCAATGCACAGTGAAACAGATCAAAAGAAATTAATTTTAACACAAAAATAACAATCTTCAACTCAAATGTCAAGTCAATCCTATTGCATGGCTCTGAAACATGGAGAACAACAAAAACAACAACCAACAAGCTAAAGACTTTTATCGATGCATGTTTCTCCAGAATATTATAAAAATTAATAGGCCCAACAGGATTATTAAACTACTGTACCAGAAAATTGTACTGGAGACAGGAAGTTGAGGAGAGATACCATCTCTTACGTGACTAGGCATGGCACATGAAGAAGACAGAATACATAAATGTAAGCTTTTTTTTCTCACTGATCACTATCAATATTAACCACCGCTGCAACAGCATGTGAATGCTTGGTGCAGGCTTCCTGTAAGGAGACCAGCTACAGTGGTAGCTCTATGCTCTGTAAGGAACGCAAAGAAAAAGGATGATGACTACCAATATCTATCAGAGGCTCTAGCAGACATAGATTAACAACAAGTGGTTAATAGGTTAACTAAAAGTTATATCAACATTTCAATCATTATTATTCATTGTCATTTTTTTCTTTGTTGCTCCCTGTGGAGCATGAAGCCACATTTGCAGCTAGCCCCCCTGTAGGAAGCCTGCACTAAAGCATTTATGTGCTCTTACAATGGTGGTTTCTGTGGCAATTTGTTTAGCATGATGAGGTTGCCAGCCCAAAGCACAAACTCATTTTCTCTTCTCTTCTTTGATCCTTAGCTGCCGACTGCCACAGCAGTCAGTGGCCATCACACCTGGTGACGTCTTGTAGGGCAGTAACAAAATGCTTCCACTTTGCTCGGTTAGCGGCCATCCTTCATGCAGTGCCCCAACTTTGGTTCATTCTTTGCATCTCAGCCTCCACAGTTCTCGGCCAAGTAGTTTTTTGGTCAACCTCACTTTCGTTTTCCTTCAGGGGTACATAGCATAACTGTTCTTGTGATGGCATCAGGGTCTCTTCTGAGGACGTGGCCAACCCAACTCCAATGTTTGCCAGCTATGATGGTGTGCATGTCCTCTTGGTTGCTCCGAGTAAGCAGTTCTTGATTGGTGATGGTATTCTGCCAAAAGATTCAGAGAATTTTCCTTAGGTCCTACAGGCAGCATGGTGCAACAAGACCATACCAAAGGATTGGGAGATCGCCATCATAACACCAATTTTCAAAAAGGGTGACAATCGACAGTGTGGAAACCATAGAGGCATATCCCTTCTCAGTGTCCCTGGAAAAATCTACTCTAGAATCCTAGAGCAGAGACTCCGACGCCTAGCTGAGCCACAATTGGATGAGGTCCAGTGCGGATTCCGAGCAAACCGAAGTACTCAAGACCTAATCTTCACACTCAGACAGCTGAGTGAAAAGGCCCTTGAGTATAAGAGTGAGATCCATCTTTGTTTCATAGATCTGGAAAAGGCGTTTGACAGGGTCCCTTGGAGCAAACTTTGGGACTCTTTGGCAAGGAAGAATATTCCAGCACCTCTGATTCATGCTATACAGAGCTTCTACAAGTCTTGCAGAAATTATGTGAGGACAGCAAACCATAAGTCAGAAGAGTTCAGGACCACCATTGGTGTAAGACAAGGTGATATCCTATCACCTTACCTCTTCATACTCCTTATGGACGATGTCATCAAGGCATGTAAGGAGAGAACAAGAAAGTATTCAGTGGGGTACTGGAAGATGAGACAGGTCTATATTTCAGAGCTGGCATTTGCTGATGATGTTGCCCTGATTGCTAAATCAGAGGCACATCTCCAATCCAACCTGCAAGTCTGGAAGGAAGAGCTGGAGAAGAGAGGGATGGTCATAAGCAGCTCTAAAACAAAATCCATGGTGATATCACGAGAAGAAAGAAGACATCAGATTAAGCTGGGAGAACAGGTCCTGGAGCAGGTCGACCACTTTAAATACCTCGGAGCTATTATAGACCGAAAGGGAGGCATCAAAGAAGAGTTGGCCACTCGAAAAGCAGCAGCTGGGAGACTTTTTCAGGCCATAAATCGAGGATTCCTCAGCAAGAGAGAGGTTGGTAAGAAAACGAAGATGGCTGTATACCGCTCCAGCTATGTCCCAGTCTTGACATATGGATGCGAGTCATGGGCAATGACTACAACCCATAAAAGCCAGATCCAAACCTCAGAAATGAGGTATCTGAGGAAGGTGGTTGAAGTAACAAAAAGAGACATGGTACGCAACCAGACGATACGCCAAGGCCTAAAATGCCACCCCCTACAGACCCAAGTAGAACAGTCCCAACTAAGATGGTTTGGCCATGTCTGCAGAATGGGAGAAGATCGGCTACCACGACAAGCATGGGAAACAAAGAGCCAAGGATCCAGACCCCGAGGACGACCCAGAGTCCGCTGGGAGGACAACATTAGACAATCTTTGAAGGACCGAGGACTAGAATGGAGCCAGGCCAGGAGGAAGACAGCCGATAGAATAGTCTGGCGCTCTCTCTTCCAAACCTCTACACCTCACGGTAGAAGGGGAACGACTAAGTAAGTAAGAATTTTCCTTAGGCTGATTGCGTGGAAAGAGGACAATTTCTGGAATATGCAGATGACATTGCACTACTCGCACAAGCTCATACTAGTCATTTCTTATTAGATGCCCGAGGGAGCAGCAGTTCTATTCTTTCTTTGCCTGTCAGAGACCCCCCGGGATCTACATTGGGCAAATACTTAAATAGTGACAGTGTAACTTGGTATTCACCACAGTCATTCTTGTCTAGAATGATTGGTTAGTTTACCTGCTCCAATGACGTCTTCATTCTCTTCTCCAGGCTGGGGCGTGTCTGTTTCAAAGTTGTAGGACACTGGTATCTCCCGTCTTGAGAATGAATATGGAGGGAGGAATACTGGAACATGTCTTGACAAGTATTCTCTACGGTCGTCTTTAATGTTTGGTCGAATGCTAGAAAGGATCTCTTTGTATTTGCCATCTGCCTCCTTGGCAACTGGAAGGAACTGAAAGTCACAAAGCTCTGTAAAAGAAAGGGGGGGGGGTGATAAACTGTGCTGTGACTCACTGAATGTGGTATGTGTTCTTGTGTCGTTGTGAGGAGCCCTCTGCTAATATAAGTTTTTGTTTTTTGTTTAAAGGGTTGCTTATTTATCTAAATATGCTTCTCTTCTTAAAGCAAAGCACCGTTTACAACACTTGAATGAACTGTGATTGACTCTCCACAGCAATAGCAGGAAACCCTAGGGCTGTTGAGAAACAAACACTGAGTTTTCTAAAGATTTATCTTGATAAAATCATGTCTGTTTTCAGAGTCCTTGGAATAAGTGCAGCCCTGCCCAGTGTGGTTCCCAGGGGTCTCTGAAAATACAAAGAGAGAATAGAACTAAAGCACCCGCAGGCATGTCGTACAAGATGCCTAATTTGAGGCTGTGCATAAGGCTAGCAGCCTCATGATGTAAAAGAAACTGCCACAGAAACCAGTGTTGCAAGAGCATGTGAGTGCTTGGTGCAGGCTTCCTGCAAGGGAGCTAACTGCAGTTGTGGCTCCATGTTCCATAAGGAGAACATAGAGCCACCACAGCAGCTGCTCCTCTTGCAGGAAGTCTGGACCTAGTATTCATGTGCCCTGGCAGTGGTAGTGTCTTTAGCCACATGTGTTACATCGTGAGGTTGCCAGCCTGATGCACAACCTCACACCAGTCACCTGTTACAACAAGCCTGAGTTACATCATGAGGTTGCCAGTCTGATGCACAACCTCATACCAGTCACCTGTTACAACAAGCCTGTGGGCATCACAACCTCATACCAGTCACCTGTTACAACAAGCCTGTGTTACATCATGAGGTTGCCAGCCTGATGCACAACCTCATACCAGTCACCTGTTAAACAAGCCTGTGGGCATCACAACCTCATACCAGTCACCTGTTACAACAAGCCTGTGTTACATCATGAGGTTGCCAGCCTGATGCACAACCTCATACCAGTCACCTATTACAACAAGCCTGTGGGCATCACAACCTCATACCAGTCACCTGTTACAAGAAGCCTGTGTTACATCATGAGGTTGCCAGCCTGATGCACAATCTCATACCAGTCACCTGTTACAACAAGCCTGTGGGCATCACAATCTCATACCAGTCACTTATTACAACAAGCCTGTGTTACATCATGAGGTTGCCAGCCTGATGCACAATCTCATACCAGTCACCTGTTACAACAAGCATGTGTTACATCATGAGGTTGCCAGCCTGATGCACAACCTCATACCAGTCACCCATTACAACAAGCATGTGGGCATCACAACATCATACCAGTCACCTGTTACAACAAGCCTGTGTTACATCATGAGGTTGCCAGCCTGATGCACAATCTCATACCAGTCACCTGTTACAACAAGCCTGTGGGCATCACAATCTCATACCAGTCACTTGTTACAACAAGCCTGTGTTACATCATGAGGTTGCCAGCCTGATGCACAATCTCATACCAGTCACCTGTTACAATAAGCCTGTGTTACATCATGAGGTTGCCAGCCTGATGCACAATCTCATACAAGTCACCTGTTACAACAAGCCTGTGGGCATCACAACCTCATACCAGTCACTTGTTACAACAAGCCTGTGTTACATCATGAGGTTGCCAGCCTGATGCACAATCTCATACCAGTCACTTGTTACAACAAGCCTGTGTTACATCATGAGGTTGCCAGCCTGATGCACAACCTCATACCAGTCACCTGTTACAACAAGCCTGTGGGCACAGTAAATCCTATTCTTTCTTTTATCTCCTCAGATACCCCCGGAAACTGCCGGGGGCTGATAAATAGTACAGATTACCACTGATAAACTATACTTACTATCAAATGCATATACTTTGTCAACAACGCCAACAACTTCCACCTGGTATTCAAATCCATCCCCTGTGCCACTGCCGCTGCCAGTCACATCTGCAGTGACTTTAGGCCTCCTCCTTATCTTTAGCAACAGATTTCTGGTATTGCTAAAGCTGCCTATGGTGGGCTTGCAATAAGGGTCATTGGGTCGGAAGAAAAGCTCTAATTTCATGTCTTCAGATATGACCTGCATCAAAAGTAAATGAACAAAACATCCTAAAACAGTGTTGTCAACAACCACAAAAATTTTCAGCTGATTTTTAAAACAAAACCCTACATGGCATTGGGCCGAAGGGCGACAGCCCAAGCGCCACTGAATCAATAACAACAATATAAAACAAAACCTTAATTACTGTTTTTTATTTTTTTTTAAAGTATCAGTTTCTACTAACATGAATATCTGAAGGGCAGAGTGGTTAGAACACCTGCCTCTCACCGCAAAGTTAGTTACCAGGTTCAAAACCTGTTAGCGTCAAGGTCCAGTCTACCCAGCTATAAATGGGTACCCAATTCTGTTCTTGACTCAGGGTAGGTAAAGGCAGTGAGGAAGGGAAACTGGTCACCCTACCTCATAAAAAAGTGTGACCTAGTATAGTGAAGTCTCTAACACCTCACTCACCTATGGCAGTATCTGCTACGGGACTATCTTGACTTTTTACCTTTCTACTAACAAACGGAGCGTCCGACTGGCTAAGCGGTTACATCACTTTCTGCTCACATCACAGTCATCAGGTTCTGAGATCAAAACCTGGTAGCGTCACACTCCAGTCTACCAAGCTGTACCAAACTCTACTCGTGAATTAAGAAAGGCAAAGGCAGCTAGGAAGGCAATTGGCATCCCACCTCATAAAAAGTTGGACCTAATACGGTGAAATCTCTAACATTTCACACCCCTACAACCGTTTCTGCTACCTTTACTAATATATCCCTCAAAATCAAAGCAAAACTTTACCACTTAAATACGAGACAAATCCTGGGGAAACAACATAACTTGCTGACTGAAGATGGAAGAACTGCATACTACGGTGATGGCTAGTGAGAGAATCATTAATGGAAGAAATACACATCTTCAGTATGATCTTTACATCTGCTATCATCATTCAAGTGAAACAAAACACAACAGCTTTGTCCCTAAAGCTGCCATTATACATTTAGAACTTTCACTGCTAGCGACATGTACGTATATATATATATATATATTTTTTTTTTAAGTGCCCACAGCGTGTTAGGGACATAAACAAATTTCCTTAATTTTGTTTATGTTTAACAATTACTAAGTGCCTCATGCAACCTTTCCCTGGCATACAGACACACTATAAATAATGAAAACCATAAAAGTCTGAACTTGCTTTTACCTTTCATCAGATAATGGGATCTTACAAGTGGCAATGGTTTTCTTAAGCTGACAAAATAAAAGTGAGACTTTTTTATTTTTTATTTCAGTGGCGATAATACACAAACAGCCTGTAATTACAATATTTTTATGATAACAATACTTACTTACTTAGTCTTTCCTCTTCTACCCTCGGGTGTAGAGGTATATGATAACAATGTGAAGATAATATCACTGGTATTTGGAGAAACTGCTACAGAACCACTGATAGTTGAAACTGGAATACTCGTAGAAAATAGGTGAGATACAGGGCCTAGCAGTCAAACAGTTCAATGAATGTACCTGGGAGGACAGCTCTAATCTTCAAAGGGTAATCATCCGAGTAGAGTACCAGAAAACTCACATTTAAATACTTCATTCCTCTTACTGTAAACAAAGAATTCTGCAACAATCCTTTCCTTGTTTAACAATACTCTCCTTGAGAACACCTTACTTCTTAAAAATTTCAAGTGTAACCAAAACCAACTTTGTAATAATACACCTCTGAAGTATTCCAGTTCCTCAGCAAAAGAGAAGGCAAGAAGACGAAGATGGCTGTATACCGCTCCACCTATGTCCTGGTCTTGACATATGGATGTGAGTCAAGGGCAATGACTACAACCCACAAAAGCCAGATCCAAACCTCAGAAATGAGGCTTCTGAGGAAGGTGGCTGAAGTAACAAGAAGAGACATGGTCCACAACCAGATGATACATCATGGCCTAAAAACCCAAGTCTTGCAGACCCAAGGATAACAGTCCCAACTACGATGGTTTGGCCATGTCTGCAGAATGGGAGAAGATCAGCTACCACAAGTATGGGAAACTAAGAGCCAGGGATCTAGACCTCCAGGATGATTCAGAGTCCGCTGGGAGGACAACATTAGACAATCTCTAAAGGACCGAGGACAAGATTGGACCGAGGACTAGATTGGAACCAGGCCAGGAGGAAGACAGCCAATAGGATAGTATGGCGCTCTCTCTTCAAGACCTCTACACCTGACGGTAGAAGAGCAACAACTAAGTAAGTATTCCAGTATTATTAAATCCACCTTGAAATCAACAACCCTCTCAAAATCCTCATATTTTTTTTTTTTTTTTTTTCGTACGCCCGCTAATACTCGAGGCGAAATTTCAGGTTATTATTTTATGTCTAACCTGACATTGATTTTTACGTGAGTATCCCTTTTTCTTGTACAGAGACAGGTGTCCCTCGCCATTCAGGCAAATACTCTCCGATTTTGGAGGTACCCATTACAGCTGGGTCGGCTCAGGAGCCACCAATCCCTGGTCGACGACACTTCTTCAAATGTTCTCGCCAGGTCTCGAGTTAATCCAGTCCAAATCCCGGTCGACGAAAAATCCTCAAATGCCGTCGCCCGGGTTTGATCCTGAATCACCCGGTCGCCAGAGCGGTGTTGTAACCACTACGCTAGCGCGGCTCCCTAAAATCCTTATATGATTCCAGATTCCCCTTAAAACAACCCACTCTGAAAACTTAAAAAACAAGACTGAAGAGAATGCAAAGCGTAACAAAACTCACTTAAGAAATAAATTAATCGCATAACTTGTATGTTCCAAGTGGAAACAAATCCACCATAAAAATATTCCCCCCATACTTCAAGTGCTGTAAAACCCTTATTTGAAGCAACCCTTCGCTACCTTTTTATTTTAAAAATATGTGTGGCCAAACTAACATTAGAAACAACCCAACACCAAATATCCAAGTGTTACAAAGTCCAACCTGACTTGGGGGTTAGAGTGGCTCAGTATTATGGTGTCTGCCTCTATTCTAAAGGTACCAGGTTCGCACCCAGCACAGGGAATATAATTTTTGGTTTCAGAACCAGTGGTTCCTTAATAACGCCATTCTCCCCCCTGATCTCCTGGGTAGTGAGATTGGATGCCTAGCCTTCTTGGATTAGCACAAAAAAATAGGAGGTCCTGTGTGCAAGTTGCGCACGTTAAAAATCCCTTGGCAGTTGCAAATCGTAAAGAGTAGGCCATACGGCTGCTGTCCTGGTAAAATTAAAAAATTGGGAAAGCTACCCACCACAAAATATTTATAGAGTGTGTGATTCCTGTATATATACATTTGGATCCCTGCCGGTAATACAGAGTTCATGCACTGTGCTGAGATCCTTCTTGTGTGATCTAAAGGAGGAGATCAGAGCACTCATGGAGTTGTCTGTGCGCAATGAAAATGGTCTTTAAAACCAAACCAAACTGAAAATAATACTCCCTCCTCCCACATTCCAGATGTAACCAAACTCACCCTATAAATAATTCCATCCAAACTCACATAGGGTAAAGGAAAAAGATAAAGGATCCCATTAAATGCCCACTGAAGTATATGATGTTAGGCCCATATTTCTTTGACCATCTGCACACTAGGAGTGTCATGATCACACCGGCCGCCACACTCACCTACATTCCAAATATAACCAAGCCCACCTCATAAATAACTCACCACCAAAATATCCCAAGTGTCCCATGTAGTTCTCAAAGGTCTCTGATGAGACCAACAACATCAAAAAATTGTGATAAAAATACCTTGGACAACCCTTCCAGACCTCCTAGTGTTGCTAAAGCCTTATCCTGGTTCTGTATTACACCTGGATAGTCTACGCAAACAAAATGTCGCGCCTTGTTGATATGGGCAGTGTATAACTTGTCTCCATCTAACCAATCACTTGCTTCTGGTATTGCTTCTTCCTAAAAGAATTATTATTCCACACAATTAATGCACGACACTTGAATACTAATAAAAAAAACATACAGTAAGAAAAATGAAGGTATTTCACAAATATATTTTCATTAACGAAATAAAATTTGATAAGGAATTAAGATAAGAATTTGACACACAATACAATGAATTATAAGCTCATGAAAGTTCTGGGCATCCAAATAGCTACCAAGAAATGAATATTCAAAATCTTTATTTTCCTTTTCGTTCCCAGAACTAGGTCATTCCAAAGGGAAGTAACTCTAAACAAGAGATCCTTAAAGCAAGCCTGCACCAAAGCATTCTCATGTGCTCTTACAACAGTTTTTCTGTAAGCCAATTTTATGGTGCATGCAACTACGGTAAAAGACTATTTTAGAGATCTCTTGTTTAAGTTACTTCCCTTGGGGTCTTAAACACGTAACAACAGTGAACGGTCATTCCAAAGGGAAGTAACTCTAAACAAGAGATCTCTAAAGCAGCCTGCACCAAAGCATTCTTGTGCTCTTACAACAGTGGTTTCTGTAGCAATTTGTTTTACATGTTGAGGTTGCTAGCTCCACGCACAACCTCATGCTGATATATGCCAACTTGTACAGGTTACCCATATTCTGTACAGGTTTTTTTTTTAATTTTCAGATTTGTACAGCTGTACAAACTTTTTGTACAGGTTTTTTGCCTAATTATTAAAATATATATTTTTGTAACACACCATAATGAGTTTCCTATTATATCCTATGTGAAGAACTGTACCTAATGTGCTCAATACAAAAAAGGGAACAGCAGTAAACAATAACTTAATGTGTAAGCATGGGCGAAAAAAATGATCTTTTGTTTTCTCAAAGAACAAAGAAGTCGCTGAATGGTTTTTTTCTGGCTCTGCATGGTTTTTGAAAATTTGTTTGTACAGGTTTTTCAGATTTGTGTACAGGTTTCCATACATGCCACACCTCAGACATGAAAAACCTGTACAACAAATCCAAAAACCCTGTACAGAGACCCGCAAAACCTGTACAGACTGAAAAACGTAACAATAGAGTTAATTAATGTACAAATATATTCAATTAGATGGTTCTGCACCATCATAGTGACATGCGCCCTTTGCCTTTTTAAGCATGTCTTCACTTGCTTTAAAACCTAAACAACAAGAGTTAGAATTTATTTTGTACCGGTATTGTAGAAAAGCTGTGACTGTATCATCATTTAGTCTATTTCTGCAAAAAAAATTAATACAATTTATGGTGGAAATGAAGAACAGTTTGGTGTGTGTTCTATAGTGCCTTATAAAAGTATAGATCTAAAGAGACCAGTAATAAGCGTTATGGGTTAGGTTTAGGAATCTTAAATCAAATATATATATATATATATATATTTTAAAGCTAGCAATGAAAATATAAACTGGCGCAATATTATATATTCTCTACCGAACTTCAAAAATTGGAATAGCCGTTATACCCATACGAATTTTAGTGTCAATCAAACATTGATAGTAATTAATTATTTAATAAATATAAATCATTGGATGACCGTAATGATGATCACCCAAGGCAAAATCACATTGTTTTTTTAAAGAAACGAAATTAAAACTAAGAAGAGAAGTAACTCCAAATAAACTTTTCTCTGACCTGGTTAAGATGCAAATTTGCCTTGCTTTTGTGGGTTTTTTTTTCAGTTTCATAATTTGGTCATATCGGAATGACGGTCGCCGAATGCTCCGCATGCATTTTCGTACCATTTAGATTTCGGGTTAACCCTAACCCCAACTGTAACCCTAATCCTAACTCTAAATGGTACGAAAATACATGCAGAGCATTCGGCGACCGTCATTCCGATATTAGGCCTACCCATAATTTGTTTTGTATTATTATTCAAATTTACATTTCTTACGCACTTTCTACCGTAAACCTAACCTCAACCTTAACTCTAAATGGTACGAAAATACAAATATTAAACATACTCGACGGCAATAAAGGTAAAGATTACCAGAATCTCAGTAAAAAAGAGTTGTCAGAATCATTCAAGTTGAATAAATTCAACTCAAACAAGAATTTTCGTGCTCTTTTTCCACAAAATGTTTATGATTCGGCGGTATGGCAGCGTCCATGTTTGTAACTTTCGCTTTTGTAAAATCACTATTATCAGTTCTACCGTATTCGCTAGCAGTAAAATATTTTGTTCGTTTCAAGCTTAGTGGCCAGATTTTTCAATGCTGAATCCGATTATGCCCAGCAATTGCCGATACGATTGTAAACAGAAGAGTTCTGGTGCTTTTAAAATAGGACGTACGTTTTATAGGTGTATGGGAACGAGGTATCGCACTACTTCCGTGACGTACTCGGTACGGCACAGCGACAAAAATTGTCAAGATTTATGCCGTATGGCGTACGTCATAATGGTGCTGAAAGGGTTAATAATTAGGCGAAAAAACCCGTACAGACCCGTGTACGGCCCGTACACATCTGAAAACGCAAACACCCCGTACAGATTATGGGTAAACCTTTAAGTGTGGCATGTATGGGTTTCTAAGATTTTTTGTACAGGTTTTTCAGATTATTTTGTACAAGTTTTTCATCTCTGCGGGTTGACATGTATGCATATTAGTTGTCTTTTACAATATGTTGAGACGGCAGTAGCGAGGAAACACTGCAACAAGCAATAAAATGATCCTCAAAAAGATATTTTTTCCAAAATTGCTGAATATACAAAGAAGAATGGCTTCAGTTTATTAAAATTTTGATGTATTGTTCACTATATAATGTGAAGGTAAATAGTACTCACTTGACAAGTTGCTTCTTTTATGATTTACTTAAAATGGTTATACTACAATATGTTCATCTGTACAGCTTTGGTTTTAGGGGCTATCTTCATTGCACACGGACAACTCCATCAGTGCTCCAATCTCCTCCCTTAGATCATACAAGGGGGACCGAAGACACAGCAAAAGAGATGAATGCAGTCAGCGACTCATAGCTGCGTCGGGGTCAGCGAACCAGAGCTGACCAAGACCCTACTCCACCTCCAAGTGGTGGTCCTGGAAACAGGCTGCATCACCAGTCTGGCTGAGAGAGTAGGGATCGAAGAGGGAAGGCAAACCCGGTCCCAAAAAATGCTGTGCGGAAGTCGGATGTGTCGGGCCAAAAGGTGCAAATATCGCAGCTTCACTGTAAACGGTGACACAACGCAATCAACATTCTTTTCAGGATGAACGCAGAAGAAGAAGATCACACAAGGAGGATCTCAACACAGTGCATGAACTCCGTAGCCCTGGCCAGAATACCAATGTGTGTATATAGGAACCACATATTCTATAAATATTTTTGTGGTGGCAGCAGCAACAAGCAGAGAATCCACTGGATAGAGGATATGAATTAATCTAGACTTCTAAGTATTACAACAAGGAATGATGTATGTTCTACCATTCAGAGACATTATAAAGAAACGTTTGATGACAGCAAACCAGGCCACAGTATGTGCAGCGATGGGACACTAAAAACTTACCCTATCTGTGATATTTCATGGCATTTGCTGTAGATTAAAGAAAACTGGTACAAGAACATTATGACAACTATGGTGCAATTTTAAACTCAGTATAGCTGGTATAGTTTTCAGTTTGTTTTAACACTACAATAATGAAAGTTTATATTTGTGGCTTTAGATGACTTATTCATATTTGTTGAACAAAGAAAAACTGCACAGGTAGCAGCAGAATTGATAAATTATAAAACGGATAATACCAGTGGAAAAGATGTGAGGAGAAGATGCTAGCTTGGATAGGACACTCATTGAGTAAACCAGACGATAGCATTACAAGGCAATCCTTGTTCTGACATCACTACTGTAAGAGAAATAGAGGGAGACAAAAAACACACAGAGATTGTTGTTGTTGTTGTTTAACTAGGGCTTCTGAGTGCCAATATCAAGTTGAAGACTGCTTGGTATTATCTTCACTGTAGATCTAGGCTTTTCCTGTGGCTTTTCTGCCATTCTGAAACGTGTTGAGTTGAAGTCATGAGCTCCAGTTTCTCCAGCGTGCCATGCATTTAAAGGATAATCACATCTGGTCCCAAGCTAGGAGTAAGAAGCCCATGGCATACTGTGCATTCCCCGCCATCCAAGGGGCTCTCCAACTATGCAGAGCTAAAATACTGTACTCTGGTTCTGGGCTCTCCCAAGGAATTGTCATGTCCTGCACAGAGCCACTTTTCCGCTTCCCCTGCCTATCACTGGGTCCATAGAGAGATCCTTCTGCATGCAGTCAACCAAGTCAAAGCCAAAGAATTATGCCTGGGGCTCAAGTGACTTCTCCAAGCTTAGTATGCAATGCTGGGTTCTCAACAACCTTCACAGAGGAAATCTCGGGAAGTGTGGGGATGATTTCAAGAGTCAATGAGGATGTAATTAGCCTCACAGACATAGGTTCATTTCCAGCACGTATATTGTAGCATTGTGCAAAGCTGGTGGTCATATGACTCCAGATATGCCTCCATGCATACACATAGAGAAGGGAATTAGATATAGACATAAAGGGAATAAATAAGACACAGAAAGACCTTGAATGGACAGCACAGGACAGGAAGGCGTGGCATGTATTTCAGGAAGGTAAAGATTATGATGTTTGCAGCAGTGGTCCATTAAATAAAATGGTAATGCTTTTGAGCATCTATAACATTATTAAACCACAAGACGCAGCTGTTAAGTTTCCATTCACTACTTAACAGAAATTGTATATTTTATCCTAGAGGGTCAACTGTGTGCCCTACAGGACATCAATGACATGTTTTTGTTTTTTTTCAGGGTGGGATTTTTTCTTTTCAAATTCTACCCTCTAATAATAATAGCCACTTCAGTCATAAATGACTATGGGCATGCGCCCCATGAGGGGGCAGCCCTCAACTGCTTATTTTCCTGGCGTTCCTTTCAACGTTTTCTCCTCTCTTGGGCTTGCCGTGAGAGCTTCTTTTTGCCCAATCTGAGGTGGCGAAGTAGAGAGCATCGCCACTTGGTGCGATTGGCAGCTTCATCTTCCCCGGACATTAGATTTATGTCCGGTGCCCTCCTGTCTCTCTTGCACATATCTTTGAACCTCATCTGTCATCACCCAACTGTTCTTTCTATCCTCTAGGATTGCAGGAAACTGTTCTATGTTCTATTACTTAATTTTTTTTTTTTTAAATCTGTGTCATTCAAGAGTGGCTGAGACCTCATTCTGAGCAAAACATAAAGAACAAAACAAAAAAACCAAACAAACTACAACCAAGAAATTACAGACTTTCCCAAAGATGGACAGGACACACACTGACGAAACCTGCTGACAGCGTTACAAAGTAGTCATTGTTCTGAAATCCCTGGGGTGAGAGAGTTTCAGGGAGGCCATAACACATGGAGAAGAAGACTGGAGACAGAAATATAAAGAGATATAAGAGACATGGAAAGATCTTGACAGAAGGAACTGGCACAAATCTGTTGAAGGCCTATGCTTCTTGGGAAGCTGAAGGGTATTATGATGACTGAAGTTATGTTTAGTTAATCTGGATCCTAGTGTTAATTTTAACATCACTTGTCAAAACTAAAACAAACCTCACTGAGACTGTTTGAGCCTGGTGCATCAGCATCTTGGCGAACAAACTCAAAAGCTTCAAATGCATCCTCAGCTGACTGTGCCTTATTTGCTGGTGATCTTGTGCCATCTCCTGCTACTTCTTCAGTCTCCTCTAAATCCCTCTCTTCATCTCCATCATAAACTATAGATTCATCAACATCGTAATCTTTGGAATCATCAACGTTGTCATCATCTGCAGCCCCCATTTCAGATTCCTGCTCAGTCATTCCAAGAATTGCATCAATACTTTTGCCATCTTCACTCAAACTGTTCCTGTCTTCATTCTTTTGCTTCAGCGGAGAAGAATCAGATGAAAAACTGGTTGACTGTTCACAGTTGTCCATTTGAAGCCTTTAAATCTGAAACAAAGTCAGTTGAAATGAGGTCATAAACAACAGAAATACCACTGAAATTATGGAAAATAAATACATAATTTGTGTACCAACTACACTTACAAACCACCATAATGCTTGTTGATCTGTTAAACTTGTGGTTACCTAGATTTATAGAATATAAAGTTAGATTACTAATTAAATTTAAAGAAATTATTTGTTACCTTACATAATGTGTGATCTACACAGAAATCAAAGATTGGTTGAAAAGAAGAACACTGGGACATGTGTTTGGGAATCCTAAACCTAACCATAAAAACAAATCTTATCCTAACAATGATGCATGGAGGCATATCTAGTCATACTTATATGACCACCAGCTATGCACAATATATGTACGTGGAAGTGAACCTATGTCTGTGAGGCTAATTACATCCTCAATGACTCTTGAAATCATCCACACACTTCCAGGGATTCCCTCTGTGGTGAAACTTGTTGAGAACCCAGCATTGCACACTAAGCTTGGAGAAGTCATTTGAGCCCCAGGCGTAATTCTTTTTGACTTGGTTGACTGCATGCAGAAGGATCTCACTGTGGACCCAGTGATAGGCAGGGGAAGCTGAGAAGTGGCTCTGAGCAGGACGTGACAATTCCTTGGGAGAGCCCAGAACCAGAGTAGAGTATTTTAGCTCTGCATAGTTGGAGAGCTCCTTTAGATGGGGCACAATGTACAGTATGCCATGCATTTCTTACTCCTAGCTTGGAACCAGATCCTTTAAATGCAAGCCAAGCTGGAGAAACTGGAGCTGATGATTTCAACTCAACACATTTCAGAATGGCAGAAGAGCCACAGGAAAATCCTAGATCAACAGTGTAGATAATACCACGAGTCTTCAACTTGGTATTGGCTGCTAAAGAGCGAGAAGCTCAGCAGCCCTAGTTAAACAAGAACAACCCTAACAACGTGGGTGACTTACTTTGATGACATCAAAGAAGACATCCTTCATTTCAACAGAAAGATTAAATGGGAGACAACAGACTGAAAGTTATGGTTAAACTATACTGTTAACTGCAGAATATTATCACACTGATTCAGTAATAAACCACATCATGTTGGAAGTAATTATAAAGCGTATATCCAATTTCACTCAAATGCCTACTGATTCAGCAGTCAACTAAGTCACCCACGTCGTTATGGTTAGGAGATTGAAATGAAGAACAGTTGGCCATGTGTTCGACACAGTAATAAGGAATAAGAGCTAGGGTTAGGAATCCTAAACTAGGGTTACCAGACGTCTCGATTTGTCCAGCTTTTAATGCCTGAATTGTGCATTCGGCCGGATTTTTGTTTTAAATGAAGTAATATCCGGCTTTTATGCAATAGATTAATTTATGCGATCGATGTCATACAGAAAATTCCGCATATGAATTTCAGTTCCTACAACTACATTAAAGTTGCCATCCTCACGGAATCAAGAAAATAATTATCCCATAACATTTCATGTTGTTGGATCGTTTATGATAGATTACCATCTTACTTTAACTCAGGTTTTGTAATTATTGCTCTGTATGTTTCTTGTCTCTTTTGGCCAAATACCATCGTTAATCAAGAACTACTTATTCGGAGTAACCAAGAGGACATGCACACCATCAAAGCTGGCAGGCACTGGAGTTGGGTTGGCCACGTCCTCAGAAAAGACCCTGATATCATTACAAGAACAGCTTTGCTATGGACCCCCCAAGAAAAGCGAAAGAGAGGCAGACCAAAAACAACTTGAACTTGGCAAAGAACTGTGGAGGCTGAGATGCAAAGAATGAACCAGAGTTGGGGCACTGTACGAAAACAAAGTGGAAGCAATTTGTTGCTGCCCTACTAGACGCCACCAGCCGTGATGGCCACTGACTGTCTTGGCAGTCTGCGGCTAGGAATCAAAGAAGATGTTTCTTGTCACCTGTTACAAAAAAACCCACTTATTTAACCGATTTGATCCATCGAGCTGGACGCTGATAGGGAGCTATGCACTCAGGTTCCCACCTTTAGCTTTGAAAAAAAAAAAAAACAGATAATTTCAACGTAGGTATCGGAAATACTTGCTATTTAACACTGTCTTAAAAATAAAACAATATCTATATTTGTTAGCCATATTTTGACCTAAAACATGTTAAAACAAAACTATAATCTTAAATCCAGAATGACTCAAACAGGGCCCCGCAACTGCTAAGGTCAACCCTTAACATGGTACTGGGTTTAGTCAATTAAAGCCTTGTCATCTATTGAATTAAACATTAATTAACGACATTATATATTGCATACACAAATCTACTCTACATGCCAAAATGAAAGTGTGTGTTCACAGATGAACTACAAAAAGAAATTTTTCTGATTTGCCAGTGGTTGGTAAGACTGAGAAACAGAATGCCTTGTGTGCAGAGATGCAACAGAATAAAGTTGAGGCTACAGAAGGCCCTTTTGTTTCTCGAACTGTGAAACATCACAAGTTTCAAATTGGTGGACTGCACTTCAAAATGCTTTCCATGATTCAAAAATTGCCAACAAATTTGCAAGCGCCACAACCAAAACAACAGCTACTATCGTCTCTGAGGCTGTAGTGCACTCAACACTTTTTGAAAGACTGGAAGAAAACAGTCTTGCTGATTATAGAGTTCCTACAGATGTAAACAAACATGGCTGTGCCAAAATATTTATTCAGTATTTGACTTGAAAGTTGTGGTTTACCATACACATTAATTAAGGTGTGGAATATACTAAATAAGGCAGCAGACAGTTTCAAAATATCTAACTGATACAATGGTAAAATATTACTTTCTCTGAGAAATGTGTTGCAGTTACTTGGGATAATTGTAACAAAATGTTATGTGGAATTGGGCATAATACAGAGGGTAACCATGTGCTTCTGTGTGTATTAAAAAAATAATCTAGCTTTGTTAAAGAAGATTTATTTAATAAATGTATTGTTAATATGTAAAAAAGAAATAGGTTTCACTGTGATTTATTTATGGAAAAAAAATCCTACTTTTTCATTATAGTGTCCTTTTCATTAAAAAAACAAACAACTGAATCTTGTCCTCTTTTTTGCCTTGAATGATATGGTGATCCTATCCCAAACCTAACCTTAACTGGCTGCGGTGTAGATATCAATTTGGGTGAAATGGAGGACATGGCCCACTGTGCTTCATTTCAACCTTAAGAACCTCTTGTTGCAAACCCTAACCCCTTATTGCATTTCTGAATTCTTATGTAAGGCCGGTTGAAATGAAGCACAGTGGGCCGTCTTCTTTGATGTCGCCAACGTCGTTAGGGTTAGGATAGCCTACCTAAACCTAACCCCTTTTTACTGCGTCGTTTTTTTTTTTTTAAGGACCTATCGCACAGACGGCTTACTGTGCTTCATTTCAACCTGTAAGGCCATATCCATGTGGGCGATTTAGTTGGCCGCCGAAAGGGCAGACATTGAGCGAAATCGTAAGTAACGTCCCACTCCTCATTTCAATCCTTTATATGCTGCCTAACTAGATGGACAATAAACTCAGTATCTCACGAAGTTAATATATCGTATTATTACATATCGTATGTGTTAAGCGACAATCCCAAAGTTATTTCGTTTAAAGATATATTTCATGTATCATATTTATAGATATATTTCATGCGACGGTTTATATAATTTGAACGTAACATGCCGACCTATGCCACAATTACACACGTTTCAAAGCGTCTCCGTGTTTACCTCAGTATATTTAATATGTGCGTGTGCGATGAACTTTAGCAGTATAAAATTATAGCATTAAAAAAAAAAATTTTAAAAGTTGTTACTTTTATTCATCGCCACGTTTCTCGGTAGCATGAATATTTCGCATTAATATAAACTCTGCATACTTGGACACCAGGGTCTGATACTGAAGAGCAAAGAACAGTTGCGCCCTAACAGTAATGTCGCTAAGTTCTTGTCGTCCCACGTGGAGCAGAGGGCGACAACTATTGCTCACAACCTATTTCTGTTTCAGATCATCTTTTACAACTCTGCCCATGATAATCTGATTGCTTTAGTTTCCTCTTACAATGTTTTCTCGTACCTTTTAGTCTCCCCACTTTTCTCGTCCCTTAAGGGTTTCAGTCAGGGGCATATCTGGTTATATTGTTTGCTTGTTTCCTGGGAGTGTGTTCTATGTCTTCATTTTCTCTCTTGAATCTCCAACTGGGACCGAAGACGCAGCAAACGAGATGAATGCAGTCTGCGACCCATAGCTTGACTGCTTGCGTCATGGTCAGTGAACCAGAGCTGACCAAGACTCTATTCCACCTGCAAGTGGTGGTCCTGGAAACAGTCTGCATCACTACAGTCTGGCCGAGAGAGTAGGGACCGAAAAGGGAAGGCAAACCCGGTCTCAAAAATGCCATGCTGAAATCGGATGTGTTGGGCCGACAGGCGCAAATATCGCATCTACGCTGTAAACGGCGACACAACGTAACAAACTTCCTGTTTCAGGACGAACGCAGAAGAAGCAGAAGAATCTCCAACTGCGCTGTTTATTGCCTGGTTCTTTTTAACAGATGTGCTTATGATCATATCTGGTCTTTTTATGCAGAGAATGTGATAGAGGCGTCTTTTGAGAGGAAGAATATTACAAGTTAATTGTCACGCATTTCTTCCGTATGATGAGGATACCAGACCCATGAGCAGCCTTACATTAGTTGCCACTAACGAGAAGCATGGGGAAGCGGCGGTTCTTATCAAGGAATGCGCTCCATAATGAGCTATATGGTATTGTAACAGTTCTTTTCTGTCCTGGTCGCGTCAGAGTCCCCAGAAGCTGCACGGGATAGTACATTTGTTTTGAATCGGAATATGTGTTTCCTTGGGATTCCATGAAAGAAAGAAACAAGATTGGATAACACCAGAAACGTTAAACATCATAGCGAAGAGAAAAGAAATGAAAAGAAAGAAAACAGAAGCAAAATCTCCCAGGTTAAAGGAAATATATAGCGAACAGTACAGTCGCTGGACAAAAGAAGTAAAACGTCAAACCCGTGCCAACAAAAGTTCATTTCTGGATGACCTTGCAAGACAGGCAGAAGAGGCAGCACGGAGAAATGAACAAAGCACAGTTTATAAAATAACTAAAACTATCAGTGGAAAACGAGGTGCAAACAATACAACGTTAGTATGAGACAAGCAAGGAAATCTCATCACCACAACACATGGGCAGGAAGCAAGATGGGCAGAGCATTTTAGAGAAACTCTGAACAAGGAACCACCAGAGACACAGTTGAATGTTCCTGAGGCTGAAAATGATCTAGATGTTAATACAGACATTCCACGAAAGGAAGAAATCATCACGGCAATCAAAGGGTTAAAGAATGGAAAAGCTCCTGGCCACGATTACTTAAATGCTGAGTTATTCAAGGCAGACCCTGAACTAGCAGCAGAACTATTAAAATCACATTTTGCACAAGTCTGGGAAACTGAAAAAACACCAACAGAGTGGAGTAAAGGAATAATTGTCAAATTGCCCAAGAAGGGCGATCTTGTGTGAAGGTATTGCCTCCCCTGCTTTGCAGTAGTGGTCCAACAGTGGCCAAAACTCAAGAGTATCTAATATATAAGAGTATCTTCAAAGGTGTCTACCTTCGCACAAGATTACTCTTGGCAGAGATGTAGATAGAAGAGTGATGACACTTCTATTACAAAGGGAGTCTTCACAAGATATTCAGAATAAGCGAGAACAACACTGCTTTGACTGAGTATGTTAACTCAGTAATTCTGCCGACGCTTTTGTGACAGATTTAAGCACTTATTAATTTCAGCTCGTTTAAGTCCCCGCCCCTGATTTACTCAGTGGAATTCTATTATTCTAGTATAGCTCTGTTTAGAGTGTGTGTAGTAATTTGACTGAGACAAACATGCAGTAACCATAATATGGTAATCATGATTAAATCGAAGTTAAATTTGTAACATTACAAATAACAAAATTTAATAATAACTTTAGGTTTTAACAGTTGGAAATAATTTGAATAGTTATGGATCAAGAAAAGTTATCATCACAGTCTTTAGGGAATGGGAGATATTACAAGAAGTTCAAGTGGCAGCATATATTTGAACTTAGCTGACAATGACGGTTCTGCTCCTTCTTATGGGTTTATTCTTTTCACTCTGCTCGCGCTCGTCTCTGATCAAGGTTGTCGGGGGTAGCTCGTTTCCCAGAAACGCCAAGGAGAGTCTACCACGTGCGTTCTTAGTCTTAAAGCTTAGGCCACGGTTCCCTTCTTGTTCCAGAGATAGTACTTTCTGCTGAAACCACTAATAAGCCAATCTTGGCTACAGACTTGTTGCTCAGATGAATAAAAGAGATGAGTCGGTCTCTTACACGCGTCTGGGGTGTCTTTAATTTGACGATAGATTCCCTCTTTGACTCCGTGTGTTTCTTCAGTTTCCTAGTCCCGGTGTTCCTTATTAAAATGAAGAGATTTCATGTGCTTTGTAAGTCTTATTTGATTTTCCAATAAAAGGTCCGGTTTAAAAAAAGGAATTATGAATCTAGTCTTCACTCTGGCGAGGTCTGATGTTGTCTTGGCGAGCGTGAAATTCACAGTGAAATAAAACTGCGAAATGGTCAGACTGTATTCCTATCTTCCCACGCATTGTTGTTATGAATCTAATCAGAAAGATCCAATAATTTCAAATCATGCAGATAGGGTGTGAAATTTTCAAAATAGCCCCACGTGAAATAAGGTGCGTGCCTGCAAAGGTCACGTATTACCATATATGGACATCTGATGCCTTGCATACACTCTCACTGGCAGATCGGTAGAAACACATGACAACATGGGTAAGCTGTAATACTTATTACTTTATTAGAAAGTAATGGTGTCATAACAAGTCGGCCCGGAAGCGATTATGTCACACTTGTCTGCCCACATGTGTCACACATTCAGTAATCTCGTTATCTGTCGTATGAGTACGCAAAAACTCCGTGTTTCCCAGCTTGTTAACAAACGAGTCGCTTATCAGGGGTTTAATCTTATCACGCCGGCGCTCATCTTATCTAGTTGCTTCTCGCAGGCTGGGATAAACATTATCTGCAAGGAGTGTTACAAATGTTTGAAAATACAAACTACTTGCTCCTTAGTCGATAATGAGAAGAAATTGGTATTTTTTAAGAGTACACAAATAAAAATCAGTACAAAATATGTCTCTGATCCTGTCGGAGTGAAACCGAGATCGTGATGAGGTCGTCCATTTCGTCACACCTTGCTGTTACCGAGTGGGGATATGTTGGGATTCAATTATAAGATGTATAGGTTGAATTTTGTTTTGTCGTATCATTCAAGTTAATTTATTGGTGTGCCACCAGAGGTAGATATTCTTGACGATTTTAATTACCAGGTTCGTTCCGAAATTCCTCTGTTAGATGTTATATGTTTTGTGACATTCAATAGCATACGGTACTCTCAATCCAATAATAACTTCCCAATTTTCAACAGGATTTATGTAAGAAGTCTTCTGGGATCAAGGAAAACAATTTATTGGATTGAACGCAAATTCAACAGTCATTTGCATGCATTTACAAATCTTCAAGGAAGGTAGTGTAGTTATATACATATATTCTTCCTCCACGTATTTCTATCCAATGTAGCACAAATATTTCATCTGATTCTCCTTCCTTAAGTTTTCTCAGGTTTATCCAACTTGGGCGTAAAATGATAGTTGAACCTCTACCTTGTGATAATTCAACGTTTTAGAGCTCAGTTTCGTTTCTTATAGTTTCAAACTGACCTTCCGACATTTAGGCATTTCTGGCCTAACAAAATTTTACTCTGAAAATATAAAAATGTCACTCGAAGCAGTACTTACGTGAATCAAAATTCACTATAATGTACAAACTATCTGCTTAACACAGAGTTGATAACTTGATAGCTTCAAGCCGAGAGGTAAGATGGCCGTGGACTTTTGTAGTTAGTACGAGATGCGCCAGATTTCACCGTACCGAGTACTAAATCTATATCCGTGCAAGTCAGCTTCTCTGGATCAACTCAACTCAGGTTTGTGAAACCTTGCTATCGCATAGTGGTGGGCGATTTTACCACCTTTTGGTTGGCTAATCTAATATTTTATTATTTATTTCATTGGGTGCCGTTCTGCTTACCGATAGACGTCACCGGTTGCTAAACAAACTCCCGCCAATAGTTAGCGGTGGGCTGCCCACTTAACCTAGTTTCCACTAGTTTCAGTTTCAATCTGATACCAGCGTAACTCGAATCTTTATTTCATAAAACGTCGTAACTGTTCTTCCTAATCTAACTGATAACTATTAGCACGAATAATGAATGCTATGGTATCAGTAGTAGGCCTTCCGGTGACATAGATCCCGGGGCCACACAAATGTATCCTGTAAGGAGACATTTGCGTTCTATCAAATAAATAATATACCTGAATCCATAAAACTCACTATTCGAAAAGTTCGTAAATCGAGGGTTCTCGTAAGTGTACTTGCTCAGGTATATACTATCAACTCAAAATAAAAATCTAGTTAGTAGAGACTCCGATAAAATATTTCGTGACAATGTCTATAACATCAAAAATTCTCAAGTGTTGGGCATTAACAACAATGTTATCTTAGTGTCAATACATTTTGACTCATATTAAATTGAACTTAACTCTGGCATCTTAGTGCCAATACATTGAACTGAACTCAAAACTCAATAGGGTTCAGTGAACCTCAAACATTATGACGAGTTATAATACATAATTACAATTCGACATCTCTTCTGTCACTGAGAGCAGTGATTTGTCAGAAGATATTTGATGTCTTAAAACAGCTAGTGCCATTAACAACTCATGATCAGGCATAGAGACGTGCAGAGTAATACCATCTTTTGAAATAAATTGTTCTAACACAAATTTGACTTTCACAAAATATGTAGCTATCAGTCAACAATGTAAAACTGTTCCACCAAAACAAGTGTGTGGAAATGTATCTGAAGAAGAATGTCCGTCAGTGAATTGTGCGCGAAATATGGTGGTCTTGGATGTACCAGCACTGTCATTTCCCTTGTCAAAAAGTGTATGTCTGAACAACTTTTTCTTCTCCAGAAAATTTGCAGTTTTTAAGTAAAAATATGTACAAGGTTATGTTCTTAACTTCGCAAAATAGTTGCATGGTTAATGGATAAACAATAAAAGTCAAAATTGTTGTATCAGTACATGTACGTTTCAACTTAAACATAACAATGTTATTCATGGGAGCATTACATCATAACAATTTTGTATCGTAATCCGCGAAATATTCTTTATCTATCCCAACTTCATGGGCTCTGGTATGGGCATCGCTACTGCGCAGTGCAGTGTTACTGCGATGAGTGTGTTCTACTACTGGCATGTCAACGTGGTGTTAGCGGGAGGTACTTGAAGGTAGGCAATGTTACAGGGAGGGGGGTAAATGTAGTCATGGGGATGTTCTCAGTAACACTCTTCTGGGTGATATCAGGAGTACTCATCTGGTTTTCACTATCAGGAGTAGTGTTAGTAGTACTCCATTTCTTACAAAGTATTCGTCTGTGAACTTAGTACTTATGTGTCAGACAAATCAGTATGGTGATAATAACAACGCTAATAATTATTGTTAAACCAGACAATCTCGTTTGTCTTATGATGGTGACTGGTGTGTGGATGGTATCTAGGTCTTGAAATCATTCATAAGCTTAAGGACATAATGTTCTAAATCCTGGAAAGTTTGTGTAAGCTCACTCAGTTCACTCCTAATGGATTAAATGAGGCAATAACTGTCAGTGTCCATGTGGACGAAGAGTCCCTTATTTCTTTAAAATGTTAAAAAAATGTGGCATCACGCCATAGCATTCTGTTTTCGACTATTGGTTTGACTGGTATAGAACTGACATCTATCTACCATGGGCAGTAGTATGGTGATGAAAAGGGGAGGGGGGGGGGGGGGGCTGACATCTTCCTGTAAAAATATAACGATAAAAAAAAAGAAACCATTCGGCCTAAAAATAAAGCTGGTGAGTACAAGTGGTGGTGGTAGAACTAGTACTGAAGCTGCGCTCTAAAGGAGTTTGGCGAGTTCTAACAGCGCTATCTCACATTTGGATAGGCCACTGTCGTACGTTGTCGTTGGTGTTGATAGCGTCGTGTTTATCGTCGCTCGACATGAAGTTGGTAACGAAGGGGTGTGAGGTAAGTGTTGAAGAGTCGGTTTGTTTCTCTGTGCAGGTCGACGTTTGCGGAGGATTTTGTTTCTGACATGCTCTTGGGACGATCGTATACATTTCGCAATAAGCATGGAGTCGTCAGAGGAAGACACGTACGGATGTTTGACGGCTGACCGAATGTCAGTGAAGGGTTCATCTGCCATGTGGTCCTGATTATCGAGTGGGCTGAGTGTGTCTATGTCGGATTCTGCTCTTAACGGTAACATAGGAGCATTATCGATGATTTCAGTAAGGGTGTGCGTGGATAATTCAGCATCTGTATTCAGAGACCGCGTGGTATGTTGTTCAGCATCTGAGGTAATTTGGGTTTGATGGACTCTTTGATGTTGGATACGCTGAAGAGGAATATTGTCGTCACTGCTTCATTCATCGTCTGATTGATGTGAGCTTGTGGTTGGCATCTCTGATCGGTAATATGTTTGATTTGTTATCACCTGCGGTGGGGTTTCATCATTATTCGAATCTGAATTTGGGGTGTTAGATTCTTCGTTCCGTAGTCTTGCATACCTGTATTGAAGTCTTTCCCTTAATTCTGCAAGTGGGATGTCGTCCTCGCTGGATGAGTTATCTCTGAACTAACGCAGTCGGTTTACAGCATCATTAGACGGAGCGTGGGTCGTAACTAGTCGTTCATCTTCTATATCAAATTCATCAAAGGTAGTGTTTGATATTGAGCTGGACGGTTGATAGTGGAGAGTTGTTCTTCTCGTCGGTCTATCTGGGGCGAGTTTTGTCCTTGCTATGAGGCGATGATTACACTGGCTAACAAAAAAAATTTTTTTTTTCTTTCTCTAACATTTCTATGTTTTTCTGGTCAATTTTAATGCGCTGTTTTTAAATCTGCAAACCGTTTTTCTCTATCAGGTCGGGATCTCGAGAAATACGCAATTGAAGTTTTTTAACAACGCATACAGTATTATAACATCATTCGTACAAGAAGTATAACAGTTATGTAGGCTTGAATTTCTTTGCAGTCGACTTTCGTCGGTGAATGGCATGTGGTACATCGCGATGAAACATCCAACAATAATCGGCAAGCATGGTCACACTCCACCGTCCTTGATAACGTGACTCCATTACGGCGATATCTTGATGGAATCGTTCTCCATGTTCATCGCTGACTTCGCCAAGGTTGTCAGGGAAAAAGTCAAGATGCGAATCGAGCAAATGGATTTTGAGGGACATGTTACAGCCCATAATTCTGTATGCATCTATGCACTGCTTAACAATATGCACATAGTCGACAGATTTGTGATTTCCCAGAAAGTTATCGACGATCGATTTGAATGCCATCCATGCGTGAAGTTCACTACCATGTAACAAGTTCTCGAATTGTTTGTCTGCAATAACTTTCCTAATATGAGGTCCTACAAAGATACCTTCCTTTATCTTTGCATCGCTAACTTGCGGAAACTTTTCTCGAAGATAAGTGAAAGCTTTGCTCATTTTATCTAATGCTTTTACGAAATTCTTCATGAGCCCCAACTTTATATGTAACGGTGTTAAAATGATGCTGTCTTTGTTAACTAATGGCTCGTGTATTACATTTTTATGCCCGAGCTGCATACGATCCCTGATAGGCCACACCTTTCTTGCATAATGTTCCTGTCTGTTGCGGCTGTCCCATTCACATAGGAAGCAACAAAATTTAGTATACCCAGTCTGCATGCCCGTGAGAATTGCTATGACCTTTAGGTCTCCACAAATCCGCCATTGGTAGTCATTGTACTTTATTTTTGCCAAAAGTATAGCCATATTGTCATAAGTTTCTTTCATATGAACAGAGTAGGCGACTGGAATTTTGCAATAGCAAATGTCATCATCCATCTCAAAGTATTGAACAAGTTCTCTGTGTCTATGACGAAATTTAGATATCAAAGTATTGGGCGCTAAAAGATTCCATTCTTTGAGTCGCGAAACGAGTAATTCCACATGTCCTTTGGTAAGAGCGAGATCACGTATTAGATCTGAAAGGTTAATTAAGTGAACACCATCATTCACCGGTATATAATCCGAGTCAGAATTAGTTTCTGAAGCAGGTAAACTATCACTTTCTGATGGTTCATTGACGTCCAACGGATATTGTTCTGGTGGAACTGGGATCGGACACGTGATTGGATCACGAGACACTGGTTTCGAAACCGATTCAATATTTGGATAAACCACAGACTTTCTAGTTTTAAAAGTGAAACCATGGATATTTGTCAAGCAGAAGTAACAATCAGTAGCGTGATTTGTCTTGTTCATGCCATATTACTGGCACTCCAAAAGGCATCGACTTATGCTTCGGCGATTTTCGTAACCAACCTGCCAATGTATTTGCACAAAGTCGAACAAACTGCATTTGGCTTCCAAGATTTATTTGCATCATCAACTTTCGAATCGAAATAAAGTTCATATGCTTTCTTTAGTAATGGTGTAAAGTTTTTCTGGTGAACACGATCGGTAAAATATCCGCACACGTAACAGAACAGATCAGCTGAATTTCTACAACTTCTAGAAGCCATATTTCGCTCAGAATTATTTCAAAATACAGTAACTATTGGAAAAATAGCGTAACATATGTCATGCATCTTTTAGCAGTATAAAAAGTGGAATTATTTTGCATTTTATTAATTTTTAATAAGTTATGTAGTAAAAATGAAACGGAGCACATAACGGTTTCCCAAAAAATATATGTATTCACAAATATCTTAAAAACCTGACGTGATAGAGATAAACGGATTTCAAATTTGAAATCAGCGCAAAAAACTGACATAAGAACACTTATTCTTATATAAGAAAGAAAAATGTTGTTTGTCAGTGTTATCTTTCTTTAATTGTGTAACGTGCGCCTTTGTGGTTAAATTTTTCTCCTCATTCCATAAAATATAAATGGTTGGGGTGGTCGTCTCGAGGATCTTGTAACCGTCTGTCCAACGTGTGTCGAACTTTGAGTTTCGTACATGCTTTTTGTAATTTGCGGGTTCTCCAACGTGAAATTCTTCAAGGATGGCATTCTTGTCGTTTGTTCGCTGCATTTTCTTAACTTTAAAAGCTTTGGTAGAGTTGCGGTGTGCAATTTTATGTGCCTTGAACTTTTCTCAAATAATGATTTCGATGGGGTCTTCGCCTGAGTATTTCCGTTGTGGTTGTAATAAATTGTCAAGCGTAAATATTGGTTCTCTGCCGTAAAGCATGTAAAACGGAGACAGTCCGGTTGTATCATTAGTATCGCTTCAAGTGCTTGGTTTAGGTATAAATCCCAGTACTGTGTGTTATCTTGTATGTACTTCGCTAGGACGTCATGCATGGTCGAATGCATGCGTTCATTTCGGCCATTGGAGTGGGGCCTGTAGAAACTTGTAGTGGTGTGTTTTATGTTGAATTTTTTTAACATGTCCTTAAAAGGGTTCCCGACGAATTGTTTTCCATTGTCGGAAATTATTCTTTTTGGGCATCCGTGTCTTGGAATGAACTCTTGTAGGAAATTTTCTGTAACTGTGTAAGATGTTATATCTTTAAGTGGGTATGATTCCGGCCAAACGGAATACCGGTCTACCAGATGAAGAATGTATCGGTTGCCTGAATGGGTCAGAGAGTACGGTCCTGAAATATCGATGGAGACCGTTTCCATAGGAAAGTGAGGTGGTGACATCTCTTGTATTGGTGTTTTGTTGGGTCTCATGTTCATGGCTTTACAAATTTTGCAGGTTGCTACATATTCCACCACCCGTGTGTTACCGGGGCCCGAAAGGGGAGCAAAGAATAGTAACACTGTACCCTACCAGGCATGTCGTAAACAGCGACTAAGGAGGGTTGGGCATGGGGCTGGTTACCCCATCCCGTAAAAAACCTTTTTACCACAAAAACTTCAACAAACATGGACAAGTCAAATAAAGAATATAAATCAACTCAGCCGCCCAAGATAGAAGAAGGTCCTCTGAAAAGGAGGCGCATGAAGCAACCTAGAGAAAACCGAAAGGAGTCTGGGTTGCCGACTAACCTGTTTTCGTCTAGGAAAATCTCCAGGATTGGCACCTGGAATGTTCGCACTCTGTGTGAACAAGGGAAAACTGCACAGGTAGCAGCAGAAATGGAAATTACAGGATTTATATCCTGGGTCTCTGCGAGACACGGTGGAAAGGCATAGAGAAGAGGAGATTGATCACAGGAGAAATGGTGTTGTCCTCAGGACATGAGGAGGAAAGAGCCCACCACAGTGAAGGGGTGGCTCTAATGCTGTCCAAGGAAGCACAGGAGGCACTTATAGAATGGGAAGCATTGGGACCCCGAATTATAACAGCAAGGTTTAAATCAGCCAAAAAGAAAGTAAATATAAACATCATTCAGTGTTATGCACCAACAAACGATAAAGAAGAATATGTGAAA
Organism: Oreohelix idahoensis; assembly: GCA_024509875.1. Taxonomy (NCBI): domain Eukaryota; kingdom Metazoa; phylum Mollusca; class Gastropoda; order Stylommatophora; family Oreohelicidae; genus Oreohelix; species Oreohelix idahoensis. The sequence continues at coordinate 371,117 of JAMPIV010000529.1, forward strand.
GAAGACATTTACACCAGACTACAAAGTGTCTTGGACAATAAGAAAAGAAAGAACATCACAATTTTGATGGAGGACCTAAATGCGAAAATAGGAACAGACAACACTGGCTTTGAAGAAATTATGGGAAAGCATGGATTAGGTATGATGAACGAGAATGGGGAACTATTAGCAAACTTCTGTGCTTCAAATGAACTAGCTATAGGAGGAAGCATATTTCCACATAAAAGAATACATAAAGCAACATGGATATCACCAGACCACAGAACTGAGAATCAGATTGATCACATATGCATAAGCAAGAAGTTTAGGTCATCATTGCATGATGTGAAAGTATGTAGAGGAGCAGATGTTGCATCAGACCACCATCTTCTGTTGGCTAAAACAAAATTAAAACTCAAGAAATTTACAACAGCATATAGCCATAGACCACAGTGTAATGTGGGATATCTAAGAAATCAGGAAATAAGAGAAACATTTTCAATCACAGTATCCAACAAATACCAAGTACTCCAACAGCTGGAAGATGAAACAGATACGGAAGACCACTGGCAACAAGTAAAAAATATATGGAACGAGACATGTGAAGAAGTACTGAGAAAAAGAGAACATAGCACAAAGCATGGATAACAACAGAAACCATTAGTAAGATAGAAGACAGGGAAAACAAGAAAGCAGATTTAAACAGAAGCAAAACCAGAAGCTCCAAATCCAAGGCTCATGAAGTGTACATAGAAGCAAACAAAGAAGTAAGAAGAAACATCAAAAGAGACAAGATGAAATATATTGGTGATTTGGCAAGGGAAGCAGAGGAAGCTGCAGCCAAAGGAAATATAAGGGACCTGTACAGCAACACAAAGAAGCTAACAGGGAAATATAAGCAAGCAAAATGGCCTCATAAAAGATAAGAATGGAAAATTGCTTAGTAATATACAAGAACAAATGAAGAGATGGACAGAACATTTTGAGGAACTTCTCAAAAGACCATCTCCAACTAATCCCCCAGACATCCAGCCTGCAGAAGAGGAGCTACAAATCAGCTGTGAACGACCAAGTAGAGAAGAAATAAAGAAAGCCATAAAGCTTCTGAAAGATGGAAAAGCAGCTGGTCCAGATTGCATTCCAGCAGAGGCCATCAAAACAGATATTGATACTTCTACAGAGATATTATACAAACTACTTGGAAAAGTCTGGGAGAGAGAGCAAATACCAGCAGAATGGAAGGAAGGTTATCTGGTCAAGTTGCCTAAGAAGGGAAATTTACAAGACTGCACACATTTTGGAGGAATAATGTTACTATCAGTGCCAGCAAAAGTATTAAACAGAATCATCTTGGAGAGATTAAAAGAGTCCATAGACAAGCAACTGAGAAATGAACAAGCAGGTTTTCGACAAAATAGATCCTGTACAGACCAGATAGCCACATTGAGAATAATAGTTGAACAAAGTCTGGAATTGAATTCACCGCTATACATCGGATTCGTGGACTATGAATAGGCATTTGACAGTGTAGACAGAGAATCGCTTTGGAAATTGATGAGACATTATGGAGTTCCCATGAAGATCATTCTTAATAAAGAAGACCTATGAAGACATGACATGCAGAGTTCTTAATGAAGGACAACTTACAGAACCGTTTAGGATTAGGACGGAAGTGAGACAGGGATGCCTCTTGTCTCCATTTCTTTTCTTTCTAGCAATAGATTGGGTTATGAGAACATCGACATCACACAACAGAAATGGAATCCAGTGAAATCTGACTAAACAGCTTGATGATCTGGATTTCGCAGATGACTTGGCTCTTCTGTCCCATAACCATAATCAGATGCAAGAGAAAATGAAAATTTTCGATGAGAGGTCACAACAAGTGGGCCTGAAAATGCACAGGGAAAAGACAAAGATTATGAGAATAAATGCAAGAAATGATAACAAGGTTGAACTTGAAGAAACACCACTAAAAGATGTAGAATCGTCCACATATCTTGGAAGTAATATAGACAAAGTTGGAGGGACAGACTGTGATATCAAAATAAGAATACAAAAAGCAAGAGGAGCTTTCATTGCATTGGGAAACATATGGAGAACAAGAGAAATCAAGTCCAACACGAAAATAAAAATCTTCAACTCAAATGTGAAGTCAGTCCTATTGTATGGCTCTGAGACATGGAGAACAACAAAAACAACAACCAAAAAGCTACAGACTTTTATAAACGGGTGCTTGCGTAGAATAGAAGGACTGAAATGGTATGACAAAGTCACAAATGTGGAATTGATGACAAGAACCAGACAAGTGCCAGTGGAACAAGAGTTGAGAAAAAGACGCTGGCGATGGATAGGACACACATTGAGGAAACCTGGTGATAGCATTTCAAGCAGTCCTTGTTCTGGAATCCACAGGGAAAGAGAGGCAGAGGTAGACCAAAAAACACATGGAGAAGAGAACTGGAAACAGAGGTGAAAATGATGAGGAAAACATGGAAAGAACTTGAGCGGATGGCACAGGACAGGAAGACTTGGCATGTGTTTGTTGAAGGCCTATTCTCCTGGGGGAGCTAAAGGGTATTGATTGACATATTCCACGATATCTTTGTACATAGAGGACCAAAAATATCTCTTCTTGATAATATCTGTGGTTTTTTCGCTGCCCACATGTCCGTTCTCGTCATGAAATTGGGACAAAACCTTTGCGACTAAGTGCTGGGGACACACTTTTGTAAACGTCCTTCTTGTTTTTCATCTATGCGATATAGTACATTATCGAATGGCAAAATAGTAAAGTCCTTCACTTTGTTGGGGTGGTCTTTCACTTATTTGATTATCTTGATTGTTTCAGCATCTTTACGTTGCTCTGTATGGAAGTCGAAACCTTCTGCATTTTCTTGATTTGACTCGTGTGTATCTGTCATATGGTTTTCAGAACTGTCATGCCGTTGGTTGGAGTTAATTATGTTTATCTCCTTCGTGTTTTCATCTATTTCAGTGGAAGATGCAGGACCTTTGTTATGAGTGGTTTTCTGTAATGTGTCATCTAGATATGGAGTTCTTGAGAGGAGATCTGCACAGGTGTTAGACTTTCCTGCAATATATTCGTGTCATACGACTGTAAATGCATAGACCATACTTGGAGTTTCTTTGGCTGCTCCTGTGTTTTCGTTAGACAATTTAGCAACGGCTGATGATCCGTTCTGATAATCAACTTTGTTCCTCGCACGTAAAAGTCCAACTTTTGTATGGAGTAATGAATTGCATAGGCTTCACGTTCGGTGGTTGTCCAACGTTTCTGGGTTTTACTGAGTACATGGGAAATAAATGCTATAGGTCTTGCATTTGGAATATTAGGAAGGATTGGTTGCTCGTCATCTGTGGTAGGTTGTACCAGACAGGCTCCAATAGCTGTGTCGGATGCGTCTGTGTACAAAATCATGGGACAGGAGGTGTCCGGGTGGGCTAGTAACGGTATGGTTGTGAGTGCTGACTTCAAGTATTCAAAGGATCTTTGACATTCGTCTCACCATTTAAAACGGGCATATTTCTTCGTTGAGGCTATCAGGGGCTCAGCTATTTTGGAAAAATTGATGATACTTCGTCTATAGTACCCACAGCATCCCAAGAAACCTTTTATTTGTCGTAGGTCCTGGGACTGGGCATCTCTCGGATATCTTTTATCTTGTCTTCGTCGGGTCTGATGCCTGCTTCATTAATAACAAACTCGAGGTACTTCGTCTCTGTCTTTAAGAAGTCACATTTACTTAGTTTCAGTTTGATCCTGTGTTGTCTTAATCGGTCAAACACCTTCTCTACATGCTGTAAATGTTCTTCAATTGATCCGCCAGTGTGAATGAGTATATCATTTTTATAAACTAGTGCATACTTTTGCATATCCTTTTGCACCTCATCCATCAACGACATGTACGTGGCGGGGCTACCTTTCAGGCCAAAGGGCATCACATTCCATGCGAAACTTCATACGTGTGTACAAAACGTAGATTTCTGCTTGGCCTCTGGTGACATGGGGATGCACCAGAAACCGGAACGGGCGTCCAACGTGGTGCAGTATTTTGAATTACCCAACGTTGCCAGTATGTCGTCGATTCTTGGCAAAGGGTACGAGATAACTTTAGTGATACGATTTAGAGTACCGTAGTGTGGTAGGGTGGGCGAGATGATGATGATGATTATATTGTGATATTTGATCTCTCTCTTTTCACACTCGCACCGACCCGAACAACAATAAAACTCTTGATTGTAGAGGCAGGGGCTGTATTTATTTTTACAACCCATTCAGTGACTCAACAAACATTAAACAAATAAACCAACGAACATAACAAAACAAAACAAAACACCCAGCATGTGCCCGATTGCTAATTCTGGAGAAGCAAACAAAGCAACGACTGGTTAAAATCATAATAGTTAAATAATGATACTCTCACCTGTCAAACAGTCCTTCCACGTGTACTACCTGACACCCTCAACTATCACACACGCACACACATGCGTGTCGTCCAATGCGACTAGTAAGGTGTTGTGCGTGAGGCTGGCAATCTCACCATGTAACATCGGTTGCTACCGAAACCACTACTGCAAGAGCACACACTCAGCTATCACACACACACACATTCATGCTTGTCGTCCAATGCGACTAGTACGGTGTTGTGCATGAGGCTAGCAATCTCACCATGTAACACAGATTTCTACCGAAACCACTACTGCAAGAGCACACACTCAGCTATCACACACACACACACACACACACACTCATGCATGTCATCCAATGAGACTAGTATGGTGTTGTGCATGAGGCTGGCAACCTCACCGTGTAACACAGATTGCTACCGAAACTACTACTGCACGAGCATCTGAACGCTTCATACGGATGAAACCACACTGGTGGCCCCATGCTCCCTCAGGAGCGGAGAAGAGAAATATATATCTTCAAGTGAGCCCACGCGCTCTCACAAACCATTCTTCACATAACCATAATTAAATAATAATCAACTGGACATAAAATAATATTCTTCTATATGCACGACAAATACTCTCCTTAATGAGAATAAACCACCACCTCGCAAATGGTCCATCTCAATATTCGTCACTGTCCTCTGAACATGTCGTAAGTGGCGACTGGTGCGCCTGGTAACAAGCGTGTCGTATATGACCCCTGATGAGATTGGGAACTCATCACACGAAACACATCGTTACCGTCACCGAAACAACCACAGCAATAGCATCAAAATGCTTATTGTGGGCCTGTAATGGACACCAGCTGCATTGGTGTTTCCATGCTCCGCCGGGAGCAAACAGAGAAACACCTGTCTCAACGTGCCTTACGCCTAACGCACGCTCTCCAGAAATCTAAATACATATTCTCACTTCAAAGTAACCCATAAATATATATACAGTAGAATAATCAATAATCGTGAAATACACTCAATTACTTTTACATTAAGGAATACAATATAATTATTCTCGACTTAAACAAAACTGGAACTAAATACACAACGTGTCACATGGCGTAACATTTACCACGCGGGGCGGGTTATTCCGACTCGCTGGCGCCGCTTTTTATACAGTCCTCGCCACGTGGGTGCCATCTTGCTATTGTTAATCTTATCTAAATTCCAGTGAAATAGCTTCATACCATATCTGCCTTTCTGATGAATGAAATAATCGCTCTTAAACTTTCACATCTATCTATCTATCTTTTTATCTCATTAAACATTAAAATAGCCACATCGATATTATTTCAGAATTATATAAAACTAATTCTAATTTAAATTAACTCACGTGCTCAAGGCATTTACAGCTTGGCTCTGTGTGTCTTACTTTGTTCTCTCTGGGCGGCTGTGGCAAAGTAGGCCCGCTTGCCGGCCGCTATCTCTTTTATTAGCCCAGGTCGAATCACTCACTTTACTGCGCGCTAGGCGTATTGATTTGGCCGCATAAACAACACTCGCGATTATTTGCTTTAGAAGGGCCGAAAACAGAAATATACACAACTATTTCTAGAGCAAAAACACAATTCTACACCACAACTTAATTTTAAGGCATTATTATGGCCTTTTCATCAATCTTGAAGACTTTTTACATCTCAGCATGCTTCGCGCACTTCTAAAATATGGGCTATAAATATGCCAAAAACAGGAAGGGGGCGGATGTCTTTTCCGCCCCATCACATATCTCCCTCCTGATTTTGTTGTCGTCCCGACAACATCACTACCTCTGGCGCTTCAGTCGAAATCTCTCGGATCGTTGGTGCTGCACAGGACTCTTTATGAACGGCGATGCTTTGTGCTCAGATTCTGTAATCGGTACAACCCGGCTGGGGACTCTCTTGGTCGTCATGTTCCTACGTTGTCGGACTGGCAGTTGCTGTGATCTAGAAGACTCGCTCACCTGTGCCGCGTCGCTGTCTGCCCGTGACATCTGCCTGTCAGTGCTTGCAGCTGTCGACTTTGAAGGGAGATCACTCTTGACGTGTTTTCCACTCATTTTGTGTGAACGGTGGCTTACGTTCCCGCCAATCTGCCTTTGATGAGTCTCCTCTGCTGAACCTTGATTTGCACTCCCTCCTATCTGCTTAGGACGGGTTTCCTCCCTTAGACAACGGCCAATTCTCTCGGCGCCCTTAGTGTGACAGTTGTCGTGGCCATCTCTTGGCTTGCGCCCTAAAGGCAACCTCGTTGTGGCAGTACGTCTCGGGAAAGAGCGCCTTGAGGGACAGGCGGCTATCAAGTGTTCAGTGGACTTGCATCGAAAACATCGCTTCGGAAGCGGGCCTTGAGGGCACTTGGCTGCCATGTGATCTGCCAGGTCTCCACAATTGTAGCATCTTATCTTTCTGGGATTCCTCTGTGCCATGGGTCGCCCCCTGCTGCCCTTACACTCTTGACCGCCAATGTCGCATACATAAATTGCTTCCATGCCCTGGACCGATGGTTTGCTGTCAAACTCTACTCGTTCATTCCTCGCCAGACTCCGGAATCCCTTTCTGAAGATCTTGGTTTGATGTACGAATACATCAATACCTCCATCATCTGGCGTGATGAACCCCCATCCCCTGTGGACACTATACCACTTGCACATCCCTTTTCGCCTTGTCGGTGCCACTGCGTTTATTGGTGCTGTCAGCTCACAGCTTTCATTGACGACAGCCTGACTCTCACATACAAGGAGGGCTAGTTGCGGTTCCTGCGGACACACCTCCTCGTCTTGCGTTGGCTGTTCCCGCGGACACACCTCCTCGTCTTGCGTTGGCTGGCATGGTGCTCTCTTTCTCTGCACCTCCTCTTGTGCTGGCGAACTGGACTGTGTCATCTGTGCTAACTAGAACTTTAGAAGAGATAATTCTGCTTTGAGCGCCTCCTCTTCACTGTGGGCTTCTGGACTTGCTATCTGCACCAGTGTCTCTGGCTTTTTGCCTCCCAAGAAAACAGAACATTCCCCAGACCCCTGACTCCCGGCCTGGAAATTCCTGGTCATCTCACTGACTGGTGGTTGCTCGCTGTAGGCTCTTTCTATTATCTTGAGTAACTGCTCAGGGCTGGCCTTGGCTCCGCCATGTATCCGTAATTCTCTAGATACCCATGGTGTAACGTTGTTCCAGATCATGTCTAGCTTGTCTTCTGCCCAAAAAGACGCCACCTTCCACGCGGCCTCTACATCTTCCACAAACTCTTGCCAAGTGGGACTCCCCTCTCCACTAAATAACTTTATCTCTGGCCCCTTCACGTACACTACCTTCACAGGCATATTAGCCATCTTGCTGCAGGAATGCACTGCTGGGTGTTTACAATATTTGTTCGTTTGCTGTTTGCTCAGTGTCACTGTCTGCCTGATCCTGTCGACGACGCCAATTGTGGTAGGGTGGGCGAGATGATGACTATGATTATATTGTGATATTTGATCTCTCTCTTTTCACACTCGCACCGACCCGAACAACAATAAAACTCTTGATTCTAGAGGCAGGGGCTGTATTTATTTTTACAACCCATTCAGTGACTCAACAAACATTAAACAAATAAACCAACGAACATAACAAAACAAAACAAAACACCCAGCATGTGCCCGATTGCTAATTCTGGAGAAGCAAACAAAGCAACGACTGGTTAAAATCATAATAGTTAAATAATGATACTCTCACCTGTCAAACAGTCCTTCCACGTGTACTACCTGACACCCTCAACTATCACACACGCACACACATGCGTGTCGTCCAATGCGACTAGTAAGGTGTTGTGCGTGAGGCTGGCAATCTCACCATGTAACATCGGTTGCTACCGAAACCACTACTGCAAGAGCACACACTCAGCTATCACACACACACACACACACTCATGCATGTCGTCCAATGAGATTAGTATGGTGTTGTGCATGAGGCTGGCAACCTCACCGTGTAACACAGATTGCTACCGAAACTACTACTACACGAGCATCTGAACGCTTCATACGGATGAAACCACACTGGTGGCCCCATGCTCACTCAGGAGCGGAGAAGAGAAATATATATCTTCAAGTGAGCCCACGTGCTCTCACAAACCATTCTTCACATAACCATAATTAAATAATAATCAACTGGACATGGATATAAAATAATATTCTTCTATATGTACGACAAATACTCTCCTTAATGAGAATAAACCACCACCTCGCAACTGGTCCATCTCAATATTCGTCACTGCCCTCTGAACATGTCGTAAGTGGCGACTGGTGCGCCTGGTAACAAGCGTGTCGTATATGACCCCTGATGAGATTGGGAACTCATCACACGAAACACATCGTTACCGTCACCGAAACAACCACAGCAATAGCATCAAAATGCTTATTGTGGGCCTGTAATGGACACCAGCTGCATTGGTGTTTCCATGCTCCGCCGGGAGCAAACAGAGAAACACCTGTCTCAACGTGCCTTACGCCTAACGCACGCTCTCCAGAAATCTAAATACATATTCTCACTTCAAAGTAACCCATAAATATATATACAGTAGAATAATCAATAATCGTGAAATACACTCAATTACTTATTACATTAAGGAATACAATATAATTATTCTCGACTTAAACAAAACTGGAACTAAATACACAACGTGTCACATGGCGTAACATTTACCACGCGGGGCGTGTTATTCCGACTCGCTGGCGCCGCTTTTTATACAGTCCTCGCCACGTGGGTGTCATCTTGCTATTGTTAATCTTATCTAAATTCCAGTGAAATAGCTTCATACTATATCTGCCTTTCTGATGAATGAAATAATCGCTCTTAAACTTTCACATCTATCTATCTATCTTTTTATCTCATTAAACATTAAAATAGCCACATCGATATTATTTCAGAATTATATAAAACTAATTCTAATTTAAATTAACTCACGTGCTCAAGGCATTTACAGCTTGGCTCTGTGTGTCTTACTTCGTCTGTTCTCTCTGAGCGGCTGTGGCAAAGTAGGCCTGCTTGCCGGCCGCTATCTCTTTTATTAGCCCAGGTCGAATCACTCACTTTACTGCGCGCTAGGCGTATTGATTTGGCCGCATAAACAACACTCGCGATTATTTGCTTTAGAAGGGCCGAAAACAGAAATATACACAACTATTTCTAGAGCAAAAACACAATTCTACACCACAACTTAATTTTAAGGCATTATTATGGCCTTTTCATCAATCTTGAAGACTTTTTACATCTCAGCATGCTTCGCGCACTTCTAAAATACATGGGCGATAAATCTGCCCAAAAACAGGAAGGGGGCGGGTGTCTTTTCCGCCCCATCACATATCTCCCTCCTGATTTTGTTGTCGTCCCGACAACATCACTACCTCTGGCGCTTCAGTCGAAATCTCTCGGATCGTTGGTGCTGCACAGGACTCTTTATGAACGGCGATGCTTTGTGCTCAGATTCTGTAATCGGTACAACCCGGCTGGGGACTCTCTTGGTCGTCATGTTCCTACGTTGTCGGACTGGCAGTTGCTGTGATCTAGAAGACTCGCTCACCTGTGCCGCGTCGCTGTCTGCCCGTGACATCTGCCTGTCAGTGCTTGCAGCTGTCGACTTTGAAGGGAGATCACTCTTGACGTGTTTTCCACTCATTTTGTGTGAACGGTGGCTTACGTTCCCGCCAATCTGCCTTTGATGAGTCTCCTCTGCTGAACCTTGATTTGCACTCCCTCCTATCTGCTTAGGACGGGTTTCCTCCCTTAGACAACGGCCAATTCTCTCGGCGCCCTTAGTGTGACAGTTGTCGTGGCCATCTCTTGGCTTGCGCCCTAAAGGCAACCTCGTTGTGGCAGTACGTCTCGGGAAAGAGCGCCTTGAGGGACAGGCGGCTATCAAGTGTTCAGTGGACTTGCATCGAAAACATCGCTTCGGAAGCGGGCCTTGAGGGCACTTGGCTGCCATGTGGTCTGCCAGGTCTCCACAATTGTAGCATCTTATCTTTCTGGGATTCCTCTGTGCCATGGGTCGCCCCCTGCTGCCCTTACACTCTTGACCGCCAATGCCGCATACATAAATTGCTTCCATGCCCTGGACCGATGGTTTGCTGTCAAACTCTACTCGTTCATTCCTCGCCAGACTCCGGAATCCCTTTCTGAAGATCTTGGTTTGATGTACGAATACATCAATACCTCCATCATCTGGCGTGATGAACCCCCATCCCCTGTGGACACTATACCACTTGCACATCCCTTTTCGCCTTGTCGGTGCCACTGCGTTTATTGGTGCTGTCAGCTCACAGCTTTCATTGACGACAGCCTGACTCTCACATACAAGGAGGGCTAGTTGCGGTTCCTGCGGACACACCTCCTCGTCTTGCGTTGGCTGTTCCCGCGGACACACCTCCTCGTCTTGCGTTGGCTGGCATGGTGCTCTCTTTCTCTGCACCTCCTCTTGTGCTGGCGAACTGGACTGTGTCATCTGTGCTAACTGGAACTTTAGAAGAGATAATTCTGCTTTGAGCGCCTCCTCTTCACTGTGGGCTTCTGGACTTGCTATCTGCACCAGTGTCTCTGGCTTTTTGCCTCCCAAGAAAACAGAACATTCCCCAGACCCCTGACTCCCGGCCTGGAAATTCCTGGTCATCTCACTGACTGGTGGTTGCTCGCTGTAGGCTCTTTCTATTATCTTGAGTAACTGCTCAGGGCTGGCCTTGGCTCCGCCATGTATCCGTAATTCTCTAGATACCCATGGTGTAACGTTGTTCCAGATCATGTCTAGCTTGTCTTCTGCCCAAAAAGACGCCACCTTCCACGCGGCCTCTACATCTTCCACAAACTCTTGCCAAGTGGGACTCCCCTCTCCACTAAATAACTTTATCTCTGGCCCCTTCACGTACACTACCTTCACAGGCATATTAGCCATCTTGCTGCAGGAATGCACTGCTGGGTGTTTACAATATTTGTTCGTTTGCTGTTTGCTCAGTGTCACTGTCTGCCTGATCCTGTCGACGACGCCAATTGTGGTAGGGTGGGCGAGATGATGACTATGATTATATTGTGATATTTGATCTCTCTCTTTTCACACTCGCACCGACCCGAACAACAATAAAACTCTTGATTCTAGAGGCAGGGGCTGTATTTATTTTTACAACCCATTCAGTGACTCAACAAACATTAAACAAATAAACCAACGAACATAACAAAACAAAACAAAACACCCAGCATGTGCCCGATTGCTAATTCTGGAGAAGCAAACAAAGCAACGACTGGTTAAAATCATAATAGTTAAATAATGATACTCTCACCTGTCAAACAGTCCTTCCACGTGTACTACCTGACACCCTCAACTATCACACACGCACACACATGCGTGTCGTCCAATGCGACTAGTAAGGTGTTGTGCGTGAGGCTGGCAATCTCACCATGTAACATCGGTTGCTACCGAAACCACTACTGCAAGAGCACACACTCAGCTATCACACACACACACACACACTCATGCATGTCGTCCAATGAGATTAGTATGGTGTTGTGCATGAGGCTGGCAACCTCACCGTGTAACACAGATTGCTACCGAAACTACTACTACACGAGCATCTGAACGCTTCATACGGATGAAACCACACTGGTGGCCCCATGCTCACTCAGGAGCGGAGAAGAGAAATATATATCTTCAAGTGAGCCCACGTGCTCTCACAAACCATTCTTCACATAACCATAATTAAATAATAATCAACTGGACATAAAATAATATTCTTCTATATGTACGACAAATACTCTCCTTAATGAGAATAAACCACCACCTCGCAACTGGTCCATCTCAATATTCGTCACTGCCCTCTGAACATGTCGTAAGTGGCGACTGGTGCGCCTGGTAACAAGCGTGTCGTATATGACCCCTGATGAGATTGGGAACTCATCACACGAAACACATCGTTACCGTCACCGAAACAACCACAGCAATAGCATCAAAATGCTTATTGTGGGCCTGTAATGGACACCAGCTGCATTGGTGTTTCCATGCTCCGCCGGGAGCAAACAGAGAAACACCTGTCTCAACGTGCCTTACGCCTAACGCATGCTCTCCAGAAATCTAAATACATATTCTCACTTCAAAGTAACCCATAAATATATATACAGTAGAATAATCAATAATCGTGAAATACACTCAATTACTTTTACATTAAGGAATACAATATAATTATTCTCGACTTAAACAAAACTGGAACTAAATACACAACGTGTCACATGGCGTAACATTTACCACGCGGGGCGTGTTATTCCGACTCGCTGGCGCCGCTTTTTATACAGTCCTCGCCACGTGGGTGTCATCTTGCTATTGTTAATCTTATCTAAATTCCAGTGAAATAGCTTCATACTATATCTGCCTTTCTGATGAATGAAATAATCGCTCTTAAACTTTCACATCTATCTATCTATCTTTTTATCTCATTAAACATTAAAATAGCCACATCGATATTATTTCAGAATTATATAAAACTAATTCTAATTTAAATTAACTCACGTGCTCAAGGCATTTACAGCTTGGCTCTGTGTGTCTTACTTCGTCTGTTCTCTCTGAGCGGCTGTGGCAAAGTAGGCCTGCTTGCCGGCCGCTATCTCTTTTATTAGCCCAGGTCGAATCACTCACTTTACTGCGCGCTAGGCGTATTGATTTGGCCGCATAAACAACACTCGCGATTATTTGCTTTAGAAGGGCCGAAAACAGAAATATACACAACTATTTCTAGAGCAAAAACACAATTCTACACCACAACTTAATTTTAAGGCATTATTATGGCCTTTTCATCAATCTTGAAGACTTTTTACATCTCAGCATGCTTCGCGCACTTCTAAAATACATGGGTGATAAATCTGCCCAAAAACAGGAAGGGGGCGGGTGTCTTTTCCGCCCCATCACAGTAGTCATAGCAGAAACGTGATGATCCATCTTTCTTGGCTACTATCACTATCGGTGATGACCACTGGGACCTTGATCTCTCTATTATCCCGCAGCCAACATCTCGGTAACGGAATTTTCGACAATCTCTGTATTTTTTAGTGGGTATGATATGGTTTAAAAAGGATAGGTTCCTCAGTTGTTGTGTGGATCTCCATTTGGAATGTGGTTGTTCTGTCAAGTTCCATATCATTAAGAGCGAAAACATCTTGATGTTTGGTGATGAATTTAGTCAGTCTTTGTTTATGCTGCTCTGTGGTGTTTAATGTTTCGTGCAGTTGTGACAGTCTGTGTGACTTGTTTGTTTGATCTTTTGGCTTGTTATGTGGAGGCGGCTGATCAACTGGTGCGCTCTCTCTCTTTCACTACGGCTATTTACTTGTGCGCTCTCTCTTTTACTACGGCCATTTACCCATCTGGTTGTTTGGCAGGACATCAATGGTTTTATTCGTCCTGGTAGGTGATGGTTGTGATAAGAGTTTCCCTTCTGTGGATTGGAGTGACTTCGATTTCTAGCAATGTAACTGATATTGTTAGGTTTCTTCCTTTCATGGTTCTGGGTAGGGAATGAAACAACTCGATCATTCTGCGATCTACCATCATTCGTAGTGTATGAGGTTCTGCGAAGGCTGCTTACTCTATGTTTTTGCAACCTGGGTTGATTCTGTGTAACTAGGTTTACAATGTTCCTCATGGGGTTATGTCTTTTCTCAGGGGACAGTGTATTCTGGTAGGCTTCTCTAATGATCCCTTGATCAACTATATCTGCGTAGTGAAACTGATAATTGGTTTCCGGTCGTCTTCCCGTTTTATTTTTTCGGATGTTATGATAATATTCGGTGCCATCCGTGTATACCATTGTTCTGTTCGGTGCTCCCGGGTGTCCTGCGGGCAGTTGGTTAGCATGTGTTGGTCTCTCCATCGCTTTCCTTGGGGGTACTATGGTGTGTCGATGTTCTTGCGCTGAACCGTGGGCGCGGCGGGGGTGTATTGTGGGGTCTGACTCGGGGACAGGAACTGATGGATATGGTTCTGCGAAGTGATGTGTTGTTTATGACACCTCCTATCTGACACTGATCGAGTAGATATATGTATTTGGCGACTTCGTTGCGACCAATATTCTGTTTTTGCGCTATGAATTTTGCCTGTGGTGGTTCGGTCCTTGTTTGTGATCCTGCACGTCCTTATCTCATCATTCTTATCTCTAGACCTATCGTGCCATGCAGCAGAGTCAATGGGGTGGCGTGGAAAACTTTGTGGGATTGATGGATGTGACTCTCGTCTGCCTTGTGTCGGTTAGTGTTGCCTTGCTCAGTTTTGCAGGCGTCCCGTATCGAGGATGATTGTACTTGAGCTATGATAGCACCTCTAGCAATGGTTGTCATTTTTACCAGATGTGTTGACTATCATGACTGGGAAGTCTCTGTTTGGTTGTGACTTCTGTTATCCCTTCCGTGATAAACAGCATTGGGTCTTCATTTATATCTTCTCCCGGTATGGGCTCAACGTGAATTGTTTGTCCAGGTTTTATATATTGTGATGCTTTGATCCTGCCATTGGCTATCACTAGTGAATTTGGTAAGATGGTAACCGGGCTGTTAAACGGATTAAGGATGCTATGTGTATATCATCTTGGAGTTCTACATATTCCTCATTTAATTTTATTTTCCGGAGATCAAAATATATCCGGGCTTGATGTTGCGACAAAAAGTCTCTTCCCAGGATAAAATTTCTGCTTATGCCTCTAGTGATAACGAATGCATGTTTTATCATCTGGCTGCCAATCTTGAATGTGATATGGGCAGTGCCTAAGAATTTCAATTCTTCCCCTGTTACTGAGGCCACGTATGTTCTGGAATGCTGGAACTGTACGTATTTCTTTATTTGCTTATAAAGTTATTCTACGAGGCTTACAGATGCTCCAGTATCTATGAGTGCTCTGTAATATTTGTTCCCAATGGTGATCAGACAGGAACTCGGGTCTGGATGTATGGGGACTTCATTTTGAGTTATATCAGTCAGAACTATTTGTGGTTCCTCTGTTATTGGATGGATTTCATTTAGTTTTCGTTGTTTTTTATTTCGTGTTTGGGACCTATGGTTGGAGCTTTTGTTGTTGCTATTTCCTCTTCGGAGACGGCTAGAGATCCCTCATAACGCGTGCCAAGTCCGTTTCCCTGCATTGGACGACTTCTGGAGAAACTGTGCTGGATATTGGTTCTTTGTTGTCCATAATTGTGATTTTCTTGTGGATAGTGTTGTTGACTTTGGTATCCGCCATCTCTTGAGTTCTGCCATTGATTAACCGGAAACTGCCTGTGATGTTTGTCTGAGTTTCTGCTTTTGCAATTTTTAGACGTATGTCCTTTTTTATTACAATTAAAGCAGATGATTGTGGGCACGTTGTGCACATTCTGTCTTTGTACTGGTCCGTATGAATTCTGTTGTACCTTGTGAAAAAACGTCTGAACATGATCTTTTGTGTGATCTCTCACATCTTCAGTCCTCCGACAGTATCCTTTCTTTTTTCTTCATTTTTCTCACTCATTGCTTTTATTTGGCATAAATCATGCCTTTTCATTCATTATTTTCACTATTTTGCTCTATGCTGGACATAGCATGGTGAAGTCTCTAACACGCCACTCCCCTATTGCAGTATTTGCTACGAAAGTATTTGCTATAGGGCTGTCTTTATCTTGTTTGCCACTCCTCAGACGCGTTTACGTTCCGCCAGCTGAACTGTGGTATTATCGTAACAATACCCAGTCGTAAGACCAGTCACCCGCTTATCGCATAATCCGTCTGACCACCTGTGGAAACGTGTCGGGCAAATATTTGACCCCATTGGAAAGCTGTTGATCATGTTGACACAAGCTTGTATTGTGCGTACGCTGAAAGAAGACAACACTGTCTGACCAGACATCTGTCTGGCGGAGGCATGCAGATAAAGAGGATAATTAGATAATATGTCGGGACAGACATCTGGGCGGAAGTCATTACGCCAGAAACACAGCGTCACACTATTGTGATAGACGGAGGTGCGCCGGAAGTCTTATGTAACGATTTGACATCACTGTTGTAAGAGGCCACGCGTGTATATTACAATTAATATTTTCAAATACGCGTGGGATGAGTAATGATAAACTTCCCCACCCAAACAGTGCTAGATAGATTTGATTGGTTCGCCAGAAGCTACAATGAATTGAATGGAACATTCATCAGGAAACACAGCTGGGATTTAAAACTCCGGATTGTGAGATATACTGTAGAAATCAGACACAGAACAGCACAGACTGCATCGCAGCGTTAACTAAACACGTCCTACAAGCCAGAGGAAAGAGGATAGGACTTACAATTCCAAGAAGAACCAGATCAAGTATTAGGCAACTTTAGAATTTACAAGTAAACCCGCAATTTTAATACAAGACTGGAAACTTGGGAATTTTATCACAAGGAGTCAGAGTGGAATTTTAACAAAATTTCCCAGACAGTTTTCATAAAACACCTGCCGTCAGAGGAATTAACCCATATTTCCCAGACCTAAGTGATTCGAACAGCATCTAACTAAAGGGCTATGTGTCCATTCTAAATCTGTGCCAGGAGAAGGGTGTATTCCCAAAATTTTGGGGTAAGTGTAAACATATTATTTACTAATGTAAATTTTACAGGTTTCTTACTAAGTGGTTATATATGAGGCTAGCAACCTCAACATATGAAACTAGTATTTGCATGAACCACTACAGCAAGAGCTGGTGATTGTTTCTGACTAGTCGTGCGGGAAACCCAACAGCAGAGATGACCCCAGAACTCAGATGGGTGTAAGGATGAGTAATTGGTGATGATTACACCATATGTGCCTAAAGTGTATCATATTATCTTGTGAGCATTATGTACCTTTTTAATTGTAATTCAGGCAAATCATTATTCATGCACTCCAGACGCAATTTCCTAGTTGACACCCAGAAGGATATTGGTGAATTTTCATCATATCCCCTGATTTACATTGTGTGCTCGGAAATTTAATTCTTCTGAGAGGTTAACATTGGTGGGTGGAGCGCATGACAATGGGCCTGTTAGTTTGCGGAGAACATATGTACTCAGCAGAAGGCATGTGTTTCTATCTGTCACAGTTTGTGGTTACAAGCCACCAGACGACTGTGGTAATAACGCCGCTAGTGTGAGAGAAGGGCATCACCACCAACCGCCGAAATCAGACAAATTGAGTGAACAAGTGCCCTCATCACTGTCACGAGAGGGTAGATGTTATTGAAATTACTAAGTATCCTAGTCACAAAGTTGTATCAGGTGATACCAGGATAGGGCGAGATAAGAGTGTGGTCTAATAAGTAATACCCCCTTCTCTGAAAAGAGTAAGGGTGTATAGACATCAAAGGTAGTATCAAGCTGTATAAGTTCCTAGAGAAAATGGTAATATTTTACTGTAAGTTCCTACTTGCCCCTCCCCAGATACTCCTCTGTTAATTGTAGTATTATTATTATTATTAACTGTGCTAGGGGTATTAACTAAATTATCTACCAACAAGAACTGTAACTTAACTTAAATAATTTAAGTAAGTCTGCTGGTAAATATATAGAATTTATTTTTACAAGTATTATTTTCTGCTTGAAAATCTTTCAAGAAACTCAAAATTCAATTTACAAAATTAAATAAATAAACATTTGAAAATTGTTCAAAAAATTATCAAAAGTCTCTGAATTTTTTAGAAGGTTCTTTCTTGGTTGAACTCACTCAGGTGGTAGAAGGTTTGCATGTTAAGCTTAATTTTATGTAGCTCACAGCTCCAGAATTTTTTCAAGTACTAACTAGAATGTTTGACTAGCTAAAAGCACTCGAACTTCATCATTTTATTTCACTATACTGTGGTGGATTTGAATAAACTGATCAGTAGCCTTGTGCGGCTACTTAGCTTCAAGTCTTGATTTAGTAGTCTGTTCCACCTTGGGTCGGGTAAGAAAACTGTGTCTCCTCCAGGCCTTAGGATTTGGGTAACTGTCCCTCTAATAATCAAAGGGCGCTTGCACCGCTAGATCCTATAGTAGAGTCTGACTCCTTTAGGTGGAAGTTAATTGCAGGATGCAACATGAAATATATTTAATTTCACCACTATACTGCCTATCTCTATCTCTTTATCTCAGAAGTAGGAGATGAGAGATAGTTTCAGACGACAGAGTGCAGGTAGACGCCCAGGTCACATCAAGTCAGAATTAACCTAACTCAGTTCACTGTGAATACAATTTTCTCCAAATCCTTAGTTAGAGCCATTTGTCCATGATTCGCCTCCATAAAGTTATTAGGTTTTGTGAAACAATACTAAGTGATATATCAATCAATACAGTAAAACAATTTCTTTCATCCTTCCTTATATTCCTGGTGTGTGGTCCATTCCATCAAGAAATAATTCTTTAAAAGCTTTTCTAAAACTATGAACTCACTCTTGCTTCCATTCGCAATTTATTTAAATAGACACACGCTTGTAAGGCCACCAGACATACATCGTAGTTTGCTAACACATTCTACACATTTCCTAACGCACCCTGTAATTAATCAATAGAAATATATATATATATATATATATATATATATATATATATATATATATATATATATATATATATATATATATATATATATATATATATATTCTTTCTTACCCTCAGGCACATACAGACGAGCTGTTAATGGTTATACTGGTCTGCTCTCAGATGCAGTTGGCAAAGGCACTCTTCATTAACACTTTTTAGCACTCGCTGTGATTTGAATTTTTATTATGGCCTCGATTTTTTATTTAGGGCACATCCTATATATAGCCCAAGGTCGGACGCCAGAGGGAGCTTACTACCCAAAGTGTGTTTTGTGTTCCAAAATTGTATGCAAAATCTGCTTATGTGTACAAATCAGGAAAACTAAGATTTTATTTATCTACGTTATTCCTGGAGCGATTTTAATCATCTAAGGCTTAAAATATGCTCTGAATTATCCTTTAACTTTCTAACTAAGTGTCTTTATATTACATTCTTTAGTTTTGCGTAGCCTAAACAGCAAAATTATGGACCAACCTGATGTCTCGATGCCTTTCACTAGAGATTTCTCTATTACTATATCACTTCCCGTAGAAATCTTATTACTAACGGGTAGAGCATCATTCCTAGTATTGTATTAGTGACCTCTTCTAGGTGGTACTTCTCTCCTAAAGCTGTAGTTAAATTCCAATCCCAACTGGTTTGTACAAAATTGGAGATCGCCATTGTATACTATTTCGTTATTTGTAAACACTGCATAAAGGTTCGTTTTCATTGGTTCTCTCTGCATCCTTCTATTTCCAAAGTATGGCGTGCAGTTTGGGTAAAGAATACTTGGTTGTGAATCCGACTTCACGACAATCACCAAGAAGTGACAAAAACCACGGCTGCAGGACTCATCTGGAGCTAAGTTTTATGTAACAGGCTACAACAAAAAATCAAAGACATTCTAAAGCCCATTCTAAACCTCAATGAGGAAACTTTAATTTCAATTTTCACCCAATTTTCCATATTTATTTTCCCATGTTACAGACTAATTGAATATTAAATTTGTTGTCATCATCATCATCAGTTGCCATCTCCACAACGGAGGTTGGCTGTAATGGATCTCCAACGTCTTCTGTCTCTTGTCTTGGTGGTACACTCTGATAGACTCTTTCCCGTCCATCTCTTGATGTTATCTTCCCACTTATAGCGCTGTCTTCCCCTTGCACGTTTGCCTTCAACTCTCCCTTCTGTTATGGTCTTCTGCAAGGTGTTATGCCTTTTATGTGGCCAAAGTATTTTAGCTGCCGAACTTTGACCTCTCTCATTAGTTCTCTTTTCATACCTAGATTTTCTAGGACCTCCTTATTTGTTTTCATCTCTTTCCATGAGATACGCCCCATTCTTCTATATATCCACATTTCAAGAGCCTCAATTCTTTCTTCCAAATGCTTATTCATCGTCCATGTTTCTGCACCATACAGAAATGCAGAATATATATAACACTTTATGATTCTCAGTTTTAATTTATGAGATAACTGTTTGGATGTCAGTATATGTTTCATGTTGTTGAATGTAGCTTTGGCCATTCCTATTCTCTTCTTGATTTCTGTTTCACATCTGCCATCTTCTGTTATTATATGACCAAGATATACGTAGCTCTTGACTTGTTCCAGGATTTTCCCATTTACGCTTATCTTTAATGTGGGTTTATCGTCTGTTTTGCTAATTATCATAGTTTTAGTTTTCTCAATATTAATGTCGAGTCCATATTCATGACTTATACTGTTCACTTGCTTCACTAGTTCTTGTAACTCCTGTTCGCTTTCAGCTAACAACACGGTATCATCTGCATATCTAAGGTTGTTTATTGATCTTCCACTGATGTTCAGTCCTGGTATTTCCTGTATCTGTTTGAAAATTTTTTCGGTGTATAAATTAAATAGGCAGGGGGACAGCACACAACCTTGTTTGACACCTCTTTTTATGTCTATGTATGGTGAATAATTCCTTCCCGATCTTACTGTGGCAGTTTGCTCCCAATAAAGGTTACTGAGTATTCTTATATCTTTTCCATCAATACCTATGTCTTTGAGGCATTCAATTATTTTCTCATGATGGATTCTGTCAAAAGCCTTCTTATAGTCAATGAAGCACATATACATACTTTTTTGGACCTCTGTATATTTTTCTGCTAATCTTCTTAGGCAAAATATTGCCTCTCTTGTTCCACTGTTCCGTCTAAAACCAAACTGTTCTTCTTGGATTTCGCTGTCCACTTTACTTTTTATTCTTTCCTGTATGATTTTGAGCAGTATCTTAATTGCATGACTCATC
The DNA here is from genome assembly GCA_024509875.1 of Oreohelix idahoensis. Classification (NCBI taxonomy): domain Eukaryota; kingdom Metazoa; phylum Mollusca; class Gastropoda; order Stylommatophora; family Oreohelicidae; genus Oreohelix; species Oreohelix idahoensis. The sequence goes on from JAMPIV010000529.1 coordinate 392,362, forward strand.
AGGCTGATTGTTCTGAAGTCTGAACATTCTGTTGCATTTGGTTTTTTGGGCAATGTTATAAAAACTGATGTCTTCATGTCGTGTGGTAAATATCCTGTATTGTATATATCATTGCATATTTCTGTGATTGTATCTATACCAAAGCTCTCCAGAGCTTCTATCATTTCAATGTTTATGTTATCCATGCCTGCTGATCTTCCTTTTTGTATCATATGAATGGCATTCTCTACTTCTGATCTGAGAATGTGTGGGCCTTCATTAGAATCTGGTGATGGTTTTTTACCTCTGTTGTCCTCGAATAGTTCTTTTACGTATTCTGCCCATCTGTTTGATATGTCTTTCTCATCAAGTAATATTACACCATTTTTGTTCTTGATACAGCTTCCTCCTTGTGCAAACCGCGACCGATTTGATAATTTCTTTATTTCTTCATGCATATCTCTTGTCATGTGCTTCGCTTCCAAGTCTTCTATTTCCTTACATTTTGTTTCTATCCACCGTTCTTTTGCTTCTCTACACATAGTACGTATGTCATTGTCTATTGTTTTATATTCTGGAGTATTTTTTGCTTTCTTTCTTTCTGCCATTTTATTCAAGATGTCATCTGTCATCCAAATTTGATTTTTCTTAGACTCCTTTTTAGGTAAATTTGCATTTGCTGATTGTATGCTTGTTTTTAAGCATTCCCATTTTGCGGTTGCTTTTTCTTCTGGGTTTTCTCTTCTATACTGCTCCATGCTTTCTGTCAATAACTGTTGGTATTTATTTTTGACTTCGATTAAATATTTATGTTTTATATCTGGTTGTTTCAGCGCTGATATTTCTATCTGGGGTTCCTCCTGTCTTCTGTTTCCTGCTCTTTTCAGCTTTATATTTACTTTGATGACAACTGGATTGTGATCTGAATTTATGTCGGCGCCAGGATGTGTCTTTGCACTTGTGACACTGTTCTTAAATCTATGTTTTATCATGATATAGTCGATTTGATTACGTGTTACATCTCCTGGGCTTTTCCATGTGTATAATTTCCTTGGGTGATGTTCAAAAAAGGTGTTACATATGACCAGCTGGTTTTCTTCACAGAACTGGATAAGTCTGTCTCCTCTATCATTTCTTGTCCCTAATCCATACTGTCCTACTATTTTCTTGTATTTTCCTTTTCCTACTTTTGCATTCATATCACCCATTACTATCAACACATCTGTAGATTTGACTGGTTTAAGTGTGTGTTGTAGCTCTTCATAGTATTCCTCTATTTCTTCCTCGCTGTAATCTTTAGTTGGTGCATAAGTTTGTAAGATTGATATGTCGAATGGCTTTGCTCTCATCTTTAGTAACATCATTCTGTCATTGTGTGTCCAGTATCCACATACGTATTTTTCTAACTCCTTCTTTATCAACATTCCTACCCCTCTTTCGTGTTTTTCTCCTCCTGAGTGTATAAGCGTGTACTGGTCTCTTGTTATGTAGCCTGTATCCAAAAGTCTTGCCTCTGCAACTCCCAGTATATCGAGTTTCATGTCGGTTGCCTCTAATATAAGATTGTCCAGCAATTTGTTGTATGTTATTTTAAAATAAACAATAATAGTTGATTCAGTTTATAGGTACGAAAGCTAACGTATGAGCCAGTTTTTCTTGATAAATACATATATATATATATATATATATATATATATATATATATATATATATATATATATATATATATATATATATATATATATATATATATATATATATATATATATATATATAGCCATTACTTATAAGAGGGCATTCGTTGGATTACTCCAACTGGGAGCTTGACGTGCCAGAACCATTGCATAAACCCTTCACAAAAGGCGACGGACCAGATAATAAGTTAACAAATTTGTTCAGCCCTTAAGCAGCGTTTTGTTCTTGACTTCTGGGAATATCTTGTGAAGGCTCCCCTAAGGTAGAAACGTCATTCATCTTCTATCTATATCTTTGCCAAGAGTAATCTTGCGCGAAGATAGATACATTGGACGACCTACTTTTAGATACGCTTGCGTTGTGACCATTAGTGGACCATTACTGCAAAGCAAAAGGAGGCAATCCCGTGACATACCTGACGTCCATTATGGTTATGATGTCCGTGGGTGTCAGGTCGACGCTATTGTTGCCTTGCATGGTTTACTTCCATGGATTCGTGATCTAGGACTGCATAAAATCTTGGCTCCCTACCTAGTCTCTGTTGGAATCTCTTGCTGACATTATCTTCTGCTACTGCTGCCTGAAGTGTCTCCGTTATTGTCTTCGTATCTTTACGGATAAAATGGAGTTTCAGATTGTCGGCATGGAGTCCTTGTGATGGGATAGATCCGTCCAAAAATGCTTCCTCTGCAAGATTCAGGAAACGGTCACCGTAGAATTGGACTGGTTCATTCCTTTCTTGTCTTATCTTTCTAAGCAACGACCAAGCGTGCAGGGTGTCGGTTATGTCGCTGTATCTGCTCATTAGTTCCTTCTTGAGGGAGCCGTATGTCTCGTCTGGATAGAGTTTCATACGCCTTCATAAGAAATCAGTGACCAGCGAGTCACTGGACAAAAATGCCATTAGTTTTTTATCTGCATCTGTAATAGCATTTATCATTGAATAAAATTGTTCAATATCCATGAGCCACTTCCTAAAATGTTTCGCCTCTCCTGCGAAAGGAGTTTTTCATTGACCTTATTTGGTTGAATTTAGCGTAATGGTCAACATTGGACAGTGTATCTGTTATCTTCTGGAGGGCTATCATGGTTGTCTCCTGCTCATTGAGCACCGGAATATTAGAAGCCTGTGCCTGTTGGTATTGCTGTTGAAGGAGTGGCTGCTTCATTTGTTGTTGATGTGCCAGTTGTTGGTCATATGATTGATCCATTATTTGTAGAATTTAAGTTATATCCGATTTGTACAGTATATCTTTTCCTGTATGCTATGTCACTCAGAGGTCTGGTCACTGCACCATAAAGTCTAGTGTGTTACCGAGTGGGGATATGTTGGGATTCAATTATAAGATGTATAGGTTCAATTTTGTTTTGTCGTATCATTCAAGTTAAGTTGCTGATGTGCCATCAGAGGTAGATATTCTTGACGATTTTAATTACCAGGTTCGTTCCGAAATTCCTCTGTTAGATGTTATGTGTTTTGTGACATTCAATAGCATACTCTCAATCCAAAAATAACTTCCCAATCTTCAATACGATTTATGCAAGAAGTCTTCTGGGATCAAGGAAAACAATTTATTGGCTTGAACAAAAGCTTCAAGCCGAGAGGTAAGATGGCCGAGGACTTTTGTAGTTAGTACGAGATGCGCCAGGTTGCACCGTACGGAGTAATAATCTATGTCCGTGCAAGACGGCTTCTCTGGATCAACTCAACTCAAGTTTGTGAAACCCTGCTATCGCATAGCGGTGGGCGATTTTACCACCTTCTGGTTGGCTAATCTAATATTTTATTATTTATTTCATTGGGTGCCGTTCTGCTTACCGATAGACGTCACTGGTTGCTAAACAAACTCCCGCCAAAAAGTTAGCGGTGGGCTGCCCACTTAAACTAGTTTCGACTAGTTTGTTTTAGTCTGATACCAGCGTAACTCGAGTCTTTATTTCATAAAACGTCGTAACTGTTCTTCCTAATCTAACATAACTATTAGCACGAATAATGCTATGGTATCAATAGTAGGCCTTCCGGTGACAATGCAGACTGCAACAACTGGAGAGGAATTACTCTCCTCTCAGTTCCCAGTAAAAGACTAGGCAGGATAATTATCCAGAGAATTTAAAAAGCAGTTGACCATAAACTGAGGAAAGAACCAGCGGGTTTTAAAAAGAACAGAAGATGTGCAGATCATATATTCACCCTCAGGAACATCACAGAGGACTGCTCAGAATGGCAGAGACAGATATACATTAACTTTGTTGATTTTGAAAAGGCTTTTGACAGCATACACAGGGACAGCCTATGGAAAATACTGAGGGCTTATGGAATTCCCAGCTGCATTGTTTCCATTATAAAAAGCCTCTACTCTAACTTTGCATGCAGTGTTGGATTGAGCAATCTAACTTTCGAAGTGAAAACAGGAGTACGACAGGGATGCACCTTATTAACAACATTATTTTTGACAGCCATAGATTGGGTGATGCGCCAGACAGCAGAGGGCAATCAAGAGGAATTAGATGGACAACGTTTTCTACACTGGAAGACCTGGAATTTGCAGATGACATTGCATTACTCGCACATTCACATCAACACATCCAAGAAAAAACCGATAGACTGAATAAGTATAGCCAGTAGGTTGGTCTGAACATCAATCTGAAGAAGACAGAGGTCATGACACTCAATGTGGGCAATGTTGAGCCAATAACAATAAGGAACCAGAAGTTAGAACAGACCGACATATTTACTTACCTAGGATGCATAGTAACACCGGACGGCGGAACAAGCAAGGACATTAACAACCGAATGAATAAAGCGAGAACAGACTTTGCTAGTCTCAACAACATTTGAAAATCTTCCCAGTACAGCACAAACACCAAATTAAGACTGTATGAGAGCTGTGTACTTTCTGTGCTTCTCTACGGTGCGGAATGCTGGAGAGTAACAGAGAAGGAAATGTAGAAATTGTCCTCCTTCCACACAATCTGTCTAAGGAAAATTCTCAGAATCTTTTGGCCGAATACCATCAGAAACCAAGAACTGCTTATTCGGAGTAACCAGGAGGACATGCACTCGATCATAGCTGGCAGACACTGGAGTTGGGTTGGCCACGTCCTCCGAAGCGACCCTGATACCATTACAAGAACAGCTATGCTATGGACCCCCGAAGGAAAGCGAAAGAGAGGCCAACCAAAAACAACCTGGCGGAGAACTGTGGGAGCGAGATGCAAAGAATGAATCAGAGTTGGGGCACTGTACGTAGGATGGCCGCCGACCGAAATAAGTGGATCAATATCAATTTGTTGCTGCCACTGACTGCTTTGACGGTCGGCGGCTATGGATCTAAGAAGAAAATTAGCAATACGAACATTATCGATTTATAATCAGTCACGTGCAATCTGAGGAAACAAAGAAAGAACAGAACAATTGCTCTCTCATGCATGTCGTAATAGGCGACCAATATCAAGTTGTGGGTGGAGCTGGCAGCCTCGTCATGTGAAACACGTTGATGCAGAAGTCACTGCTGCTAGAGCAGATGAATGTTTGTTTTAACTGGCTTCATTCAAAAAGATAATCTATTGTGGTAGCACCATGCTTCACAGGGAACGAAACATGAAATAAGGGAATGATGGAGCCGCTGCAATACATATTTACTTTCATAATTGCCGTAAACTGGCAGCGTGGATAAAACCAGGAGTGATGTCGAAAGTCGCAACCAAGGTGGAGTGGGTTCAATTCCCAGCTCAAGCGGGAAAGACAACAAGAGGCTGACATTTGGGAGCCATAATCCAAGTAGGCCCGTCCCCCTTAGAGTGTAAAGAAGATAAAAGGGCCGAAATACTTGACCGACGGTGGGGGCCGGGACAACTTCTGATGATCAGATTGCCTCCTGTTGTCACCCTCTGTATAGAGTTTTCTATCATACCAAGAAACTGGAGGAAGTAACACTTCCAAGAATTATATGTACCAAGGTTCCATTATAGAGGGAACGATTCTGATAGCGGTGGTGTCAAATACCATTAGCAATTGTAACAGTTACCACACGTCTTATCAGAACAGTCTTTAGGCTTACGGTCATTATGATAGCGTCAACAAAGTACAAACAGCGCAAGAGAGAGATTGTGTAAGAGAGAAGGAAAGATTAAAATGAGAACGACAAAGAGGAAGAAAGGGGCGTAACGGTTAGTGTTGTTCTACGATAACAAAACTGGGACTGATCCAGGCTTCTAGAGTTATGAGCATGCATGACGGTATTTCTTTTAAGACCTGTTCTACATATTGCGGTTATGACTTCGTTGACACAGAATCGTGACTAACAAGGCCAAGTGTATAAATGAATATAACTATTCCTTTCTCATAATTATAAAGTTCATAATTTTTGTGAACAGTGTGCCAGGAATATTAAACCACAGCCAGAGCTAAGGAATTCGTGAAGGTAATTAATACAAGTGTATGTTTATTTTTTAATTAAAATTTCTTCCAGTTATCGTACCTTCCTCATTTTCCTTTGCACTCCTTACGGAGCATAGAACCACCACTGCATTTAGTCCCCTTGCCGGGAGCCTGTTTCAATCAGTCACATGCTCCTGCAGCCGTGGTTTGCTCCTGCAGCCGTGGTTTGCTCCTGCAGCCGTGGTTTCTGTCGCAATTTGTTCTAAATGATGAGGTTGCCAGGCACTTGCATAACCTCATATTAGTAGCCTTGTACGACACGCCTGGAAATGAAGAGAAGGAAAAGTCGAAATTGTCCTCTTTTCACACAACATGCCTAAGAAAAATTTTCCGAATCTTTTGGCCGAATACCATCACCAACCAAGATCTCCTTACTCGGAGCAAGCAAGAGGACATGCACATCATCAAAGCTGGCAGACGCTGGAGCTGGGTTGGCCATTTCCTCAGAAGAGACCCCGATGCCATACCAAGAACAGCTATGCTATGGATCCCTGTAGGAAAATGAAAGAGAGGCCAACCAAAAACAACTAGGCGGAGGACTGTGGAGGCTGAGATGCAAAAAATGAACCAGAGTTGGGGCACTGTACGAAGGATGGCCACCAACCGAGCAAAGTGGAATCAATTTGTTGTTGCCCTACAAGACGCCACCAGGCGTGATGGCCACTGACTTCTTTGACGGTTGGCGGTTATGGATCAAAGAAGAAGTCGACACGCCTGAGGGTGTAGTCGTCCTATTTTTTGTCTCTTTTGAGACCCCAGTGAAATACACCATACCGTTGTTTAGTTACTTGTATTATCAAGCACCACACGGAGAAACACGGAACATTAAAGAGACATGTCTTGCATTTCTTTTCAGTTTACAAAATCATGTACTTTTTACAAAATGGAATACATGGAAAGTACATTTTAAATTACATATAAACACTCGTGCGAACTTACACTTTCATTTGCACACTTACAAAGTACATATCAAGGGTTAAACATTTTAAACAAAGTAATAGAGTAAAATTGAATAAATAAAGTAAAACTAAAATCTAAAGGTAAAAAAAAAGGTTAATTTTGGTTTAAAGTTGATCATGCCATACTGAGGTATTTTTAAAAAAAAAAGGATTTATTCAGCTTATTTAATGTCATAAAATATAATACAAACCATTTCACAAGTCATGTACAGAAAATAAAAATGAATTTCTGACAGGACTGCTAGAGGCTGGAAATATTCTTGAATAAATATGATGGAAATAAACATCATTCTAAGTCTTGCGACACATAAATATTTTTATACATAAATTTCACACATGAACAAATTTCAGTTCACCAACCTTTCACAAGAACGTGCAATCTAATCTGTATTTTTCTACAGTATGGCAAAAATGAATATTTCGTAATAAAAAAGTATGTAAATGATTGCGTAAAAAAAAAAAATATGTAAATGATTGACAACTGCATACACACACAAGACAACTCGCACCAGATTCTCGTTTTAAAGGAGTTAGAAGCAAACAGACATTTTATAGAACCAGAATAAGAAATACAAGTTACTAAGATGACTATTATGACAAGAAGGTAGGAAATGACAACAGAGAGTTTCAAGTTCTAATCACATTGACCTCCAGCATATAGAAATTATAGACGCAGAGTCAGCATATATAGAAATGATGGTGCGTGAGAGAGGATTTGTAATGAATTGCCTATGAACAGTTGTTACGGTATATGTTATTAACGCCGTCTGCTAAAGGTTAGCAGACGTGCAATTGTAAAGGTTAAGACATTTAATATATGGCGATAGATGTTTCAAGTATTGAACGCTCCATACACGATCGATTATGACGTGTCTAGCGTTGTTTGGGTCACAGTTGGTAACTAGGAGACGCGACCCTTTGTTACTTGACCGCCAAGCTGAATAGCTGCGTTTTTTTCTAGCCTTCCAAATTAATGGCATGATATAGCCATTTATATGTGTATTTATGCAGGACCAGGGTCAGTCCTAGAACTCTACGAGAGAGGAAACTTATGGAGGTTAGTGATTAACTAAATCCTTGGAAGGAGAAAGATAATCGTCTACTTTATACAAAGTAATTAGACTCACAGTCTCACTGTCGGCAGGTAGCCATTCTATCTGCGCGTGCATATAGCTGTGATGTTCTGACGACAATTACTGCATTGTATCCTTAAACGGACATTGACACGTAAAACAGCAGTCTACGCTATTGATTGATTGATGCATGTACCTCATGTGTGAATTGAACTGTTTATGTATGTGTGTAATCCATATTAAATTGTGAAGGACTCGAACCGGAGGCATTATTCGTTGAATCACGTTACACCATTCAACCTTATGAATTACGTATTTTATGTCGAGTTGCTGAGTTAATAAGATGAACAGTTGTTTACATCTTGATGCCAAGTTCAGGCATTACGACAAACCGAAGGTGAGGTTCACCCCATTCGCGTAAGAACATTAGCACGATCAGAATTCAGGCAACACAACCAGTAACCCCACACGAAAGTCCTTCAACAAAAGTGGCGGCCGAATGCGGGGAACGACAGAAAAAAGAAACAAACTTCTGTTCCTTACGCACATGTTAACCATAATATTTACGATCAAGTTTCGATCACATGATCCAGTCGAAGATGACGTTGTACTCATTATAATGCCTAACAACGTGACGTCACCGAAAGTCGTGTAGGTGAACTGTCGGAGAAACCAAAGTCGTTCTCTAAGCCTAACCAGGGGAAATATGAGCCATTTGAAGCAGACACAAGATATGGACTACAGGAGCAGACAGTCAGGGGCATTAGCCTAGCTGTTGACGACCTCTAGCACTGATCTAAGCAACGGAAAAGATAAGTCTAGTTGTTTTAATACTGTCGTCATTGCAAACAGTAATACTGAGTCCATGCCTTCTGCCTACATAGGCATGTTTTTACCTATGTTTAATGTACTTTTTGTTGTTTTAAGGTGTTGTTAACTAGTGGGCGGTAGGGAGGATGAACCGAAATTAGATTCTGTGGCTCTCACGATGCCTGAATTGATTTCGGTCGTTTCTTAGGGCAGTTAAACGATCGCACTTTTTGGGAGCTCTATTGAAGATTCTGCCGAATGGACTGCCTATCCAAATCTGCTGTCGTTTGACGATTGTGTTAGCTGTACCGTTCCGTAGATAACTGGTGTATTTTATTTGTACTAAGTTCACATTTTTATTCAGTTTTGTATCATGTTCGTTAACTATTTCGTCCAGTCTACTCTTACTATCATTTATTCTATGATTGTTAAATGTTCGTCCGTTACGAGTCCTGTGATGTCATCATTTTTTGCAGTCATTTTTTTTGTGTACTTTGTATATTAAGTTGACCTCGGGTCAGTCTTTGACCCTTCATTTGGCTTGTGACACTTCCGCTTGTTTTATTTAGTTCATAAATTCATTTTTAATTGTGAAAATGTCTTGTTTGCGTCTTGACATTGTTTGTACCCTTTAGTTGCATCATTGTTTTGTTTGTACTCATGATATATATTAAATACTACATTAATAATATGATATTATATTCAATAATACACTTGTAATTTAATTTAATTAATTTTTTCTGACATTTAAGGTTAATATGGGACATTGCATAATTATGCAGTGATAGTCCAAGAAATTAGCACTACAATTTATAAGAGATGCCTAGGGCATAATAATAATAATATAATATATATATATATTGACCAAATAAAATAATCTTATAGTCTACCTTTGAGGTAATAGACCCATTGTATATTATTTAATATACTTTTCTAGTACTAAGAGAGTGACTTAGTACATTGAACAATATAATTACTAGGAATCATACCCAACATTATTGGATATTAAGATTAATTGTGTGATGTAATTACATTATAGTTAACAGATATCATAACTACTTATGATATAGTTAGTACTTAGATACAATATTGTTACAAAATATTGTCTATTAGTTGAACTTAGACATAAGAGTTCAGTACTATTGTGATTATTTATATTGAATATTCCTAAGTTGAGTAAGTATAATAATTACTCTGAAGCTACTATTGACTATTTTAATCAGTAATTATCAATAATTACTTACGGATAAAAGTCAAAATGCTTACTATAGACCATTTCGTTAAAATTGGTAAAGAATATGGTTATAAATCCCAAGAACTTCGTCAGTTTGCTGAGGCAGAACTGGAAAAACATAAAGCAGAAATGGAGGAACAAAAGGCTGCATTAAAGAAAGAGGAAGCAGAACGTGAGATGAAGCAAATTGCCAAGGAAAATAGATTAAGAGAAATTGCTCAACAGGAAGAAGAGAATAAATTGAAACGAGAGGAAATTATTTTACAACAAGAAATGGAATTGGCGCGTATTAAATTGGAGACAGCAAGATTACAAGCACAAAGTGCTGATGCAAACCAGAATAATAACGCACAAAATGGATCGTCATCCAGCCAAACTAAACATTTCTACAACATTAAATTACCCACTTTCAACTTAAACGTGGACGACCTTTCATCGTTCCTGTCACGTTTTGAACAGACTTGCAAAACAAATCATTTGCCCGAAGAGTCATGGGTACTCAAGTTAAATGAATTCTTGGTTGGAGAACCATTGACGGCTTCTCAAAATGCTGACCCATCAATAGCAAATAACTACGGTGCTATTAAGTCCTTGCTTTTACGAAGGTTTCACCTGGACGAGGAACACTGTAGGTTGAAATTTAAGGGAATTTTACCTGAATCTCCAAAAGATTTTGCAGGATTCATTGCGAACATACGCAATACATTTAATAGATAGGTTGAACTGGCAGAAGTCAACAAATCGTACGACAAATTAGTTGATTTGCTACTACGGGATAAGGTATTATCTTCGGTTAGCCAGCCATTCTTTGCATATTTGCAGGAGCGTAAACCAGGTGTAGCGGGAGGTTATTTAAAATTATTATTTGAGTAAGAGTATGCCAGTAAAGAGTTCTGACCTTACCAGTAATACCCCAGTCTTAGAAATAAGCACTGGTGTATTGTTATCATAAAAATAGTCAGACTGTGAAAACCCTGGCCCAGTTGGTAAGAAGTAGTACCAGGATTTAAGGTGTCTCCTCCCTGTGACTATCTTATGATTACTTATATTCTAGGGGATAAGTAAAAGGTACATTCACTGAACCCACAAAATGGAAAAAGTGAATAAATCCTCAGGTACAGTTAAAATAGTTTAATAATTACACTAATATTCTATTTACTAGTTGGAAAAGAGTATACACATATATATAAAAAATATTCACACAGTTACTATTATTGTCTGTTTAGACTTCATTCATTTTAAATATATCACGGTTTTTAGTCCTCTGATAAATGTCATCACTTGACTATTTATTGTGTTTCATATATTGTGGTAGTCAGTGTCCTAAGTGACACTTATCTGTTCAACTTGATACTGCTGACACGGAACTGTCCTGTGCTGATATCAGACTTGGTAGGCCCAACAGTAGGGATGCCAATGACCAGTTGAAGTTCACTCTTTGGGGTCCTGCACTTTTGTGGGATTGCCTCTGATGAGTGACACCGGCTTCTGATTCTGGACAGTCTGGTTTGAGTTATTTCATGGAACCTGCAACATATCAGCCTTGGCTAGTATCTGGCTAGACTTGTAGTTGACTAGCACAGATGTCAGACCAGTCAGTCATCAGATGTCACCGTTATACAATCATAGTAAGCAAGGACATCATTTCAGTGATATAGCATTAATATTAACATTTCACTTAAGTGTAACTGACTAGCACATAAGTCAGACAAGTCAGTCATCAGGTGTCAAAGTTATACAGTCATAGCAAGTAACATCATTTCAATGATACAGAATTAATATTAACATATCAGTAATAAACATCATCTGGTTTATTCCGCTCCTATACATCCCTTCATATGCTATAACTTGATCCTTCCAAATCATATCAAGTACAAATTCAAATACTGATGCTATTCTTAGCATCTACACAAATTTAATACATAAAATAAATAAAGTGAGTGACCACGTGATCAGGTTGCTTTCTACTGAAACTGGCTGTAGAACACTCCAGTTTACTAGCTGTAAATGGGTACGAAGTTGTGCGCTCGAACTAGGGAAGGCAAAGGCAGCGAGGAAGGGGACTAGTCACCTTAACCTCATAAGCTGGGATCTTCCACGAAGAAGTTTCTAACACTTCATTTCCCTATGACAATCTCTGCCATGGGACTGCCTTTATCTTCGTAAGCGATAAAGCAATATGATAAATATAACTTCATTAGGCCGTGGGGCTATTTGTGATTACTTTTTGTACAAGCAACACTCATCCATAATGCACATGAATAAATTAAAATAATAATACGTTATATCAATGAATATTATACAGGCATATTTTGTGAATTCTGTATGAACCTGAAATAACAAATATTATACACGGTAGTTATCATAATTTCGCTTACCCTCAGACTTCAGATACTGGACTTAAAAATGTTTCTGGCGATCCGCTCACAATTCATGGATAGTGGCGAACTCTGCCTCCAGTCTGGCTCAAACCTCCTTCGATGTGTATCTCTCTCAGTTTACCGATCCGCTACTTATACGCAAAGCGCGGACGTATCGGAGAGTACCGACGTCACAGCCTAAACCTAACCTGAAAAATCCTTCCCGAACAGTGATTTCGGCCGATCTGTGCGTCGACTGAAATTTTGCCTTTATCATTCTCGGCATATATAATATCCATATTGTTCCATCTTATCTAGTTTTATACAGCTGATAAAACTCTATCTTCCTATCCATGTAATTTCCCAAACTGTTATTTGTTGATTTTAATATTTAGAACAGAAGTGGGTTTACATGCTTTTAGCGTAACTGTGGGCAGCCGAAATACGCATATATCTCCGTAAATGAGAACTTCCTACCGTTCCATCTTATATGCAGTTATACACCATCCTTCCCTGTACTGAAATGTAAAATCCTTTTCATACGGGTTCCCTTCGTTATTATTTATCGTTGGCGATTTCCTCTGTCCGATACACATTTCGCTGATACGCCGCCATTTTGAAAGCGGTCGCTCGATCGTAGATGGGTTTATAAATCTAACTGAACTCATTTGCAATGACTTGAAACCAATTTTGCGACACCAGGTACTATTGACGAGTTAGAAAAAATTTCTTTAAACTACTGTTCGGCACATCCGAATGCAACCATTTCTAACTCCTCATTAAGAGAACCTCTACCTGTGGCGTCTAATATGGCCTACAATCATAATAACAAACAAAGACATCACAGTGTAGACAGAAGTAAGTTCCAAAGAAATCACAATGTTAACTTTCAGAAGGAACATAATAATGATTTCAACAATAAAAATGAGTTCAACAGAAGTAGATCACGAGATAGAAATTATTCACCTCAAACAAACTACCACAATGGTCAACATAACACTAATTATAATCGATCACATACTCCCAATAATAACAATAACTGGAATGGTAATAATCATGGCTCGAGACATCGAGATAATAGTTACTATAGAGGACGACGAGATAATTCTAACAATTATACTCGTAATCGATCTCATTCTCGGGGATCATCTCAGTACAACCATAATACAGGGGCGGCAGTTACAAATAATACTACCCCTATAGCTCAGGTCCCACTTGACAATAATACAACACAGTCTTCTGCTGCATGTTTTGCTATTAATTATAATGTGGCAAATAGTTGCCAACAATGCAATCTTATTTTTCAGAAGGCGAAAGAAACAGTGCTTAACTGCGGACATATTACACCAGAGGTAGGTCTTGCAGTCAACGATGGAACAGGCTCACTAATTTTTAACAGAGGAATCGTTAATGGATCCGTCGTCTCAGTGCTGAGAGATTCAGGATCCACGACGATTGGTGTACGTCAGTCGCTGGTACATCCTAGCTGTGCGACAGGAGAATATTACGCTGCATGACATTTGGTGGAACTATTGAGTTTTACCCCACAGCTATTGTTCATATTAGAACACCCTTTTTCACAGGGAATGTAAAAGTATGTATGCTAAAAAAATCTGATCTGATGGTTGGTCGTATACACGGCAGTAAAGATTGTACTCCAGATGAGATCATAGAATGGGAGAAATATAACCTATGCACTGGAAACGCCGTGACGACTAGAGGGCAGACTCAACTCATGGAGAAATTTAATGATAATAAGATGGATGCAGACAACCAAGAGGAGTTTGTAGTCAATTCACCTATTGACAGGGAAACATTTGCAACTAAACAAAAAGAGGATAAATCTTTAAAAAAAATTTTTAAGCTGGTTGATAAAGTTGACAATCTATCCTCAGGTAATAATAACAAACATTGTTTTGTTATTAAAAATGACATATTGATTAGATGTTTTAATGACAAATCACAAATGAAACAACAAGTTATGGTCCCGTATACTTTTAGACGGTACATTCTTCAACATGCGCATGACTCACAGTGTGCTGGACATATGGGATATACTCGAACACGATCTCGAGTACTGTCTTCATTCTTTTGGCCAGGAGTGTCAAGAGATATTTCGCAGTATGTACGTTCCTGTACTACATGCCAAGAAGTGAAAGCACGTGGAGCTTTTCACACGGCGCCTATTCAGGCTTGCGATATCTCAGTAAGACCGTTTGACAAGATGGCCATAGATATTATTGGTCCATTGCTACCATCGGCCAGAGGACATAAATTCGTCCTTACGTGCATTGATTTGTGCACACGATGGCCAGAAGCTATCCCATTAAAGACCACCACTACCACAGATGTAGCTGATGCACTACATCTCATCTTTTCTAGAATAGGGTTTCCTAGAAAACTTTTATCAGACCATGGGTCACAGTTCATATCTGACACCATGAAGGAAGTCATGAAAACCTGGAACATTGATAGGAATTTAAGTAGTATTTATCATCCTATGAGTAATGGTGCAGTTGAAAGACTTAACCGTACACTTAAACAACTACTACATAAGGTTACTGTTAAGCACCCTCATGACTGGGACAGAGCACTCCCAGCTGTTCTATTTGCTTATCGGGAGGTACCGCATGAACAAACTGGCTTCTCTCCCTTTGAATTAGTTTTTGGTGCTCCCCCAAGAGGTCCTATGGGACTAATAAAAGACTTATTAATTGACGCGGAGATGACTCAGGACACTCAGTCATCTTACGAGTATGTGATTAATCTTCGGAAGAACATTATTGAGTCTTGCCAGTTGGCAACAGCTTCTTCTGAGGCTGCAAAAGCTAAGGCTCGATCTCTACAAAATAGGTCTCGACGATTACGCCAATTATTCCCAGGCGATGAGGCTTATGTGTTACTTCCTCACAATAACAATAAATTATTGATATCTTGGAATGGTCCTTACAAAGTCATTGATAAAATTTCCGACGTTGATTACGTCTTAGATATCAAGGGATACAAAAAGATATTTCACATTAACATGCTCAAGCAATTTCATACACGTCCTGAACACTTACAGTCAATTTTTCATGAACTAGATGACAACACAGTATCTACGTGTTACTATTCTAACTTATCCGTCATCCAGGAAGAAGAATCTTTTTTTCCGGAGGTACAGTTACCGTTACCGGTACCAGTAGTTCAACCTACTGAATCTTGGCGGGATGTAACCATCTCTTCAACGGTTACACCGCAACAGCATCTACAGATTGCTAATCTATTACAATCTTATCCAGATGTGTTGACCGACGTCCCGGGTCGCACATCGGCTATCAGTCATGACATTACTCTCAATGACGATACACCTATTCGTGTACATCCCTATTTGGTTCCTTTACATTTCCTTGCTAAAACTACTAAGGAACTTGAACAGATGTTGTCTCTGGGAATCATTGAGACTAGTAATTCGCCATTCTCTTCTCCATTAGTGATTGTCCGGAAGAAGGACAATAACATCAGACTATGTGTTGATTATAGAAAATTAAATGCTAAGACTATAGTTGACAGCGAACCACATCCACTTATCGACGACTTACTGCCACGTCTATCCAACGCAACTATATTTAGTAAGATAGACTTAACTAAAGGTTATTGGCAGATACCACTGACCGAAAAGGCTAGGTACTACACCGCATTTTCCACTCCACAAGGTCTATACCAGTGGAATGTGATGCCTTTGGGCTTGTTAATGCGCCAGCTACCTTCATTCGCCTGATGCGACAAATTTTATCAGGTAGACCAGACGTTATTACATATATTGACGACATATGCTTGTTTAGTTCATCGTTTGAGGAACATGTTTCGGGACTTAGATATGTTTTCGACACTCTAAGGAATTATCATCTAACTGCTAAACCTACAAAGGTGCAGATCGCGTGTAATGAGATAACCTTTTTGGGACATATCATTGGAGCGGGATATATCCGAACGTTACCTAGTACGGTCTCCAAAATTCTAAACATAGCAGTTCCTCAGACGAAGAAACAGGTCAGGAGTTTGTTAGGACTTGTTCAATATTACAGTAGATTCATACCAAACTTGTCATCCATCACGGCTGTATTGTCTTCATTGTTAAAAAAAGACATGCCGGTGAAGGTGACATGGACTGGTATATGCAATGAAACTTTCAACAAAATTATAAATTTGTTTTCGCATGAACCAATTTTAAGACTTCCCGATGCTTCCAAAAGATTTTTCTTACGAACAGATGCTAGTAACTACGGCATCGGTGCATGCCTGCTCCAGAACCATGATGGCGTTCTACATCCTACCTTATATATTTCAAGAAAGCTAAAGCCGGCAGAAACAAAGTATTCCACAGTGGACAAGGAACTTTTGTCAGTTATATGGGCAATCACAAAACTGGAAAAGTTCTTGCTTGGTGCTCCATTCACCATACAAACTGACCAGCGTGCTGTAGCATCTTTGCGTAGATCAAATCACAAAAGTCCAAAACTCGCCAGATACGCGATCATCCTGCAGCCATTTGAATTCTCCATTGAACATATTCCTGGCACTGAAAACATTGTGGCGGATGCGTTGTCACGTAATCCTATTGACGACGAATAATCAACATTGACATTCCTAAACTACGTCAATCATCACTACATTGGATAGAACGAAGTATCAACTATAAGGGAACTAACCTTGACTTCAATTTAATAATTATAAACACTATATGCATCACAGAATTGAACTAAAGACAATCAAGGTATACATATTGACATTGAAACTTCGTCTAACGTCCATACACAATATATGAATATTCGTTCAACAATCATGGAACAATATCTGACGACAAGTCGAACTTATTATCCTATGTGCACTTAATTCTTGGATCCTAGGATAATTGACATTTCTGTCCGACGGGAAACGTTTCAACACTTTGTCTAAAAGAATTCATCAGGATCAGGACTACGGATGGATCATCATATCCTATACTAATTAATTAGTTAACTTAACTTCTTAATTGAATTAATATCAATAAAATGAAATGTGAGAAAAAAAAATGAAATGAAAAAAACAAAAAAGAGAACGAAATATAAAAAGAAGAAATTATGAAAAGAGAAAATAAATCTCACACAAGTATTAGATTAATATTTTTTTAATGTACCTATACGTTATTTAGTTAGTTAAATTAGATAGTTATTATTCACTAACACTTAACACACACAATTAAGTTAAACTTATATTCGAATTTCTTTCTATTTCTTCTCACTTATTTGTCTTTTCTTCTCTCATAACATCGTGTTACATTAGAATCTTAATAATTTAACTCTTAGTTTAATAAATTAATTTAATTTTAATTAGTCAAATTAATTCCTATATGACATACTAATACGACAGACCTTACTTTAATTTAATTCTATCATTCACTATTGACATTACACATTTTATTTACTTGATATAATAATATGCATAATATTGATATATAATATGATTAATGTTAGATGACTATGACAAATAGTTAGTTGACATGACCGCGACACGGTTCTACTCAGAACATCGTCGGCCATATGTCACAATTGTGTTAAATTTTTTGAAAAATTGTTAAGTCGGATAGATCTTGAAAAAAAATCTATCGATTTTTTTTCCCCGGTGTACAGGGAATTGTTACGGTATATGTTATTAACGCCGTCTGCTAAAGGTTAGCAGACGTGCAATTGTAAAGGTTAAGACATTTAATATATGGCGATAGATGTTTCAAGTATTGAACGCTCCATACACGATCGATTATGACGTGTCTAGCGTTGTTTGGGTCACAGTTGGTAACTAGGAGACGCGACCCTTTGTTACTTGACCGCCAAGCTGAATAGCTGCGTTTTTTTCTAGCCTTCCAAATTAATGGCATGATATAGCCATTTATATGTGTATTTATGCAGGACCAGGGTCAGTCCTAGAACTCTACGAGAGAGGAAACTTATGGAGGTTAGTGATTAACTAAATCCTTGGAAGGAGAAAGATAATCGTCTACTTTATACAAAGTAATTAGACTCACAGTCTCACTGTCGGCAGGTAGCCATTCAATCTGCGCGTGCATATAGCTGTGATGTTCTGACGACAATTACTGCATTGTATCCTTAAACGGACATTGACACGTAAAACAGCAGTCTACGCTATTGATTGATTGATGCATGTACCTCATGTGTGAATTGAACTGTTTATGTATGTGTGTAATCCATATTAAATTGTGAAGGACTCGAACCGGAGGCATTATTCGTTGAATCACGTTACACCATTCAACCTTATGAATTACGTATTTTATGTCGAGTTGCTGAGTTAATAAGATGAACAGTTGTTTACATCTTGATGCCAAGTTCAGGCATTACGACAAACCGAAGGTGAGGTTCACCCCATTCGCGTAAGAACATTAGCACGATCAGAATTCAGGCAACACAACCAGTAACCACACACGAAAGTCCTTCAACAACAGTGTACTGTAATATCATGACCCCGCCTCAGTGGAAGGTTGGGCAGGCTTTTTTATTTCAACGATTGCTGACTAAACAGTAAATAAACGTCACTTTTGTTGTTCACCGCTGTCTGAGTGAAGTAAATGCACAAGATGTTAACACATCAAATCATCTGTCACGACGTGTGAGGTTATAATTGTCAAGATTGTTTTAGAGTAACTCACCATCAACACATAACTGCCTACTGTTGGGACAGTAAGACGAATCCCACTATATACATACCATAATCAGAGTATCAGCACCACGTCATACCTTATCTGGCGCACGTGACCAGCCACATCTCTACTTGAGTATATGCCAACGGCCACAGTTCCATTCATGCCTTGTCCTTATTCCTATTTTGTTGTATTCTATTCCATTTCCCCCGTGTGTTACCAGGGCCCAAAAAGGGAGGAAAAAAAATAGTAACACTGTACCCTACCGTGCAAATCGTAAAAAAGCGACTAAGGAGGGTTGGGCATAAAGCTGGTTACCCCAACCCGTAAAAAAACTTTTTACCACAAAAACTGCAACAAACAATATGTATAGATAAAGATGAGTAGAAGACACTGGCTATGGAAAAGACACGTATTGAGGAAACCTGCTGTTAGCTTTACAAGGCAGTCCTTGTTCTGGAATCCCCATGGTGTTATAGGCAGACGTAGATCAAACAGCACATGGAGAAGAGAGCTGGATACGGAAATGATCATGACGAGGAAGACGTGGACAGAGTTGATGGCACGTGACAGGAAGACGTGGAAAGAGTTGATGGCACGTGACAGGAGGACTTGGCATGTATTTGTTGAAGGCTTTTTCTCCTTGGGGAGCTAAAGGGTATAGATTAATTAATTAATTTTCTGTTTTCCTTACATTGGTGATTGCATAACAAGGACTGCCTTGTAAGGCTGTCAACTGGTTTTCTCAGTGTCTGTCCTATCCAATCCTATCCTCACATCAAATTCCACTGTTCGATTGGTACGCGTCTTGTGATCTAGTCCTCCATCTGCAAAGACCCAAACATTAGCGGGAGAAGAAACCTCATTGGCAGCTAATAAGAAACATAAAAACTGCCAAGTGAACTCTTACCCAAACCTCCATAACATCATTGATGATGACCATTTTGTTAAATAATTATTATTTTTTTTAAACTGTTAAAACATAGTTGATTATTAAATTTTGTACTTGTATAAAGACAAATCTAAAGTTGATTTAATCATTTAGAATGTACTACATCCGTATGTCTCAGACAATTCCCACCAGTTCATGTCAAACAAATTGCTACAAAATCTATCATTGTAAGAGTACTAACTACTTTCGTGGCAAGCTTTCGTGCAAGGTGGCAAGCTGCAATGGTAGCTCTATCTTCCATAGGGAGCGAACAAGAAAATGATTGTGAGATTATGATGATGATTCGTATGTCTTATGAATGTTAGTGTTTGGCGTGTCTTTTGTCAGTACTTCTTGTAGCAGATTTCACGTGTTTGTCATGTAATAGCCACATTCTACACAAAGAAAACCCGTTTTGTATTTGGCCATATTTGTGTGTATTCGGTCCTGAGTAAGATCATATTGTGCTTACGTCGGCTTCGTTATCGTTTGTTTAACAGACTGCTTCTAATATTTTTATGTTTGATTTTACTGGTGACAACAACAACATAAGGGGAAGTAAATTCACTGCATTATTTTTTTTTTCCACCAGCCCTGGAGTTAACTTCAAAATTGCGCTTTCAGCTCTGCGATAATTTAACACCGCCTTCACTTTGTCAACATTCCCCATTTTAACTTTTGTTGCATTAAAAATTCCTTTATAAATCGTGGCTCTCTTCTTCTGCGTCTACGTTTTTCCCTCAAGTGCCACCATGTCAAGAAATAAAGTAAAGTTAAGTCCTATAACAAATAAAGACGTAGGGGAGTGAAGTGTTAGAAATGTCACTTTACTAGGTCTCAGCTTTATGAGGAGGGGCGATCAGTTCCCTCCCTCGTTACCGTGGCCTTCCCTAACTCAAGAGCAGAATCAGGTATGCATTAACAGCTGGGTAGACTTTAGCCTCACTCAAGCATGTCGTACAAGGCGACTGGTATGAAACTGTGAGACTAGCAATATCATCACTAAAAACAAAGTGATACAAGAACCACCGCTGTAAGAACGTTTAAATGTTTGACGCAAGCTGCCTGTTAAAGGGGCAGCTACGGTGGTGGCGCCATGTTTCATAAACAGCGCAAAGGAAAATGATGATGATGATGAGGCTAGAGCGTGACGGCGCTAGGTTTAAAACCTGGGAACTTTGCCTCTAAGAACTAGCATTCTAACCACTCTGCCACCGGACACTTTGTCAAAGAGTCATCACAATTTTCCTTTGCGCTCCTCACGAAGCACGGAGTCACCAAAGTAGCTGGTTCCCTTCCAGGAAGCCTGCACAAAACATTCACATGCTCCTGCAGCTGGGGTTTCTGTGGCTGTTTGTTTTACGTGATGAAATTGGTACCCCCCCCCTTCCCCCCCCCCCCCCACTCTTGTGCAGAACCACATATTAATCACTTTGCACGACATGCTTGAGAGTACAGTAGGCCTATTCTCTGCTCGTATATGTCAAGAAGTATTTGGTGATAAACAACAATAGCCTTTAGTCTCTAATTGAATGAATCAGGTCCGTTGCTGACTCTCTCTCTCTCTCGCGTCATCAGCATATATATAAAATCCCTTCTTTTTCTGTCACTAACGCTAAGGGATGCAACTGTGGCTGAAAGTTAGACATTAATTGTATTGTTTCCCTTATATGTACTCTCCCGAAAATAGTAACACTCGACAAAGAAAAGTGTGCAAATGACGGTGTGCTCAAAAATATTTATAGAACTGTGGTAATGCACAGTGGTTTTTTTTAAATACTTTTGAATAAGTAAAATAGGTATTGGTGCTTTTGAACTTAATTCCTGTCTTATGACGGGCTTTGACACTAGTAGATTAGAGTGTTCAGTTTTTACTGTCACTCTTTGTCTCTCTTTCCATCTAACTTGTCTATTGTCAAAATGTTTTCTAACTTTTATCTTAAAAAAGTCTTTCCATTTCTTCAATTAAATATTTTTAGATGATATACTCCATTTTATTTCTCAATATAAATATTCACTGTTGACTTGCAAAGTTCTGTCGCAGTTAATTCTTCTGCGGTTGCAAACTCCAATCTCCCGTGCTACAGGCGGAAATGACGTACTGCCCAGGAATCCTCTTCTCAAAATATGCACAATTTGTTTTACAATGTTTTACAAATATAAAAAAAAAAAAAAAAACAACCTTTATTCAAATACCAGCTTTTCCTGCAATGCTAATTACTTCCATTAACAACCAAGAATTTCTGTCAACATACCTTCTGTGAGTGGAAGTTAAACGTCAAAGAAAAACTTGAGCAAACTGATAATTTATCGTCTGCGTGTTTTCATTTAAAACGGAGATATCCGGTACCAAAGAAATAATAAAATTAAAAAAGAGAAAAGAAAACATGATTTGATTTTGGTTTTAAGAACTATCTTCATTGCACACGGACAACTCCATCAGTGCTCCGATCTCCTCCCTCAGATCACATAAGGAGGATCTCAGCACAGTGTACGAACTCCGTAGCACCGGTCCGATCTCCTCCCTCAGATCACATAAGGAGGATCTCAGCACAGTGTACGAACTCCGTAACACCGGCGAGGACACAATGTATGTATACAGGAATCACACATTCTATAAATATTTTTGAGGTGGGTAGGTTTCCTAATTTTTCCAGGGCAGCGGTCGTATGGAAAACATGAAAACGACCATCCTCTCCTCGGAGTTTGGGCCACTTGTCATGGGTTTAAATTTCAAGACTCAAGTATTACAAATGAAAACTCACAAACATTGCTAAATCCGGTATGGACGGCATATAAATGTCCCATTTCACTCGTAAGGCATACAGGATATACCTTAATCACAACATTGGTGTGTGTCAGTGGCCGTCCTCTAAGCATGCTGTTGTGTTCTTAGACCCCGAAAAATTGATATTCGTCAAGGTCTAGACGTAGATATAACAGGACACAAGTCTTAAAAGGATGTCGTGTTAAGTGTTTTGTTGGTGCGTTTACTGGTAAGTTCAGTTTTTCAACACAGATAAGCTGTACCCGCTGCTGAATATTGTTGTTACTTTATACATGGCATTTATTGAGTTAGTAATCGTATTTAACTTTACGACTAAATAGGGCTGGGATCTTTAACGATTAATTAATCGGTAAAAATATTTAAATCGATTAATTGATAAAACAATTTTAATCTGTTATTCCACTTTTAATAATGGTTATGTGTTTTGCTTAAATTTGAGAGTATTTGCTATGATAAAGATTTGTGATATGGAATTTGGTGGGATAAGCTGACTCAGATTTTTACTGTCAACCTGGCTGTCAAAAAGCGCTTTTCCTACTTTTGATATTTTATCCGCTCCTTCTTCTATGTTTCTTGCCATTTTAACGTATTTTCGTGCCTTCATGCTTGTCGCTCCTCTCACATAATTTTTGGTTCCGTCTACACTAGCCGACCAAACTGTGTGTTGTTGGTCCACACGCTTCTTCAATTGTCTTGTAAATTAGACGGGAGAAGCCTAGCAACGGCGGCTTGGCGCCTTTTCGTGTCCCTTGAGCTGTTCGGTTTTCGGACCCTCTGCGGACCCGGCCGCTTCTCAAAACTCCCGGTCAGCTGAGAAACCTTAATTCTTTTATCCTGTCGCAAAGGGGAAAATCTTTATTCCCAGTATATTTGTCGCGGGCAGTCCCGCCAATTTTTTGTGGCCACCTGCATGCAAGATGACAGAGATCAGAGACTCTTAGTGGGGCCATTTTCCCTATATAAAAGAACCTAAAAACTTTCGTACTTATTAGCAGCAACGAACACGAACTTGTTATGTGTAGTGAATACTCTAAGTCTAAGCCATCGTAATTCAGTCTTTAAAAAATCAACGGATACCTTTTCTGTTTTGGGTAAGCGATACTTGGTTGATTAGTGTTTATAATTGAGTTATCATGTAAGCTGATGCTAACTTGATAGTGAAATATATATAAGGTAATTATCTTCATAATTTTAATAAATCAAGTGTGATTGCAAAACAACTTTAGGTTACGATGTGGATAATCTCTAGGAAATTAAAACCAACATAAAGTTTTACTTGAGATAAATTCATCTATAGCTTAAGGCTTTTGGCCTCGAAGATATTTTGTGTAAATTGGTGACGTCTTTTTTTTTGTGTGGCGGGCCTCATGTAAAAGCTGAAAGCCCCCAGAGCATTTGTAAATTTTATCTTTTCATTTATCATTGTTTTATGGGTATCGTTTGGGGCGATACATGCATTTTATTCCAGGTGGATTATAATAGAAACCTGAATAGTTATATATATATAAGACAGTGACGCAGCTCCCACTTGAATACAGTTCATGCCACCATACTTACTTAGTCGTTCCCCTTCTACCGTGAGGTGTAGAGGTTTGGAAGAGAGAGCGCCAGATCATCCTATCGGCTGTCTTCCTCCTGGCCTGGTTCCATTATAGTCCTCGGTCCTTCAAAGATTGTCTAATGTTGTCCTCCCAGCGGACTCTGGGTCGTCCTGGGGGTCTGGATCCTTGGCTCTTTGTTTCCCATGCTTGTCGTGGTAGCCGATCTTCTTCCATTCTGCAGACATGGCTAAACCATCTTAGTTGGAACTGTTCTACTTGGGTCTGCAGGGGGTGGGATTTAAGGCCTTGACGTATCGTCTTGTTGCGTACCATGTCTCTTCTTGTTACTTCAACCACCTTCCTCAGATACCTCATTTCTGAGGTTAGGCCAACATACAATGGCATTTAATTTGCAGTCGTCGATATAACTATAGGTAATCCGTTCATGTCTGGAACGCTGTCCTTTTCATTCTCAACATTTTAAATATATATTCACACTCGACACTGAGACGCTATACTCCCTGTAAATGCAGATAACTAGATACAACTCACAGAAGATCTTGATGTATTAGTGATGGAATAACACAGGGATATATACTGACATTCCGTAGCTCAAACACATGCGTCCACTCGCCATGACACACAATTAAAGAAAACACTGCAAACGATCCCTTAACCCCACGACGACCGTTGCCTCAATTGGCTGTGTGTGGTGTACCCGGAAACGGGGCCTCCCAGTACTGAGGCACAGTTAAGTCCCCGATGTCACTTATCGGTGCAGAGTTGAGAGAGATGGCTGAGCATCACAATCCCCCCTGTGTTGCAGCATGATGAGAACCCAGCATTGCACACTGAGCTTGGGGGGATCACTTGGGCACCAGACTTAATACTGGCTCTTGACTGGATGGCCGCATGCAGGAGATTTCTACAATGGAGGGTTGGCAGGTGGTGGGTATCTGGAAGTGGCTCTGTGCAGGACGTGAGGATTCCTTGGGAGAGCCCAGAACCAGAGCACAGCATTGTGCAAGCTCTGCATAGTTGGAGAGCCCCCTGGATGACGGGGAATGCACAGTGTGCTACCCCACCTATCCCCAACTGCTAACTTAGAACCAGAAGTGGGGTCCTCTGTATGCGTGCCAGGCCAGGATAAAATGCCTGGGAAAGAGACTGGAGCTCAGAACTCCCTAACTCAAAGTTGCAGGATGGCAGAAAAGCCATGGGAAAAACAGGGCTATTTTGAAGATAACGCAACCATATTTTCACCATACGAGCTCGGACGCCGCCTCGGTAAACAAGGTCCGCGCAGAGCAGTGACACCCCCAGGCTGCTTGCGAATAGTCTACTACTGGGAACATAAACAGATTAGGGATGAGCCCACTCTCCTGTTGAACAGGTGCTAAAGTCATAGATACTGGGCCAGAAGGCGCACCGGAAACCACAGTATCACGCAACTCGCTTTTTTTTTTCTATGGAGAGTACACCGTCAAATAAATCTCGTACTGGTGCTTGCCCTGTGGAGCTCCACCAGGCAGGTGCAGTGCCGGGCTCTGAGCCTCGACAGAGCCCACCCTCAGCTACTGGAGGACCCTCTAGACCGTCTTGTGGAGTCAGCAGACGGCGGAGGAGAACTACTGACCAAAACAAAACAGAAAAAGAGAAACCCAGAGTGCCACTTGTCATGATGCACTGGAATGCAGAGGGAGTGAACAGCAAGCAGGCTGGATACAGCAAAAAGACAGAGCTGGAAAACATCTTGTATGAGAAGCAAGTCAGTGTTTGCTGTATCCAAGAGACTCACTTGAAAGAAGATCAAACCTTTAAAAATAAGGGGATATCAATGCTTCAGATCCGACAGAAAAGATAGACGAAAAGGAGGAGTACTTACTCTTGTAAGGAATAACATTCCTGCACACGAAAGGAAAACCTTCATGGATGGAGCAGAATATCAGCTGTTGCAGATAAAAGTAGACAAGATGGAAATAGAACTCCTGAACTATTACTGTCCGAACAACAAACCCCTAAGTCTCAGCTCTATACAGGTACCAGCCACCAACTTTATAGCAGTTGGAGACTTTAATAGCCACTCCCAGAGCTGGGGCTATAACCATCTGGATCACAGAGGTGAAGAGGTTGAAACTTGGCAAGATGATCACTCCCTAATCCTAGTCAATAATGCCACAGATACTCCTACCTTCTACTCCAGAGGATGGCACACAACTTCAACACCAGATCTTGCCTTCTCCACACCAGATATAGCTGGATCTATTAGTAGAGAAGTAGGAGACCAACTAGGGGGAAGCGACCATCACCCAATCTTTCTTACTGTCCAGAGTGCAACTCTCAGTACAGGCCCAGCCATTACAAGATGGAACTACAAAAAAGCCAACTGGGGTTTATTCAGGCATCAGGTGAACACGCTGCTGTCTACCCTCAAGGTACAGAACAGAGACATTAGTGAAGTGGTAAAAGACTTCAACAGATGCATACTACAAGCTGCAAAAGAAACCATTCCCAAAGGATGCCGGCGTAACTACATACCATACTGGTCCAGCACACTCCAAGAACGTCAGGAAGCTATGGACAGGGCTAGAAAGGACGCAGAGTCTCAGCCTTCACTTGAAACTCACAACAAATGGAAAAAGGCTGTAGCAGAGTTTCAGAGAACAAGCTAGAAGAAAAACGGAAAAGCTGGAGAACTAAAACGGCATCGCTGAACCTTGAGAAAGACGGCAGGAAACTTTGGAGATTAGTCAAGTCTCTAAATGAAGAGCGTTCCTCACCTAGGCAGACTATCACATTGGATGAAGGTGGCAAACTTTTCAGAGGAAAACAAGCTGCAGACTTGTTTGCTAGAAGATACAGTTCAGAAAGCAACTTACCCATTAACATAGATCATCAGAGAGAGATAAGAAAAGAAATACTAGCAACCATGGGACAGACAGATACTCCTGCCCCAATGAGGGAACCCATCACACTAGGAGAACTACAGAAGGCTATTTCCAAGCTTAAGTTTCAAAAGTCACCCGGCCCAGATAAAATCAGCAACGAAATGCTAGTAAATCTGAGCTCAGCAGCAAAGACAAAACTGCTTGAGATATTCAACCACAGCTGGTTGAAAGGAACGGTACCCCAAGTATGGAGAGAAGCCATCACAATACCCATACTAAAGAAAGGGAAATGTAAGACCGAGGCTGCAAGTTACCGGCCAATCAGTCTCACAAGCTGTGTTGGGAAGACTATGGAGCGAATAGTCAACCACAGATTGAAATGGTATTTAGAGTCTGAGCAGATCCTGGTGCCGGAACAAGCTGGTTTTAGAGAATGCTACAGTATAGAAGACCAAGTTACTTACTTGTCTCAAGCAATAGAAGATGCCTTCCAGGAGAAGAAAAAGGTCCTAACGATCTGGGTCGACTTCAAGCAGGCCTTTGACAAGGTGTGGAAAGACGGCCTCATTGCAAAACTTAGGAGAAGTGGAATCCAAGGCAACATGATGAAATGGATCCAGTCATACTTGCATAACAGGAGAACTAGAGTCACTCTTGACGGTCTGCAGAGCAGAAAAGTGTTGCTCCATCAGGGGGTACCTCAAGGAGGAGTAATTTCCCCAACACTCTTCCTTGTTTACATCAATGACCTGGTGAAAGATCTCCCTGCAGGAGTTAAAGCTGCCTTATATGCAGATGACCTAGTACTCTGGTGCGCTGATGAAAATGTCACCACAGCAAATTATAGAATGCAGCGGGCAGCAGACATGCTAGTGTCATGGGCAGAGAAATGGCTTATCGCAATAAACACAGACAAAACCTCCACAACACTGTTCTCCCTCGCCCCCAAGGACAAATCAGCTAACATACACCTAGGGACAACCGTGATCAAGGAAGAAAGCTACCCCACCTATCTTGGGGTGACATTTGACCAAAGGCTTACATGGAATAAGCATATTGAAAATGCAGAAGGAAAGGCCCGAAGACGACTAGGCATACTCAGAAAATTAGCAGGTACCAACTGGGGAGCAAATGAACGAAATCTAAAGAAGATTTATAATGGAGTAATAAGACCACACTTAGAGTTTTAGCTCAGCAGCATGGTCATCAGCTGCTAACTCACATCTGCAGTCTTTGGACAAGGTGCAAAATCAAGCTCTCAGGCTCATTACAGGAGCCATGAAAACTACACCAATAACAGAGATGCAGAAGGTTGCTGGATTACAGACATTGTCCCATAGAAGAGACACAAAAACCATGATCCAGATGGAAAAGTACAACAGTATGCCAATGCACCCAATGAAGGCAAGACTAGATGATCTGGCATTGGGACGTCTAAAGCGTAGCAGCTTTGTGCATCGGGGGAAAAGACTTATAAGACAGCATCAAGAAGACCTATCCATGAAGACAACACCACTGAAGCCCACCCTATACCCTGTACCATGGGAGCAGGCCAGCAGTGCCCTCCAAATTAATACAACAGTCAGTGGTCTCACAAGTGGATGTGAGTATAATGATCTGCAAAAACGAACTGCTACATTGAGTATGATCCAAGAAAGCTATCCCGATCAATCATGGATACATGCCTATACAGATGGATCAGCAACTAATGCTGTTAGGAATGGAGGTGCCGGTATCTTTATCTCATACCTGACAACCACTATGAGACTAGGCACATTCCCACTGGTAAAATTCTGTTCCAACTATACAGCTGAGGTTCAAGCTCTAGAGCAAGCTGCAAATATTATTTATAACACCAACTCTGACTTCCGCCAGGTAGTCATCCTCACAGATGCACTGTCTGTCCTGCAAGCTCTCAAGGGTGGTAAACTCCCGCATCTGAGAAATGAACTAAACAAGGTAGCTGCCAAAAAGAGAACCATACTTCAGTGGGTACCATCTCATTGTGGTGTACCCGGAAATGAAAAGGCAGATAAACTTGCAAAAAAGGGAGGAGAATGTGAACAAGAAGATAATGAAGTCACATACTTTGAGAAAAAGAGAGCTATCCAGACTATCAGAAGAGAACAGAACCAACCCAAAGACGACTATCACACTCTCAACCGGCAGGGACAGACAACTATTTTTCGACTCAGGACAGGGCATAACAAACTGAATAAACACATGCACAAGCTACGATTGTCTGCTTCACCACTGTGCACATGTGGATTAAACGAGCAAACTGCTGAGCATGTTCTACAGGACTGTCCTCTGTATGACCAGTTAAGAAAGATATACTGGCCCAATGACTCAACACTAAACTCAAAGCTATATGGAGTTAAAGAGGAACTTCAAACAACAGTCGAATTCATCATGAGAACTCGTCTGACGGTGTAATCTTCAAAGATGCGATCGCAAGAAGAAGAAGAAGAAGAAGATCCCTTAACTTCTGCCCCCTCCCTAGTTTCACGTCTGCCAAATACACCATATCGGCATGACGTCACTTCCTGTATTAATAAGTGACTCCGTATAAAATAAACAAACAAGGAGCCCCGTTGAGCTAGCTATTTTACCGACACAACCGTTATGAATTTTAATCATAACATTACTTCTCCCCCCCCCCCCTCCCCCCCCCCCCCCCGGCAAAAATAATGGAAACAAAGTTTTCATTATTCCGGCGGTGTGAGTATAACATCACCAGAGTGAAATATGGTAACATCAGATTTCACCGTAAGTAAGAACTAGTATAGCACGCTGGTTTCTGCCAAAGGGTAGGCAATTTAACACTAAAAGTGTGGTCCATGGTTAATACCAAAGATAATGTCTACTTGGGACAAATTCCTTTTTAACAGCAATGTGAGGTCGCAATAACTAATAGTACCCAACATATTAAAAAATGATGGTAGCAATACATGCACTCACATACCATACACCGTACAATAACGCCTATCAGTCAAGTCCAGTATCAGTTGTCAATTAATTAACTGATTGATCAACAGCAATAATGCAAAACATTAAAGAATAAACAGATATACAACAGCGTAAATAGATGAAATGATACAGATAATCATATTAGTAAAGTGAATGAATGCAACATCGTACGCTAAAAGATTAAAGTCATGTGTACATCTTAAGTACTTGTCATAAAAAGTGTATTGTGGTGGCAAAGAAAAGAAAAAAAAATGTTATCTTGCACCTAACGAAGTTGTGATTCCAATCAGGTCAGAATACAAATTGACAATAGTATTGAGAACTCTCAAAATGTTCACTCAATAATTAGTGTGAGTGTATTAATGTCATGTGTCAAAGACCGAATATTATCCCGCGAATTAAAACTAATTAACAGCTAATTAAAGCACTGTATTAAAAGTTATAATGTCACAGCATTATACGCACTAGTGGAATAATAAACAACTAAAGTCAAGCGACAATATTTATAATCGATCAAAAAGTCAATGTCCATGATTCTCTGCTATATTATTGTATGTTCCTTTATAAGTTCACATTAAGTAACAATGTTCCCTGTCCGAACGGATAACGAATAAAAAAAGGCACTATAGGATTATTCTAGGTAATGTCCCCTTGTCCATGCGAAGCATCCTTGAGTTAAGTCCCTTAATCTTTAGACGCAGTTCCAATAATAGAATAAATCAAGATTTTGCATTCAAAATATCATCATCATCTCAACCCATAACCCGTCATGGGTCGTAGGGGTGCCATGGTGGAAGCATCAACAGACAGGGTCCTCCACTGCTCTCTATTCTCAGCAATGCGTACAAGTGTGGAGAAACCGTGTCCTGCCCATTCTTTGATGTTATCAGCCCAGGATTTTCTTTGCCTTCCTCTTCTCCGTTTACCTTCGACTGTTCCCTGGAGGATCGTTTTCGAAAGGGAGTCATGACGAGTTACATGCCCAAACCAGGCAAGCTTTCGACGTTTCACTATTGACAAAAGTGGTTCTTGATGGCCTGCATAGGTGTTTATCTTCTCTCTAACATAGACATTTGTTTTGTGCTCTTTATAGCAAATGCGCAAAATTCTTCTATAACATTTATGCTCGAAAGCCTGAATCCTTCGCTCCGTATCTGCAGTGAGTGTCCAGCCCTCACACCCATACAAGAGAATAGATTGTTTGGTCATATTATTCTTAGATCATCAATGAATGTGTGTGTGTTTGCACATAAACCGAGTATGACAACTGTTAAGAAGGTCCAAGACATCCATGTAATAAGCTGAGTAATATGAGGTACAACTTGAAATTGGCGATATCAGCATTCATCATCATCAGGTGTCGAGTGAACCGATCAATGCCTGTAGTACCGTCAAAAAAGTTATTGAGCAATTTCCTTCAATTTCCGATGAAAAAATTACGGTAGTTCTCAGCCTTGGCATTCATCACAGAGTCTTTTTATATTTTATCTTTGCACAGCAGAAATAAATCTGGAAATTCCTGTCAGCATCAGCATTGTCAGCAAAATACGTTCATATATAATGCAATGTTCCATTGGTCAACACGTGAAGAAGTCAGTTAATATGTTTGCTGTAACCTCACAAGGTAACTGCATCTGCCGTGTTGTTAGCTGACAGTGAGTCTTTCACACAACGTGATAACACATCCGCACCATGTTTTGACTGCCCTTGATGACACGAATGTCATATTCGTAGTGTTGGAGCGCAAGTGATGCTCTTGCAGCCTTCTCATTACGAAATTTTGCAGTTTTCAGATAAGACAAGGCCCTCCGATTAGTTTCCAAGACAAATTTTACACCAATGAGGTATCGCTGCAGTTTTGAGAAGCAATATACCACAGAGAGCAACTCTTGTTCTACGATATGTTATTTTTGTTCAGTGGGTGTCAATTTACGACTGACATACAGAATTTGATGTAGACAATCATCGAATTCCTGCATAAGTGTACCACCGATTCCGACCCAGATAAAAGGAAATTGAGTGTCAGGCAATCTTAAAATTGGTGATTTTGAAAAATAGGATTTTAATAAATTTAATGATACATCACATGAATGTGACCAAACAATCTTATTTGGAGAGTTCTTTCTTAATAACAAAGACAGAATTGAAGTAATTTCTGAAACGTTAGGTAAGAATTTCCTATAGAATCCTACAAAACCCAAAAGACTGCGAAGCTGTTTTTGTGTTAGGAACTTCTAGATTCAAGATCCTGGAGATAGTGGAATCCTCAGGCTTAAGAAAACCGCCTCCTGCTTTATGACCAAGAAAAGAAATTTCTGTAAATGCTATTTTAGTTTTCGAAGGTGTAGCAGTGAAATGATGGAGACGAAGAGTAGTCAACAAAGACTGAATTCCAAGAACATGTTCCTCCCAAGATTGATGGAAAAGGCAAATATCATCAATATAGGTAATTATGTCATTACGATTAGAGAAAATTTTTCGCATCATACGAACTAAAGTCGCAGGAGCGTTAACGAGACCAAAAGACATACAATTAAATTGGAACAATCCCAAAGGTGTAGCGAAAGCAGTATAAGGTTTTGCTCTGTCCGACAAGGGGACTTGCCAATAACCTTTAGACAAATCAAATTTACTGAAAAAAGTAGCTGTAGATAGTCTATCCAATAGAGAATCTAACAAAGGTAGAGGTTCAGCGTCCGAGATTGTCAAAGAATTTAAACGCCTGAAATCAATGCAAATCCGAATGGATTTGTCTTTCTTTCTAATCAACACCATAGGAAAACTGTATGGAGACGGAGAAGGAGAAATTATGTTTAATTTTATCATATCCTTTAATTCTTCTTGTGAATGAAAATGTACAGGGATAGGATAAAGATTTCTGCTTAATTGGTCTGAAATCAGTAAGAAGAATATCATGTTCAATGATAATTGTACGCCCAGAAATATCCGTGAGCACGTCAGGAAAAGATTTTAGTAACAACGAAATCTGATCTTTCTGATATGAAGCAAGAGCTGGCGAAATAGAAATATCCCTCCAATTCTCATTAGACGAAAGTGGTAAAGTAGGTAGAGATAAAATAGGTTCAGAAATATCAGGTAATTCAGATAACTTCTCCTGTATGATAGCCAAGGAAGAGCGACGATCAATCGGCTCGTCGACAGCCTCAAAGACTGGTTTAAGATGTGGAGGACGAGAGTGAAATTGTTGCAGCATGTTGATGTGAAAGGTTTTTTCCTTTCCTTTAATAGATATAATGTAGTCAACATCTGACAATCTTTCAAGTACAGTATATGGTCCTCTCCAAGATTGTGATGAAGTGAATCTGTGTCACAACGCGCTCAAATTTCCCCGTTTGAAAATTAACTAACGTACGCCTAAAATCTAGTAACGAAAAATTACACCCTATAAACCCCACTATTATATTTGAAAATTGCCAAGGGCAAGATCAAAACGTCTGCTAAGAATTGGACAATACTTGAATTTTCTTCTTCCATAGTTTGAAAAAAGTTACCCTTCCCCAAAACCGCATACACCCCGCCCTATTATTTAGCGAAGGTTTTAACTATAAATAACTACAATGTTTGAAATTTTGCACCAAGGCCATTGCCTAGCCGAACAGTCCACGATTTGGCACCAGATTTGAATTTTCAAAGACCAAGCGTATTGAGTCCCATCCTCCAAAAACACACACGCAGCTCGCGTTTCCCTTCCCAATATTTTATGACGAAAGCCGGAAAGTTGGCAAAAAAAAACAACTTGTTACCTCGTCTTGGAAAAGGGAGAGAGGGAAAGGGGGGGGGAAATTAAAATGGAAAAGAATCAAGCCTCACTTATGCGTTTGAAACTGAAACTAAAACCAAATTTGTGCAGGAAGGAGGGGAAAGAGAGAAACTAAGATAAATTATAAAGAGGGTAATTGAAAGGGATGTTTTGAATTATAGCGATAATATTGTTTATTAAAATACCATACTATTCCCTATAATAAATTATCTTGCCTTATAGAAAAGTATTTTGTTCAGAATAAATATAGAGACAAATTACATAGATGAAAACGATGAAGAAGAGTTAGATGAAAACTAGATAGGATGATAGAGGCCAAAGGGCAGTTTAAGAATCACTTTTAAAAATTGAAATCGACCCAATAATAACCGAGATATTGTAGAAAATAAAAATTGAAGACAGACAGACACACTGAGAAACTGCTCAATTTTGAAAGTCTTCGTAAGTTACATTTTCGGGACGCGTTTTTGAACAGTCAAATTTGCTTTACTGGTTTGATTGGTTAATGATAGTTTAGGAAGGGGAGATAAAACTAACGCTTTGCCAGAATAAGCTGCCACTTGAGACAAATATTTCAACACAGTAGATTAAGATCAGCTGCATAGCAATTGTGACCAATGCCTTTGCGGTCTGGACGACAGCGATCTGCACCTGTGGAATTAATTGCCAGTTAATCTTACACTTGTGTGAAATATTTCATTGATTGCGGTAAGATAAATAATTTTATTGATATATTTTATTAATATGTAGAGGCAACCCAGATAATAATCATAATAATAAATTCTTTAAGCACCAAACACGGCGCATAAGGCAGAAACCAGTGCTCTCCAGGTTGTTCGTTGTGACGCCACTCCTCTTAGCTCTTGCACATTATTTAGGCCCAACGTTCTTCCTTCTCTTATTATTGTTCTTCTGAGTGTTTCTTTTGGTCTTCCTTTTTTCCTCTTACCCTCAGGAACCCAAGTGAGCGCCTGTAGTGGTATTCTGTTGTTTTGCATTCGTAGGACATGACCGATATATGACCATCGTCTTTTCTTTATATAGTCGGAGACATATTTCTGCCTAGAGTCTTCTCTTATTTGTCGATTAGTCTTGAATTCTTTCCAACTGATGTTCATGAGTTTTCTAAGACATTTGTTCTCGAATGTATTCAGCTTGTTCTCCAATGATTTTGTTATTTTCCAACTCTCACAACCGTATGTTAACACTGAGATAACATTTGAATTAAACAGACGAAGCTTGGTATGTATATTCAATGATAGTAATTTCCAAATGTTAGATAATCTATTAAAGGCGCTAGCTGCCAAAGCAATTCTAGTATGGATTTCTCTTGTTGTGTCACCATCCTGAGTCATTTTACTGCCTAAATAATTGAAATTTTCAACTTTCTGTAGTTTTTCCCCGTTCAAGATGATATCAAAGGTCTCGTTAGAAAAGTTCATAGCTTTAGTTTTAGAGGCAGATAGGGGGGCCAAAATTTTGTGTTGTGCGACATTGCCATGGGAAAAGAATTACGACATCCTAGCAAGCATGCCTAAGCAGACTTATAGAGAAACGAAATTAAATTGTGATTGAATATTGCCATAAAAAACATTACGACTGTAAGTCTAGAAAGCTACTGGCAGTCTTCAGGCAATGACGCCTGAAAACATACTTAGAATGATTGCACAAAAGAATTAACAGGTTACCAGAAGAACACTGTATACCTATCTGATTTTATGGAAGAAAATCAATGTTTAAAGTGACAGGGGTGTTACAGCCATATGGAAGAAGAATGTACACACAGTACGGAGTGAAGTCAAATAAAATAGGGGCTAGTGCAAATGTTTTGCACACGATACTGACCACAATTAATGATAGTTGTGATTAGGTGTGGAATTATTATAGCCAGCATATAAAAAGTAGGAGAATGTCCTTCTTTTTCAGGGTTATATTGCCTGTTACCAGTTGGTGGCAGGAAACCTGGTGGAGACAGAATTTGAGGACAGTGAAGGCCTCAGCAAACCTGTATGCTGCATTTGATAGCCTGAAGACAACTCTTATGCTGAATTTGTATGATCTACTGTAAAATACTTCAGATAGAAACATCAGGTGAAGTCCCTTTAAGTGGGCTCTGAAAACTCATTCATTAAAAAATTTCCACACTTGAACATTCATTATTGTGGGCGTGATGACAACAATAGTCCCTCACACCAGTGACTATCACGTTTAAACAGTATTACATCAGTCTGTGTTCTACACCTACAGTGACACTTGTTTATTATCAAGTTGTGGACAAAGATTCATCCTTATTTATTTATTATATGTAAATACAACCAACGGGCTGATCACCCGTTTGCCAGTCACTTCGATTACGGAAACAACAGCAGATGGATTGATTTGCCATTGCCCTAAAGACGCCAATAGGCGTGATGGGAAACAATGGCAAAGAAAACCTATCTGCTGTTGCCCTAAGACGCCACTAGGCGTAATGGCCACTGACTGCTTTGACGGTCGGTGGCTAAGGACGGAAGAAGAAGATGTAAATACAGTTCTCTTCATTTTTAACCATTCCTGCCCCAAAAAGATTTGAGGGACAGGAAATTAAAATTGTAACATAATTATATAAACTTAACAACAGGCTTACTTAATTCAATTTCATTGAGTTACAGTTGTGTTTGTTTTATGCACTTATCACTATACTTACATTACCCTAGACACGTAGCCATAAAACATATAACACTCTCCTAAAATATTTCCCAGAGTGAGATCTTAGGGAGGTAGCGGATAGGTACCCTGAGAACACATCATCATCAACAATTAGACTCAGGGACTTACATAGCTTAACCTCACTCTGAGTACACGTAGTTTTGTAACATCCATAACCTCCCCGGCACACTCGCCACAAAGATACAAGTAATTTATTGTCCTTATTGGGTAACAATATATAGGCTTCATCACCCGGCCATAACTGGCGCAGTTTTCTGTTTTGATTAACAAACAATCTTGCCTTAAGTTTAGCCTTTTCTGATTCTACCACAACTATCTGGCATGCGTCGATAATTTTCTTTCTCAAGTTAACTACGTATTGGTAAGAGGTTTGAACATCCTCATGCATGTCAGCTCCAACCAATAACTGTTTTAGAATGGACATAGGTCCTCTTGGCTTGGCACCGAAGACTAATTCAAACGGCTCAAATCCAGTATGTTCGTTAGGTATTTCCCGATAAGCGAACAATACCGCTGGGAGTACTATATCCCAATCCTGCGGGTATTTCGCAGTTACCTTGCCTAGCATTTGTTTAAGACAATGTTGAGCCTTTCTATTTTCCCGTTTGCAATGGGGTGATATATGCTACTAAGAGATCGATTTATCTCAAACTCTCTCATAACCTGAGTCATAGCGTCAGAAATAAACTGAGTTCCCCGATCCTATAATATGTTTTCGGGAAAACACAATCGACTAAACATTAAAAATAGTGCGTCAGCAACATCTGTAGTTGATATTGTTTTCAGAGGAATAGCCTCTGACCAGCGCGTGCACATATCAATGCATGTCAGTACATAACGATGACCTCTAGCTCACGTGACTAGTAGTGGACCAATAAGGTCGATTGCCATTTTTGCGAAAGGACGCAATGATATGTCTGACGCCTGGATAGGCGCATTATACTTGGGTCGTTTAGCTGCCACATCTTGGCAAATTTTGCACGTGCGACAAACGAATTTCACATCTCTTGTCACACCAGGCCAAAAGAAATGAAACAAAACCCTCTGTTTTGTCCTGGCAATCCCCAAATGTCCTGCACAATTAACATCATGAGCATTCCGTAAAACAAAAGGGCGGAAACTAGTAGGTACCATAATTTGTTTTTTTTTTAAACTGATGTGGAATCTTGGAAATTCCGAATCAAGATCCCATTCTTTAAAGTGTACCAATGTACAGAATTATCATTATATATCACATCATCAGACTTGGAAACATGAAAAATTTTTTTAATGAATCATCATCATTTTGCATCTATATGAATAATTCTTTGTCAATAAGTTCAGCATGTAAATCCTCCTCATCTGCCCCCTCCTTATCATTCATCACCTCGTCACCACCTCTTCAGTCACCATCTCATCTTTCATCACCTCATCTGAAACATTTTCAATTTTGACCTGTTCATTCACCTCTGCACGAGATTGAGCTCTAGTCGTGACAGCATTTGCCATAAGCAAATGTTGCTGTTCCCATTTTAAAATGTCATCATTAGTGCATTCGTGAAGTCCAGGAATATACCCCAGGGTTATTCCAGCAATTGGTTATTCCAACAGGCACACGAGAGTCCTTCCAGTAAAATAAGGGGTATCTAAGAATACTTCAGCAGTTGGATAATATTCAACTGTGCCCCCGAATGTAATGTACTTTATTTCTTTGCCTGTGTAATCAGATTGGTCCAATATATATATATTGGGGGTGCGAGTTTACCGTTAAAACAAGGGTCGGGAAGACTTTTGTAGTTACATCTAACCGCAGCCTACAGCGAGAACCTGTTTGTTTACTTTTTCCCGGCGAAAAGAGCCTAAATCTGAAGGCCAGTTCGTGCCGGACTAACACGCAGGGCATAATCGTTTTGCAGCGAGCGAGAACGCTGTGTCAAGTCACATTTTAATGTGCTACCAGCAAAAGAGAAAAGGGGAGGTAAGCTGTAATTTGTAAAGGTGGTGAAAGGTTTACTTGTAATTTGTAAAGGGGAGCGGGAAGGGGTTAACGTGATTATCTGTCTTAAAGTTATAATGTATTGTCATGCAGAAAATGTTTTACGGGTATTACAAACGAATGTGTGTCATGTGTCGTTCCAAACTCAACAGCCGGTTCAATTTCTCCAAAGTCAAAGAGCAAAACATCGCTTTAAGTCAGGATCGAGCACCAACTGGTTGGTTGTTCGTCCATCACGGGTGATGAAGACCACTCTGTTCATCCAATTATTTAAGAATATGTTAGGTTAGTCTATGGGTACGAAGGTGACTGAAGAGCCCGATGCGGGCCTGGAAAGATCTTGGACAGTGTGGGCAGGGAATGTTTGCTTCATGTGAAGGTTTTATTTCACGGTCCTTTCTAGCTTGTCTCCGCTGTTCTGCTGCTGCTCTTCTGGATGATTCGCATGCTGCTGCACCTTTACGAAGAGATGTGCGCCAAGCAGTTCGGTCTTGCGCAGCAGCTTCCCATGTGTCTGGGTTTATGTCAAAGGTTTTCAATGACGTCTTTAACGTGTCTTTGAAGCGCTTCTTTTGGCCACCATGGGAGCGTTTACCCTTCTGCATCTCACCATAAAAGAGTATCTTTGGCAGTCGATGGTCTGGCATGCGGACTACATGACCTGCCCAGCGAATTTGTGACTGCATCAGAATAGTATCAATACTAGGGATACCAGCTCTGTCAAGAACGGCGGTATCCGGGATCTTGTCTTGCCATTTGATGTTCATTATCTTCCTGAGACAGACTGTATGGAAGTGGTTTAGCTTCTTTACGTGGCGCCTGTATACAGTCAATGTTTCACATGCATATAGCAGCACTGGAAGCACCGCAGCTCTGTATACCTTCAGCTTTGTCTGTAGACTAATGCCACTTCGATGCCAAACGTTGGTGTATAGTCTGCCAAATGTGCTGCTGGCTTTGGAGATCCTGGTGTTCACCTCATCATCAATGACAATGTTCTGGGATAGTGTGCTACCAAGGTATGTGAATCTGTTCACAACATTCAGTTTCTCACCATTAACCTTGATGACTGGCTCAGTATAAACTGTGCCAGGAGCTGGTTGGTACATGATTTCTGTTTTCTTCGTGTTGATGGTAAGCCCAAAGTTGGCGCAGGCTTCGGAGAATCTATCCACACTATGCTGCAGATCAGCCTCTGAGAAGGAATTGAGGGCACAATCATCAGCAAACAGAAGATCTCTGATGGTGTGTGATTTGACCTTGGTTTTTGCTTGAAGCCTCCTAAGGTTAAACAATTTTCCATCAATACGATAACTAATGTCGATTCCTGTGTCCCCGTCTCTAAAAGCATCAGTCAGCATAGCAGAAAACATGATACTGAACAGAGTCGGTGCAAGTACGCACCCTTGTTTAACTCCATTTGAGACGGGGAAAGGCTCTGATAGCTCACCGTTTTCCTGAACTCTAGCCTGCATTCCATCATGCAGTTGCTGCACTATTGTGATAAATTTCTTTGGGCAGCCGTATTTTGCCATGATCTTCCATAGACCCTCTCTACTGACCGTGTCGAACGCCTTTGTCAAGTCGATGAAAGCTGTGTACAGGTCACAGTGCTGTTCTTGGCATTTTTCTTGTAGCTGTCTTGCAGCGAACACCATATCTGTGGTTCCACGTTCTTTCCGGAATCCACACTGACTTTCAGGTAAAAGACCTTTGTCAAGATGAGCCGTAAGGCGATTCAAAAGGATTCTGGCGAATATCTTCCCAGCGATTGATAAAAGAGAGATGCCTCGATGATTGTTGCAGTCTTGGCGATTACCTTTACGTTTATAAAGATGTATAATTGAGGCATCTTTGAGATCGTGTGGGATGGTTTCACTCTGCCACATTTGCTGGAAGATCATATGAAGTTTCTCTATCAGAACTGCACCGCCATCTTTATAAACCTCAACAGGAATTGAATTGGAGCCAGGGGCCTTTCCACTAGACAGTTGACGAATCGCTTTTTTAGTTTCCTCCAGAGTTGGTACATCATCTAATGCTTCATTTATAGGAATTTGGGACAGGCGGATGATGGCTTCGTCGTTAATAGATGATGGCTGGTTCAAGATATTATTAAAATGTTCAGCCCAGCGTTGGAGAATTTTTTCCTTGTCTATAATTAGTGTTTTTCCATCTGCATTAAGGAGGGGAAATGATCCTGATGATGTTGGACCATAGACCGCTTTGAGTGCAAGGTAAAAGTTTTTCAAGTCATGGCTGTCAGCAAAGCCTTGGATCTCATCTGCTTTATTACTCAGCCATGAATCCCGCATCTGGCGTAGTTTATGTTGGACGATTCTACGCATGTTGTTGAAAGCGTCTTTCTTGGATGTAGATTTTGGATCATTTAAATATGCTTTATGGAGATGGTGTTTCTCAGCCAACATCTGCTTTATATCATCTGAGTTCTCATCAAACCAGTCATTTTGTTTCTTGATGGAAGGACCCAGGACCTCTGTAGCAGTGTTGTAGATCTGCTCACTTAGGGCTGCCCAATTTGTTTCCACACTTTGGCCGTCTAGCGAGATAGATTTGAGACGGTCTTCTAAGGTGTCAGTAAATGACTGTTTGATTGTTGTCTTCTTTAGTTTGGTGACATCCAGCCTCTTTTGAGTTTTCTTCCCCTGAGGGCGCCTGGCTGGTTGGATACGAACTTTAAGTTTAGATACAATGAGGCGATGATCAGTCCAGCATTCGGCACCACACATGGACTTGGTCACCCGGACATCTTGCCTGTCCTTCTTCCTAACAATTACATAGTCAATTAGGTGCCAATGCTTTGAGCGAGGGTGCATCCAGGAGGTCCTGTTGCGGGTAGGAAGTCGAAAAATGGTGTTGGTGACAAGGAGGTCATGTTCTGCGCAAGTCTGGAGGAGACGAAGTCCATTACTGTTACAGCGACCCACGCCGTACCTACCAATAGTGCCATTCCAGGAGATGTTATCTGAGCCTACTCTTGCATTAAAGTCACCAAGAATGATGAGCTTATCTGCTTTAGGAACTGATGCAATGACTGCATGTAGTTCTTCGTAAAACTTATCCTTGACATCATCCTGGTTTGTCATAGTTGGTGCATACGCGCTAATGATGGTGGCATGTTTTCTTCCATAGAACAGAGGGATCTTGACCGTCATGAGTCGGTCATTTATTCCCTTTGGGGGCCCCGCTAACTTGCTGACAATTGCTGTTTTGATTGCAAATCCAACCCCTGCTTCTCGTCTTTCTTCAGTTCCTCTTCCGCTCCAAAAGAATGTATAACCTGCACCCTTTTCGCAAAGTTGGCCCTCGCCTGCAAGTCGAGTTTCACTCAGTGCTGCTATGTCAATGTTGTACCTGGCCAGTTCTCTCCCAATCAGGGCAGTTCGTCTCTCAGGTCTGTTTGCATTAAAGTCTTTGTCAAGTAAAGTGCGCACATTCCATGCGCGTAGAATGAGGGGGAAAAATCTGTCCTTTCTTTTTCTTATATGTCGACCGCCGAAGTAGGGTACCCACCAACCGCGGTAAGCTGGTTAGGTAATGGTGAAGCAGGCAATGTTTAGGGCACCTTTTCTAGCCCCTTCCTCATGCCATGGAGGTGAGCAGTGCTTTCCTAAAGAGGGCTGCTCAGACACTCAGGGGGCTGCCGAATCCCACTGCTGCTCCGATCAGTGGAAGACGACCATATGGCCTGAGCCGCCTGTGTGTAGGTCTGCGACTACGACTGCCAGCGTACCCACGCCTGCCGCTTCGCCGCTCACCCATCGCCACAGGACTTGTTGTGAGTGGATGGATGAATGGATGAATGGATGAAAGAGTGACTTGCGCGGTGATTTGGATTAAAGTGAGGAAGAGTTGCGCAATTCGTCGACCTCACTCTCTCGCCTGGGTCCATCTCAATCCAGTGGCAAGACAAGTCAAGACGACTGGAGATGAAGTCAGGTGCAGTGGATGACCAGGGCTTTCTACGTGCCTCGCCGTGCTCCTTACGCTCCACAGCGCGTTGCTGGTAATCGCCGTCATGCCCGTTGAACCAACAGGTGGTTTCTTCCGCGCAGTCTATCGAATCCAGTCTTCGCATGCATGGGTAGGCAGACCCTAACTCACCGAAGGTTTATAACCATTCGGCTACCCTCACCTAGTTTAGCCGGCCTGTCAAAGCCGTTGTCCGGGGGTGGCCGCTGTCGCATGCTGACAGCTACGAGGAGCCACAGGTGAGAGCCACCCCCGGACAGCACCAACTAACATCACCTCGTAACCTACGCAGTCCCGCAATCTCAAGGAGTTTGTTTTCTATAGCTGTGCTGCAATTCACGATATAGGGAGCTTCCTAAAGCTTTCCTCAAAGTAGCAAAGACGGATACTCAGTCGCAAAGGGACTATACCCTTTAGGGCCCAGATCTCAGCTGGCTCTGATCTTAATTAAATCTATACAAAATGGAGAGCGCATACATACAGTTTTCCCAATCTGTTGTTTGTTCTCTCTATCTGTCTGATCAGGAAAAATTGAGAGAGTGGGTGGCTACAACAAAAACAAAAGTGGAGGTGAGTACTAAGATCGAGGTCTCGTAGTAACCCGTTATCTTGGTTGTTGTTTGTCACCCAACCCTCACCCCATGAGAGCCTGTGTGTCCTACCATTTCTTTACTGCACTAAATTGGCAATCAAATTTGGATGCCTTTGCCTTTCATTTCTTTACATTCCCCCCACGACATTTGGCAAGTATGGTTAATAATAATACATTGTTTGGTTGTAACTTCTCAGTATTATCATTATATTTTCAGAATGATGTTGTCTTATTACAAGTAAAATAAATGAAGTCATGAAACAGATTCAAATAGATATGTGGCGAATAGAAGAAGCCATGACACTGATAAAAATATATATGTGTGACGGAGCGGATGAAAATAGAAGCTACCCTTAAATAGAAGTACCCTTGAATAGCATCGGGGGCCCTGAATTTTGTTGGAATTTTATCGCCAACGTGGTATGCATCATTTCCGCGTGGATATCCCCACGCGGGATAATTAGTATGCAACAGTTATCATACGGGCAGCCAGGACATCGCTTTGTCTTTAATTTTTGTTTAGCCACGCCTACTGCCTTATCTCTAGAGCTATGAGCATCAAGCTATTTTCTAGTTCTTTTTCTGCCACCCTTTCAAGAAGGCGTCGCCAAAGAAACGGCAAAGCGGTCAGTTATCAAAGCGACCACGTTTGTCAACAAAGAACTTGACAGATATGACGCGGAGGAGAAGGAAGCACGAGATAGGGCAGAGAAGAAGGAAGCACAAGATAGGGCAGAGAGGAAGGAAGCACAAGAAAGAGCAGAAGCTAGGTCGAAAGAAGCGGAAGATCGTCTATTGGAACAGAAGAAAATTGAGGCAGAGATGAAAGCCCGCAGGGCAAACGAGAGAGATAGGGAGAGACAGCATGAATTTGCACTTAAGACTCTAGAAGTCCAAAGTCGGGGTGCTTCTACTTCCAATAATGGAGAGCCGTCCTCACCCCAGTCTCAGTTAACGGATCTCTCCAGCACTCAATCTTCCCAATTAACAGCGATGTCTTTCACCTTAGAATCTTTCCCGAGCCCCAACGAGAAAATTGACACGTTCCTAGAGAAATTCGAGAAAATGGCGAATCTGTATGGGTTAGAGAGTTTCCGATGGTGTCTAAAACTTTCACAGGCCCTAAAATGTACCGCTTATGATGTCTACGTGAAGCTGGGAAGAAGCCAAGATGACTACGACATGTTAAAGAAACGCTTACTGGAGCGTTTCGAAATGACCGCTCGCAAATTTCTGCAAATGTTCAGAAACAGCCGATAGGAAAGCACGGAGACATTTCCGCAGTTCTCGTTACGTCTGACGGGCTATTTGACAAAGTGCCTGGAATTGTCGGAACTTCCTCTTACGTATGAGGGAATTCTGGAACTTGTTCTTG
The DNA here is from genome assembly GCA_024509875.1 of Oreohelix idahoensis. Lineage (NCBI taxonomy): Eukaryota > Metazoa > Mollusca > Gastropoda > Stylommatophora > Oreohelicidae > Oreohelix > Oreohelix idahoensis. Next base: position 437,129 of record JAMPIV010000529.1, read on the forward strand.
TAGAACAGATAAAAACAACTTTGTCGAACGAGACCCGTAGATTTCTGGCTGAGCAGGGAGCAGTCAAGCTTGAGGACATCCTCAATAAGGCGGAACGTTATGTAAATGCAATGGCCGAACTTCCCAGCACAAAACGAAAACCAACAGATGAGCCATCTAGAAAACAAAATCAAGAACAGTCATCCCATTCTTCCAATTCTTCTCAGCACTATAACCAACGAGAAACTAATACCCAGAGACCTCACCAAGAAAAATCGAAATTCTACAAAACCCGATATCCCACCAACAACAACAACCCTGATTAACCCACCAGGCCTACATGGCAGCGCGGCCACCAAGGTCAAGGCAAGGGAAAGACCCCTACAGCAGGGACGTCTGATGAGGGCAAGCACACAGGGCCTAATCGCATCGGATGCTTGCATACAGCCTCGCAAGGAAGAGTCAATGTCAATGATTCTCAACCTGAGGGGGAGAGACCCTCAACGCGAGGAACTGTAATTTTGGACGGTACCTCAACAACTTGTCTTTTTGACACTGGATTATCTTTTCACTGTATTGTCGCCAGGCACCTAGTCAGACCCGGTCAGGAGACAGAGGAAACCGTCAAACTATGTGGAGTTTTTAAGAGTGATGCACCCAGGACGCTTCCTATCGCACTGGTAGAAATACACTCTGATTTTGTCAGAGGGGTTATTAAAGCGGCCATTATGGATGATCCTATCTACCCAGTTATCCTGGGATGTAGATATGTGTTTGTTGGGAGACCGAAAGAGCCGATTGTGGCAGCGGTAACCACAAGAGGGCAAACCAAGAAGGAATGGGAGCCTACGCCAAATTTGTTACCGGATGAACTAAAAGAGGCGCAACAAAAGGACCCCACTCTGGAGCCCTGCTTTAGAAAACTGCCCATGGCTAAGGACCCCCAGACACCACGGAGACATCTTTTCGAAGGATGGCGTATTATATCGTAGAACGGGCGACCCTGATACAAGGAATAACCAGCTCCTAGTACCGACGCAGTACAGAAGCCAGATCTTAGAAATGGGGCACTCTCTTCCCTTTAGCGGACATATGGGACAAAACGCCACTATTCAGCGAATAAAAACTCACCATTGGTGGCCGGGAATGAACTCTGAGATTATCAGGTACGTGAAATCCTGCGCCCAGTGCCAACGTGTGGCACCCAAGCACTTGACACCCCCCGTCCCTATAAGGCAAATGCCAATAGTGGGGACTCCATTCGAACGGGTTGCTGTCGACATCATTGGACCCCTAGAAAGGACCAAAAGAAGGAACAGTTTATCCTGACCTTAGTTGACACTTGCACTATGTGGGCCGAAGCTATACCGCTAACATGCACGGATTCCAAGCATGTCGCAGAAGCCCTCGTGCAAATTTTTACACGGTTGGGATTCCCTCAACAAGTTTTGACGGATAATGGATCCCAATTCCGTAGCCTGTTAATGGAGGAGATCTTTAAGATCTTGAGGGCCAAACACATCCACACAAGTCCCTATCATCCGGCCGGAAATGAGCTCGTGGAGCGTTTTAACGGCAGCCTCACCATGATGTTTCGTAAGCTGGGTCAAAAGAAACCTGAAGATTGGGACCTTTATATATCTGCAGCTTTATTCGCCTACAGAGAAGTTCCTCAGGCATCTACAGGATTTCCGCCAGCTACACTTTTATTCAGCAGACCTATTAAGGGGCCACTAGAAGCCTTACTTCGGTCCCTGACAGACCAAAAGGCTGACGAGACAGTCGTCTCAGCAAGCAAATATGTATTAGAGCTCAAGGAAAGGTTACAACTAGGATGGGACCTAGCAACAACCAACCAAAAAAGTTCTCCCGCACTAATTACAAGATCTCCATTAAAGGAAAGAAGAAGGTCTTTCACGTTAAATCTGCTAAAGAAATACTTGGAAAGACCAGTGCCGTCCTCCGAGCACCTCCTGGCGGTCGCCATAGCAACGGAAGACGAGGAAGATGACGACAGTTGTATGGAGTATCCATTGCAACAGACAGAATCCTTTAAAGATATCAAATTCGGCGACAATCTCTCGGAAGAACAACAGACAGAAACCAGGGCGCTACTGAAAGAGTACGCTGCAGTCTTAACGGATGTACCTGGTCGAACAAATCTCATAGAATTTGATATGAAATTGACGAACGAGACCCCTGTTCGAACCAGAGTTTACCCCATTCCGTATGCTAAAGCTGATGCACTACGCGGAGAAATAGACAAACCACGTCAAGCAGAAATTATCAGTGAGTCTGCATCTCCTTACAGTTCGAGTATAGTACTGTTGCAGAAGCCCAATAAGGAAGTTCGGCTGTGTATAGATTACCGGTTACTAAACGCTGTAACGGAATTCCAGCCCGAACCTCTACAGACTGTTTCTGAGCTGTTCACCAAGCTTAGCAAGGCAAGAATTTTCTCCAAGATTGACCTGAGTAAAGGTTATTACCAAATACCAGTCAAAAGGGAAGTTAAACACTTGTTAGCTTTCAGCACCAGTGAAGGACATTACACATTTAATGTGATGCCGTTCGGACTGCAAAACGCACCAGGAGTGTTCATCAGGATGATGAGGAAGCTTTTAGAACCTTTGCACAGTCCCCATATCCATAATTTCATGGATGACATACTTATTGCATCGGAAACCTATGATAAACATATTGCTACGGTTGCTATGCTCCCCAGGAGACTACAGGAAACTGGTCTCACAGCCAGACCTAGCAAATGTCTCATCGGGTTTGAAAAGCTAGACTTCTTGGGGCATACTATTTCTCAAGGCTGCATGTGGCCTGTTAGCAAAAATGTTGAGAAAATAGTTGCAGCAAAAAGGCCCCGAACGAAGAAAGACACCCGTTCTTTCCTATCACTGTGCGCTTATTATCAAAAATGTATGCAAAATTTCAACGGGCTAACAGCACCCCTGACTGACCTTACCAAAAAAAAAAGGGCGACCGGACAGGGTTATTTGAAATTCGAAATGCGAATAAGCTTACAACACTTTAAAAGAACAATTGTCCGGATTCCCTATTTTGAGGCTACCTGACCTCAAGAAACCTTTTGTATTGCGGGTCGACGCTTCGGGTCAGGGCATCGGGTCAACCTTGCTTCAAGCAGATGACGCCGATCCGAATCTGTTATTTCCAGTTGCGTATGGCAGTCGCAAACTGAATATGGCTGAACGTAACTACTCCACAGTCGAAAGAGAATGTCTGGCACTAATTCATGGCATAAGACGTCACCATGAATTTCTTTACGATACATCATTTATGGTGCAAACAGAGCACGCTCCCTTAGCTTTTCTTGGCGCAAATAAGGAATGTACCCTTGAATAGCATCGGGGGCCCTGAATTTTGTTGGAATTTTATCGCCAACGTGGTATCCCCACGCGTGCTGATTAGTATGCATCATTTCCACGTGGATTTCCCCACGCGGGATAATTAGTATGCAACAGTTATCATACGGGCAGCCAGGACATCGCTTTGTCTTTAATTGCTGTTTAGTCACGCCTACTGCCTTATCTCTAGAGCGATGAGCATCAAGCTTTTTTCTCGTTCTTTTTCTGCCATCCCTTCAAGAAGGCGTCGCCAAAGAAACCGCAAAGCGGTCAGTTATCAAAGACAGTTGTAGTTCATAGAAACGAGCAGAACGATTTAACACCTCCGGTTGGCAAGCTTGTGCGAACTGGTCAAGAGGGTTTAGGAATTGCTGTAGGACGAAGACGAACGGGGAAAGGTAGAGCTTTGATCGGTGGGCCCAGTCGAAATAGTTCCCTAAAATCAAAAGAGGCAAGAAACTTCGCATGTGGCTATCATTTCTCATTCATTAACTATATATTGGTATCGCTGAAAAATGCAGTTATCATTCGCGCCAGAGAGTTGAAAGAAGTACCTAGCTCTTATATTTGAATCTTTCAAGATTTCTTTGGGATTTCTCTATACTTGGAGGGAATTCATTCTGTGTGCTGCGGTAAAATATATTAGAATTTTTAGAGATTCAATAATAGTTTCTTCATTTTTTTTTTTCACTGGATTTTGTGTTAATTTAAACCTATTAAATAAACCAGATGTAAATCAAAGAATGTAACTATCCGTTATTTCCCGAGATAATAGATGTGTAACTTACTTACTTACTTAGTCGTTCCCCTTCTACCGTGAGGTGTAGAGGTTTGGAAGAGAGAGTTCCAGACTATTCTATCATGTCCAAGTCCTCGGTCCTTCAAAGATTGTCTAATGTTGTCCTCCCAGCGGACTCTGGGTCGTCCTGGAGGTCTGGATCCCTGGCTATATATAGATGTGTAACATAAATTTTAAACGCTAGGCGATCGTAATTGTTTAATAACCATATATTTCTATTTTATCTTGCGTAAATTTTGAGTAATTAACTGTTCATAGCTAGTGTTTCAAAGTGATACATTGGCTAGTCACTCGTGAAGTTCTTTTAATATTAATAATTAAATATCGGAGTGATTTTACAGGTCTTACCTAAAACGCGGGTGTTAGAATTGATTATAGTAGAATTACCTGTTTTATATATTCTCTTTATACAGGTGGTCATTCCTTTTGCGATCCAACGGTTTTATTTATATAGAGAGTCATGTCCAGATGGCTTATGGCATCCCAAATTATATGTTCCTAAACATACAAAAACATTGACAGTAACAAGAATCTGATGTTAGAGAGACCCTTTTAGGTCCACCTTCTCAATGTTTAAAGTGAGTTTAAAACTCCTAAAAAACTGGAACGGGACAATGTCAGAAGATTTTTCTATATTAATCCTATAAAGTTCCCTGGCCTGATGAGGCAGAAGGTACAGCACAAATTTCTTAATAAAAACACATATGACAGTAAGCAGTGTTCCTAACACCAAATATACAGAGAACATTTACAGCTATTTCATTCAGAGAACAGCCTGAGAGTAACATTCCGATGTGTGATAATATCTTCACATTTCACTACGACAGAAAACCTAGGAAAAAAAACTTAACCCCACCAAATACCTGCAGTGCGAAAGAGGAATAACCCCATCCAGGAAAAATATAATCAACGCACTAATTCAGCGAAATCTCCGAGACAAATAGCAGGTGCCTAGACGGAGCGTTTCTGGGGCTGAACTGGTCAAACATAGTCTTAAAGACATTGTGTTTTTTGTTGTTGATAAATTCCATGGATGTATGCGGTGTAGACAGAGGGTAACTCTGAATGTCGTGAGCTCACGGTATGTATTTAGAGCGTGAAACGGAACGAAATAATTTATTTTCTTAAGTTACTACTAATATAACACCTTCTCTTTTATCGATCTCTCAATAAGTCTGAAGGCCCACGGGATAGTTAAATTAAGGACCTACCTGTTACCCGTCCTGACTACTCCCCATTCCCATTGTTAATCATTAGTTTTGATCTCTTGGGTAAACAACCTCGGGTTGGATCATTCCTAGTTTTCCATACTCCAGAGGTAGGGTCTTGAGAGTATAATTTTTCTTTTGTCTTATGTAACTATAATTCACTGATGTAATGATAACGATGTATTTTATGTTGTGATCTATTTTCTAAAGATATAATAAACATAATAAACCTTAAGCTATTGGCGTCGGTCAAAACCTCCCCTGCCCATTATATGTGACCCCATAGTTTACCTGTTCTTTTCTACGTATGTACGTATTTATGTCACAAAATTGTTTGTGTGTGCGTACGAGAGGATAGTGTAATTGAATCAGTATCTAGTGAGAAAATACGTCTTCATTAAAGTGTGTCGTACAAGGTAGGTTGGGTTGAGCAATTACTCAATCCAAGACAGCATTTTTTCTTACACCTGTACTCCTCGTAAACAGGATTATTTCTCACACCTGTCTCTCACATCTAAATCTAGCAGAAGGAGAGTAAAGACAGATATACGGTACCTTTCTAATATAACCTATTCCTGGCGAACAAGTTTCTCATAATTGAGGTCAGATTGACTCACAAGATATTACTGAGTTTTCTTTGCTGGGCTTCTACTGTCTTCCGTCCTCTACTGTACTGGAACCAACAAGGAAAAGGGAGAGAGTGGCAAACGTAAGGGAACAAGAGAAAGAGGGGCTGAGAAATTTCTGAAAGAAGCAGGATTCTCCAATAAATAGCTGCAAGCCGAAGACCGTGTATGTATGTATGTATGTATGTATGTATGTACAATTGATAATACATCGGACCAGTTTCAAGCAAGCAGCCTTATATTAGAATTTAGGTCAAATTTAACAAAATTAAGCTGTGCCCCACTACCAACATCAGCAAAGATCTCATTAATTAACCCGATGTGTTTCGGTCCTCTCATGTTTTATTTTTCTAACATACACTTTACAGAAAAACAACTTAAAGAAATTGAAGATGAAATTGTACAACACGTTAGAACATGGTTAGTGCTAAATGAATCATCCACAAGGAGCTATTTCTTCTGTCCCAGGTCGAAGGGTGGCCTTGGCATACCAAACCCCTTCATATTATACCACTCTCGACATATTTCATTCCTTATCAGTATGCTCAATTGTGATGATAATCTTGTAAAAACTGCAGCAATAAACTCGTTAGATAGACATATGAAAAAACGTAAAATAGACCAAGTAGGTGAAGATAGGAATAACTTTGCAAGCTACGAGTTAAACGAAACAAACCATCTAGCTAAAAGATCGAAGGTGAACTGGCCAAGATCATTTTGGGTAGAACTGAATGAAGAATGCGCGCGTGAAGGAGTGAGTGTGAAAGTGGATGACAGTGGCCATTACAGTGTACAATTAGACGTAGATGAAGATGTAAGTCTAACATACAAGTCAGCAAATGCTTTTTATTCTGGATTTAAATCACATAAACTTAACCTAATTCTAAGTGAACTAAAAAGTAAATCGTCACAAGGGAGAATATTGCGCGAAATGAAATGTGTAAACCACTCATTGTCATCTAGTTTTCTATCTAATTTTAAATTAAGTGATAAAATACTTTCATTTGCTGTGAGATCGAGGTTACAGTTGCTGGAATGCGAAAGTCTTTTACATCTATACTACCCACAGACATACACGAAAATGTGCAAAATATGTAACCACCCATACGAAACAGTGTCACATTTATTGAATGGATGTACCAAATTTCAAACATTATACCAACAAAGGCACAATAGAGCTGTAGACATTATTTATGAGAAGCTGAAATCTGCATACAATAATAAAGGTGACATAACAATAAACAAAGAGATAATAGTTAAACCATCACTTTTCGGCAGCAGCAACGCCTCATTTAAGACACATGCCGTAAAACCTGATTTAACAATAATCAATCGACAGAACAAAACAGCTTTTATAGTGGAGGCAGCAATACCATATGATGCCCATTTAGATAAATGTTACCAACATAAATTTGATAAGTACTATCCATTGACTGCAGAAATTAACGAATTAGGCTACCGTACGCATGTAATCGTACTGATAATTGGTAGTTTGGGTCATGTGCATGCAAAGTGTGTGAGTGGATTAATGTCGCTAGGGTTGCGGAAATTTGAAGCAAAGGTTTTATGTAAATATGTCAGTATTAGTGTAATTATAGGTTCTTACAGAATATGGAAACTTCGATGTAAAAAACACCCATTTTGAATTGCTGGGATGTTTTCCACACAGTCTAAACTCAATTGTGCTCCTCTGTATACTATACCATACGACTATTGTATTTGATGCTATATTTAATATCTCACTCCACTAGCGGTCAAAAAAATTTTTTTTTTATGGCAAACAAAATTCTGATAAAACCTCCATGTAAAAACAACCATATTGCTCTACTTGAATGGTATTCCTCACACATTTTGTAAATTTCAATAATTCTCATTTTTGGCAGGGTATACCATATCATTATATGCCAATGTCTTTTAGAAAGCTTAAAATTTTTTTATGTATGTGTAAAACGAAGGTTCGATGTAAAAACACCCACATATAACTACTTGAGACGTCTCCAACACTTTATGTAAATTCTAATGATTCTCCTATTTGCCATGTTGTATCTATTATATCATGTCTGTACATATTAATGTATTTTATGGAGAATAAAGATTCTGTATGTATGTGTGTGTGCGCGTGCGTGCGCACGTGCGTGCGCGCGCACACACATACATGTATGTATGTAAGTATGTCAGCATTAGTGCAATTATAGGTTCTTACAGTATATGGAAATTTCGATGTAAAAAACACCCATTTTAAATGGCTGGAGATGTTTTCCAAATAGTCTAATCTCAATTGTGCTCTGTCTACTATACCAAACGACTATTGTATTTGATGCTATATTTAATATCTCACTCCACTAGCTGTCAAAGCTTTTTATGGCAAACAAAAATTCTGATAAAACCCCCATGTAAAAACACCATATTGCTCTACTTGAATGGTATTCCACAGACATTTTGTAAATTTCAATAATACTCATTTTTGGCAGGTTATATCACATCATATCGTATCATTGTATGCCAATGTCTTTTAGAAAGCTTAAAGATTGTTATGTATGTGTAACACAAACATTAGATGTAAAAACACCCACATAGAACTACTTGAGACGCCTTCAACACTTTATGTAAATTCTAATGATTCTCCTTTATGCCATGTTGTTTCTATTATATCATGTCTGTACATATTAATGTATTTTATGGAGAATAAAGATTCTGATATGTATGTATGTAAGTATGTTTGTGGTAACAGCCCTCATTAACGCTGTATGAATTTATGTAAATTTACTTTTTGTAAATTCTAATGATTCTCTTATTTGCCATGTTGTATTTTATTATATCATGTCAGTACATATCAATGTATTTTCTGGAGAATAAAGATTCTGGTATGTATGTATGTAAGTATGTTTGTGGTAACATCCCTCATTAACGCTGTATGAATTTATGTAAATTCACTTTATGTAAATTCTAATGATCTCCAAAATGCCATGTTATATTTTGTAATATCATGTCAGTACATATCAATGTATTTCTGGAGAATAAAGATTCTGATATGTATGTATGTATGTATGTATGTATGTATGTATGTATGTATGTATGTATGTATGTATGTATGTATGTATGTATGTATGTATGTATGTATGTATGTATGTATGTATGTATGTATGTATGTATGTATGTATGTATGTATGTAAGGGAGCTAAGCGAATCAGGCTACCCGGACGTCTTTGTCAACATCACCAAAGATATATACAGTGGCTCCTCATGTCAAGTTAAAAACGCCAGTACTATCACAGACCGGATCGAGCGTAAGAAAGGTATTATTCAGGGGTGCCCATGGAGTGTCATTGTATTTGAACAAGGCATTGATAAATGGCTGCGGTGGATTGAGCAAGGTTATCAAATACATCACATACCGAATCCCATTCAAGGGTATGTGGATGACGTAAGTCTCTTCGCCACCAACATACACGACTTACAATCAATGGCACAGAAGACAACAGTATTTATGGAGACCAGCGGGATGGAGGTTAAGCCACAAAAGTGTGCAGTGTTCAGCGGTCAGCGAAGCGGAAACAATTGGGTCAACACTCGTAAGGTGGACATTAATATCCAAGGTCATGAAATCCCCTCTTCTGATCGAGGGCGTTCCTACAGATACCTAGGACATGACATTACAATTGATAATACATCGGACCAGTTTCAAGCAAGCAGCCTTATATTAGAATTTAGATCAAATTTAACCAAATTAAGCTGTGCCCCACTACCAACATCAGCAAAGATCTCATTAATTAACCCGATGTGTTTCGGTCCTCTCATGTTTTATTTTTCTAACATACACTTCACAGAAAAACAACTTAAAGAAATTGAAGATGAAATTGTACACCACGTTAGAACATGGCTAGCGCTAAATGAATCATCCACAAGGAGCTATTTCTTTTGTCCCAGGTCGAAGGGTGGCCTTGGCATACCAAACCCCTTCATATTATACCACTCTCGACATATTTCATTCCTTGTCAGTATGCTCAATTGTGATGAAAGTCTTGTAAAAACTGCAGCGATAAACTCGTTAGATAGACATATGAAAAAACGTAAAATAGACCAAGTAGATGATGATAGGAATAACTTTGCAAGTTACGAGTTAAATGAAACAAACCATCTAGCTAAAAGATCGAAGGTGAATTGGCCAAAATCATTTTGAGTAGAACTGAATGAAGAATGCGCGCGTGAAGGAGTGAGTGTGAAAGTGGATGACAGTGGCCATTACACTGTACATTTAGATGTAAATGAAGATGTGAGTCTAACATACAAGTCAGCAAATGCTTTTTATTCTGGATTTAAATCACATAAACTTAACCTAATTCTAAGTGAACTAAAAAGTAAATCATCACAAGGGAGAATAGTGCGCGAAATGACATGTGTAAACCATTCATTGTCATCTAGTTTTCTATCTAATGTTAAATTAAGTGATAAAATACTTTCATTTGCTGTGAGATCGAGGCTACAGTTGCTGGAATGCGAAAGTCTTTTACATCTATATTACCCACAGACATACACGAAAATGTGCAAAATATGTAACCACCCATACGAAACAGTGTCACATTTATTGAATGGATGTACCAAATTTCAAACATTATACCAACAAAGGCACAATAGAGCTGTGGACATTATTTATGAGAAACTGAAATCCTCATACAATAATAAGAGTGACATAACAATAAATAAAGAGATAATAGTTTTCGGCAGCAGTAACACCTCATTTAAGACACATGCCGTAAAACCTGATTTAACGATAATCAATCGACAGAACAAAACAGCTTTTATAGTAGAGGCAGCAATACCATATGACGCCCATTTAGATAAATGTTACCAACATAAATTTGATAAGTACTATCCATTGGCTGCAGAAATTAACGAACTAGGCTATCGTACGCATGTAATCGTACTGATAACACTGACAAACAACATTTTTCTTTCTTATATAAGAATAAATGTTCTTAGGTCAGTTTCTTGCGCTGATTTCAAATCTGAAATCCGTTTATCTCTATCACATCGGGTTCTTAAGATATTTGTGAATAAATATATTTTTGGGAAACCGTTATTTGCTCCGTTTCATTTTTACTATATAACTTATTAAAAATTAATAAAAAGCAACATAATTCTACTTTTTATACTGCTAAAAGATGCATGACATATGTTACACGATTTTTCAAATAGTTACTGTATTTTGAAATAATTCTGAGCAAAATATGGCTTCTAGAAGTTGTAGAAATTCGGCTGATCTGTTCTGTTACGTGTGCGGATGTTTTACCGATCGTGTTGACCAGAAAAACTTTACACCATTACTAAAGAAAGCATATGTCGCATGTTACGCATTGCCTAGTTAAATGTTTGAAGACCGAAAAGTGGGACACCAGTGTGCTGACCTGAACAAAGGAATGCAGGGGTATTTTCCTGTGTGTATCTAGGGCAGCCAATCAGAGAAGGGGTTTCCCACGGTCAGATAGAATGACTTCGGCGAGTGTATAAGGAAGAATAAATCGTCCGAAATCATGGTTAGAATTAGACATCGGGAAGGAGAACGGAATGACAGACAAGGATGAGAATGGTCTCCTTTTGACGGGAATATCTTCATTTATGTATAGGTACAAGGAAATCAGAAGGGAGTAAGTAGTTGTGAAGAATTTCGCAAGAATAGTGTCCGTGCATTGAGAAATGCTGTGTTTTTTCCTATTTATAATTCAATATATAATCGTTAACACGACAGATATGGGAAAACAACATATGGATATAAAGGTCAACTCATGGAGAACGGAAATATATAACTCCAAAGGCTTGAACTGGGTTAGGTGAAATGCACGAGACCAAGGTTTGAAACACCTCTAGCACAAACCCCCCGAAGTTACAACTTTTTTGGGAAGTTTGATGGAGTTGCGAGCCTTGTTTCCTGTACGTCCGGTAGCTGCATATATAAGGGCGGACGGAAATGATTTCAAATTCACTTGTACAGCGAAGCAAGACAGAAGGACAACGGCTGGAGAGAGAGGAACGTGCAGAGGCCAATATCTTGTTATTTGCAGCCAGGCAGTTCTGTTACTCCACTAAAGCCAGTCTTTACTGATCTTAATTAGATCCTGCGAGGGTATGTAAAGTTACTATGTAAAATAATACAGTAATTACAACTTTTATTTCAGGATTTGTTTAATCTTTATGTTATGAAAGTATCATGCATATTAATTGATTACTTGATAGGATTGTTGAAGATTGGAACCCGACATATAACCACCGTGACTGAGTCCATATCAGGGCTAGCACAGGACTAATAACAATTCTTTTCAGGACTACCAACAATCATTATCAGGGCTTATTCAATCTGTCTTCAAGTTACTGTACTTTACAGAGCTAACGTGTCAGGCAGGGGGATACTATAACCTCATACCATATATGTGTGTACATATTATTTTGTATTATTTGATTTTATAAAATGTTCCACAGTAGACACCTGTCTTGTCACTGATCCATAATCATGCATTTTCACGCATACATCTGAAAACAAATTCATCTCACCTACAATAGGAATGTGGTAATTTTTATCCACAAATAGCCACATATCCTACAATTATCTGCAGGTTCATATTTGTCAACCAAAAGTCAGAGGTCAATGATCAAGAATTGCTCGATGATCAAGGCTAATCGCCCCAGCAGTGCCTGGATTGGTAGAAGCACGACCTACTGAAGCTGTACATCTCATATGAACACTGATTATAAAAACAGATGAGTGATAATTGTGACAATCGTGCAACCAAGAAGTGATAACTGTCAAGCAGAGTTTTGTGATGACAATTTGCGTGATAAACTAGTGAAAGTTATAAAGTGAATAAGACAGTGAAGAAGTCTATTACCCAACTAATTGGAAGAGTCTAAAGAAATGACATTTTAGTTTAACTTGTAAAGACTGTAATTGATTTCGCCAATTTGGTTTTGTATAAATATAACTGTTGTATCACCAGTCACACCCAATCACCACAATTAGATAGATGTAAATAAAGAGGATATAAATTGTATTCACCAGCTTTATTCATTCAATATAGTTGATACTGAGTTTGGTTGAATGTTTATTAATATCACAGGTGGTCACATAGCGGAGGTGGCGCAGTAAGGTCTGACTGTTCTCTGAATATTTTCAGTCCAGATACTTTCACAGCCGTGACTATCGAGTGATACCAGTGTACTTCTCTGTCACTGGGACCTCACACATTCTGGAGAGAATACTATTTCTACTCTAGCACTATCATCTCACACATATAAAACCTTCCGCTACAGTGGGGGCTCGATCGCGGGATATTCTCGTATATCCTGAGCCATCCTCTATCTATACATCTATCTTTAGTCTATCTTGGGCCACCAATAGAGAAAAAAAAAAAAAAAAAAATTTTTTTTTGAAAATTCTAGAATAGATTTTTTTTCTCAGTAACAGTACCTTAGAGTACTCAGTAAATATTGACTATCACAAGGTTGCACGATTAATTGTGTTGTCCATTTGATAATTATTTTAAGTAAGTTTAGGTAAGTTTTCATACCCTACTTAACTTAATATAATGGCTGACTTAGTGAAGTTCGGAACTGCGATCATGCAGATGGGAAAAGAGCTGGGCTTGACAGGTGATGCTCTCGTCCAGTATGTCACAACTGAAGTGGACAAACATATGGATAGAGAGGAAAGGAAGCTGCAAGCAGAAGCTGAGAGAGAAGCCAAAAGACTAGAAGCTGAGAGAGAAGCCAAAAGAATGGAAGCTGAAGAAAAGAGGCTGCTGTTGGAAGTTGAGGCTCAAGCCAAGAAATTGGAGGCTGAAGAAAGAAGATTAACAGCTGAGGAAAGGAAGCTACAAGCTGATAGAGACCATGAACTGAGATTAAAAGAGCTTGAAATACAGGCAGCGGCTACCACTAATGGTAGTAGGTCATCTCATTCGGATACCAGCGCCAGCCAAAGCACCTCCAATGGAGCTATGAACTTCCACTTGGACCCATTTGTGGAGAAAGAAGAGGGAATAGAGGATTACCTTGACAGATATGAACGATTGGCCACTACTTATGGCCTAGAAAAAGAAAAGTGGAATTTGAAGTTGTCACATGGATTGAGAGGTGTATCTTATAACGTCTACTTGAAGATGCAAAAAGAAGATCAGGAAAATTATGAAGCCTTGAAACAAGCATTGTTGGTGCGTTATGAACAAAACGCAGAAGCTTATAGAATGCGATTTAGAACTGCTAAGCTCCAGACAGGAGAAACGTATCAGCAGTTTTCAGCAAGGTTGGAAAATTACTTGCTGAGGTGGTGTCAGTTAGGAAACTTCAATCAGGATTTTGAAGGGATCAAGGAGATGATGTTGATAGAACAACTCCTGGAGTCCATGTCTCCTGAGACGAAGACATTCCTAGTAGAACATAAAAGAGAGAGATTAGATGAAATAATCATCTATGCAGAAAGTCACAAACTGGCTCACCCCCTGACTCAAGGAAACAAGAGGAAGCAGGGAGATAATTTCAAGTCACCTCAAAATCAAAACGAGTTTGAACAAAAGGACAATACAACCAAGAACAACCAAAGATATGACTACAAAGACAAGAACCCTCCAGGATATAACAATAAACCCTCACGAAGGGAAGAAAAATGGTGTAAGTTCTGCAAAATGAACAACCACAACACTGATAATTGTGGAAGGAAAAAACCTCTTCATCATGCTGCATGCTTACAGGTGAGGACTTCTGATAGGAAGGAACTGACGGTGATTCAGAATAGCCTCCATCACCCACCTACACAGGAGATAGTGACTGTGAATGGCAAACAAGTCACAGGAATGTATGACACAGGTTTGTCCTATGACGCAGTCGTGTGTGCATCTCTGGTGCGCCCTGAACAAATCACCACAGAAACAGTAGATATTCAGGGGCCACTAAAAGGAGCATTACCCCTCACTTTACCCATAGCAAAGATTCATGTCAGTTGTCGCTATGTGGAAGGGGAGGTAAATGCAGCAGTGTTAGATGATCCCTTTTACCCCCTGATGTTGGGGCGTAGATATGTTTTCTTGGGAAACCCGGTAAAACCTGTGGTTATGGCAGAAATCCAGACCAGGTCTGACTCCAGGAACATAGAGAGGGACACCAAATTAAAATTTGATTCGATTGAGATGAAAAAGGCTCAAGTAGCAGACAGCACATTGAAGCCTTGTTTTGGCAAACTGTCAAAAACACATAACAATCCAATCAAAGGACATTTCTATATGGAACATGGACTCTTGATCAGGAAAGCTGGCAGAGGGACGAAAAGTCATGGTCAAATTGTTGTACCATCCACCTATAGAAATAAGGTTATAGGCTGGGGGCACATAACTTTGAGTGAACACCTGGGTAATGGTGCCACAAAACAAAGAATAGCCACCCAGTACTACTGGCCAGGTATTACGGAAGACATCAATTGGTATGTAAATTCCTGTCCAGAGTGCACTCATGTAGATTCAGAAAGTCGGCGGAAGAGTCTTCAAAAGTCTACAAGCAAACCAGCCATCATGGGTACTCCCGAGATTTGCACTGGAGGGGAAAGGAAACATCCCACACAGGTTGAATTGCAGTCTGAAACCCATGCACTGGAAGAAAAGAACAAATCACGTAGCCAAAATCAAACACCTACGAATTTGCGAGGGAAAACCGCAACCAACTGTCAACGAAAAGAGGGCGGTAAACTTCAAGGGAAACCTACCGACCCCATTTCACCAGCGGTAAGGGCCTGGATGAAAAGCCGAACTGGGAAAAGAGAGATAGCAAAGGATGAATCTATATCCAGGAAAACAAAATGTAAGAGCAGATTTTCTTAGTCGTCGACACCCAACTGAGATAGAACGAGAGTAAGAAGAACATTAACTACGGCAAAGCTTACAGTTGTTAGCTGTAGAAATCTACAGCTTAAAAGAGAGGGAGGCTCTGTCGCATGTTACGCATTGCCTAGTTAAATGTTTGAAGACCGAAAAGTGGGACACCAGTGTGCTGACCTGAACAAAGGAATGCAGGGGTATTTTCCTGTGTGTATCTAGGGCAGCCAATCAGAGAAGGGGTTTCCCACGGTCAGATAGAATGACTTCGGCGAGTGTATAAGGAAGAATAAATCGTCCGAAATCATGGTTAGAATTAGACATCGGGAAGGAGAACGGAATGACAGACAAGGATGAGAATGGTCTCCTTTTGACGGGAATATCTTCATTTATGTATAGGTACAAGGAAATCAGAAGGGAGTAAGTAGTTGTGAAGAATTTCGCAAGAATAGTGTCCGTGCATTGAGAAATGCTGTGTTTTTCCTATTTATAATTCAATATATAATCGTTAACACGACAGATATGGGAAAACAACATATGGATATAAAGGTCAACTCATGGAGAACGGAAATATATAACTCCAAAGGCTTGAACTGGGTTAGGTGAAATGCACGAGACCAAGGTTTGAAACACCTCTAGCACAAACCCCCCGAAGTTACAACTTTTTTGGGAAGTTTGATGGAGTTGCGAGCCTTGTTTCCTGTACGTCCGGTAGCTGCATATATAAGGGCGGACGGAAATGATTTCAAATTCACTTGTACAGCGAAGCAAGACAGAAGGACAACGGCTGGAGAGAGAGGAACGTGCAGAGGCCAATATCTTGTTATTTGCAGCCAGGCAGTTCTGTTACTCCACTAAAGCCAGTCTTTACTGATCTTAATTAGATCCTGCGAGGGTATGTAAAGTTACTATGTAAAATAATACAGTAATTACAACTTTTATTTCAGGATTTGTTTAATCTTTATGTTATGAAAGTATCATGCATATTAATTGATTACTTGATAGGATTGTTGAAGATTGGAACCCGACATATAACCACCGTGACTGAGTCCATATCAGGGCTAGCACAGGACTAATAACAATTCTTTTCAGGACTACCAACAATCATTATCAGGGCTTATTCAATCTGTCTTCAAGTTACTGTACTTTACAGAGCTAACGTGTCAGGCAGGGGGATACTATAACCTCATACCATATATGTGTGTACATATTATTTTGTATTATTTGATTTTTATAAAATGTTCCACAGTAGACACCTGTCTTGTCACTGATCCATAATCATGCATTTTCACGCATACATCTGAAAACAAATTCATCTCACCTACAATAGGAATGTGGTAATTTTTATCCACAAATAGCCACATATCCTACAATTATCTGCAGGTTCATATTTGTCAACCAAAAGTCAGAGGTCAATGATCAAGAATTGCTCGATGATCAAGGCTAATCGCCCCAGCAGTGCCTGGATTGGTAGAAGCACGACCTACTGAAGCTGTACATCTCATATGAACACTGATTATAAAAACAGATGAGTGATAATTGTGACAATCGTGCAACCAAGAAGTGATAACTGTCAAGCAGAGTTTTGTGATGACAATTTGCGTGATAAACTAGTGAAAGTTATAAAGTGAATAAGACAGTGAAGAAGTCTATTACCCAACTAATTGGAAGAGTCTAAAGAAATGACATTTTAGTTTAACTTGTAAAGACTGTAATTGATTTCGCCAATTTGGTTTTGTATAAATATAACTGTTGTATCACCAGTCACACCCAATCACCACAATTAGATAGATGTAAATAAAGAGGATATAAATTGTATTCACCAGCTTTATTCATTCAATATAGTTGATACTGAGTTTGGTTGAATGTTTATTAATATCACAGGTGGTCACATAGCGGAGGTGGCGCAGTAAGGTCTGACTGTTCTCTGAATATTTTCAGTCCAGATACTTTCACAGCCGTGACTATCGAGTGATACCAGTGTACTTCTCTGTCACTGGGACCTCACACATTCTGGAGAGAATACTATTTCTACTCTAGCACTATCATCTCACACATATAAAACCTTCCGCTACAGCATATGAACTTTATTTCGATTCGAAAGTTGATGATGCAAATAAATCTTGGAAGCCAAATGCAGTTTGTTCGATACATTGGCAGGTTGGTTACGAAAATCGCCGAAGCATAAGTCGATGCCTTTTGGAGTGCCAGTAATATGGCGTGAACATACAAATCACACTACTGATTGTTACTTCTGCTTGACAAATATCCATGGTTTCACTTTTAAAACTAGAAAGTCTGTGGCTTATCCAAATATTGAATCGGTTTCGAAACCAGTGCCTCATGATTCAATCACGTGTCCGATCCAAGTACCACCAGAACAATATCCGCTGGACGTGAATGAACCATCAGAAAGTGATAGTTTACCTGCTTTAGAAACTAATTCTGACTCAGATTACATACCGGTGAATGATGGTGTTTACTTAATTAACCATTCAGAACTTTCAGATCTAATACGTGA
The DNA here is from genome assembly GCA_024509875.1 of Oreohelix idahoensis. Classification (NCBI taxonomy): domain Eukaryota; kingdom Metazoa; phylum Mollusca; class Gastropoda; order Stylommatophora; family Oreohelicidae; genus Oreohelix; species Oreohelix idahoensis. The sequence continues at coordinate 455,487 of JAMPIV010000529.1, forward strand.
TCTCGCTCTTATCAAAGGACATGCGGAATTACTCGGTTCGCGACTCAAAGAATGGAATCTTTTAGCGCCCAATATCTAAATTTCGTCATAGATACAGAGAACTTGTTCAATACTTTGAGATGGATGATGACATTTGCTATTGCAAAGATGTAAACGGTCATGAGCACATAGTCAACGAATGGCGATTTTTCATCGATTCTTCCAAAACTAGTCTAAAAGCCGTGTTATTGCATAACAGAAATTTATTTTCATCAATTCCAGTCGCCTACTCTGTTCATATGAAAGAAACTTATGACAATATGGCTATACGTTTGGAAAAAATAAAGTACAATGACTACCAATGGCGGATTTGTGGAGACCTAAAGGTCATTGCAATTCTCACGGGCATGCAGACTGGGTATACTAAATTTTGTTGCTTCCGATGTGAATGGGACAGCCGCAACAGACAGGAACATTATGCAAGAAAGGCGTGGCCTATCCGGGATCGTATGCAGCTCGGGCATAAAAATGTAATACACGAGCCATTAGTTAACAAAGACAGCTTCATTTTACCACTGTTACATATAAAGTTGGGGCTTATGAAGAATTTTGTAAAAGCGTTAGATAAAACGAGCAAAGCTTTCACTTATCTTCGAGAAAAGTTTCAGCAAGTTAGCGATGCAAAGATAAAGGAAGGTATGTTTGTAGGACCTCAGATTAGGAAAGTTATTGCAGACAAAGAATTCGAGAACTTGTTACATGGTAGTGAACTTCGCGCATGGATGGCATTCAAATCGATCGTCGATAACTTTCTGGAAAATCACAAATCTGTCGACTATGTTGCATATTGTTAAGCAGTGCATAGATGCATACAGAATTATGGGCTGTAACATGTCCCTCAAAATCCATTTGCTCGATTTGCATCTTGACTTTTTCCCTGACAGCCTTGGCGAAGTCAGCGATGAACATGGAGAACGATTCCATCAAGATATCGCCGTAATGGAGTCACGTTATCAAGGACGGTGGAGTGTGACCATGCTTTCCGATTATTGTTGGATGCTTCGTCGCGATGTACCACATGCCATTCACCGACGAAAGTCGACTGCAAAGAAATTCAAGCCTACATAACTGTTATACTTCTTGTACGGATGATGTTGTAATACTGTATGCGTTGTTAAAAAAATTCAATTGCGTATTTCTAGAGATCCCGACCTGATAGAGAAAAACGGTTTGCAGATTTAAAAACAGCGCATTAAAATTGACCAGAAAAACATAGAAATGTTAGAGAAAGAAAAAAAAAGTTTTTTTTTGTTAGTCAGTGTAATTGGTAGTTTGGGTCATGTACATGCAAAGTGTGTGAGTAGATTAAGGTCGCTAGGGTTGCGGAAATTTGAAGCAAAGGTTTTATGTAAATATGTCAGTATCAGTGCAATTATAGGTTTTTACAGAATATGGAAACTTCGATGTAAAAAACACCCATTTTAAATTGCTGAAATGTTTTCCCCACCGTCTAATCTCAATTGTGCTCTGTCTACTATACCAAACGACTATTGTATTTGAGGCTATATTTAATATCTCACTCTACTAGCTGCCAAAGTTTTTTATGGCAAACAGAAATTCTGATAAAACCCCCATGTAAAAACAACCATATTGCTCAACTTGAATGGTATTCCACACACATTTTGTAAATTTCAATAATTCTCATTTTTTGGCAGGTTATATCATATCATTATATGCCAATGTCTTTTAGAAAGCTTAAAAAATTTTATGTATGTGTAACACAAAGGTTCGATGTAAAAACACCCACATATAACTACTTGAGACGTCTTCAACACTTTATGTAAATTATAATGATTCTCCTATATGCCATGTTGTATCTATTATATCATGTCTGTACATATTAATGTATTTTATGGAGAATAAAGATTCTGATATGTATGTATGTATGTATGTATGTATGTATGTATGTATGTATGTATGTATGTATGTATGTATGTATGTATGTATGTATGTGTGTGTGTGTGTGTGTGTGTGTGTGTGTGTGTGTGTATGTATGTATGTATGTATGTGGTAACAGCCCTCATTAACGCTGTATAAATTTATTTAAATTTACTTTATGTAAATTCTAATGATTCTCCTGTATGCCATGATGTATTTTATTATATCATGTCAGTACATATCAATGTATTTTCTGGAGAATAAAGATTCTGATATGTATGTATGTATGTCTATCCATTGACTGCGGAAATTAACGAACTAGGCTATGGTACGCTTGTAATCGTACTGATAATTGGTAGTTTGGGTCATGTGCATGCAAAGTGTGTGAGTGGATTAATGTCGCTAGGGTTGCGGAAATTTGAAGCCAAAGTTCTATGTAAATATGTCAGCATTAGTGCAATTATAGGTTCTTACAGAATATGGAAACTTCGATGTAAAAAACACCCATTGTAAATTGCTGAGATTTTTTCCACACATTCTAATCTCAATTATGCTCTGTCTACTATACCAAACGACTATTGTATTTGGTGCTATATTTAACATCTCACTCCACTAGCTGTCAAAGCTTTTTATGGCAAATAAAAATTCTGATAAAACGCCCAATGTAAAAACACCAATATTGCTCTACTTTATTGTTATTCCACACACATTTTGTAAATTTCAATAATACTCATTTTTGGCAGGTTATATCATATCATATCATATCATTATATGCCAATGTCTTTTAGAAAGCTTAAAGATTGTTATGTATGTGTAACAAAAATATTAGATGTTAAAAACACCCACATAAAACTACTTGAGACGTCTTCAACACTTTATGTAAATTCTAATGATTCTCCTATATGCCATGTTGTATCTATTATATCATGTCTGTACATATTAATGTATTTTTTGGAGAATAAAGATTCTGATATGTATGTATGTATATTAGTTTATGAAGCCACCGGAAAGAAACTAAAGCTTTGTTATCAATGGCGACCGAATACTGTCACCCCTCATCGAGAATGGAAAGATCCACTGACCCTTACTATTGTGTGCGTTGCTGAAAGACACTTTACCACAGCGCTGACAGGTGTGTCAGATTTTGTGTCCAGTAGAATCGTAAATGTTTGGTTTTTGCTCATGTCCCAAAAAGACGGTGACGGTAACTGAAGGCTGGAGACTTTTGATGTCGGCTTGTTAACTGTATACGAATTGAATTCAACGGATTATGAACGTTTGGCGATTGTTCCCTGGGCTGGGTTTAGCACACTTGCGGACTCTAAATGATTATCCGATATGATATGGTGTTTTTATACTATATCAAGTACACGTTAATGTATTTTTTGGAAAATAAAGATTCTGATTATGTATGTATGTATGTATGTGTGTATGTGTGTGTGTGTGTGTGTGTGTGTGTGTGTGTGTGTGTGTATGTGTGTATGTATGTATGTATGTATGTATGTATGTATGTATGTATGTATGTATGTATGTATGCATAAACAAAGTAAATGTAGTCCCTTAGCATATACTGCTGTAGGGAGTGAAGTGTTAGAGATTTCACCATTCTAGGCCCAGCATCGAGAGATGGGTTGACTAGTTCTCTTCCTCGCTGCCTTTTCCTTCCCTAACTCAAAGTCATGTACCTATTTACAGTTGGGTAGACTGAAGCGTGTCGGTACCGTGATTCGAACTGGGCCCCTTTGCTGCGAGAGACCAGCGCTACATACATAATCAGAATCTTTATTCTCCATAAAATACATTAATATGTACAGACATGATATAATAGATACAACATGGCAAATAGGAGAATCATTAGAATTTACATAAAGTGTTGAAGACGTCTCAAGTAGTTATATGTGGGTGTTTTTACATCGAACCTTTGTGTTACACATACATAAAAAATTTTAAGCTTTCTAAAAGACATTGGCATATAATGATATGGTATACCCTGCCAAAAATACATACATACATACATACATACATACATACATACATACATACATACATACATACATACATACATACATACATACATACATACATACATACATACATACATACATACATACATACATACATACATGCATACATACATATCAGAATCTTTATTCTCCAGAAAATATATTGATATGTACTGACATGATATAATAAAATACAACATGGCATATAGAAGAATCATAAAATTTACATAAAGTAAATTTAAATAAATTCATACAGCGTTAATGAGGGCTGTTACCACATACATACATAATCAGAATCTTTATTATCCAAAAAAAAATACATTAACATTTACTTGATATAGTATAAAAACACCATAACATATCGGATAATCATTTAGAGTCCGTAAGTGTGCCAAACTCCGCCCAGGATACAATCGGCAAAACTTCATAATCCGTTGAATTCAATTCGTACACAGTTTACAAGCTGACATCAAAAGTCTCCAGCCTTCAGTTACCGTCACCGTCTTTTGGGACATGAGCAAAAACCAAACATTCACGATTCTACTGGACACACAATCTGACACATGTCCGCGCTGTGGTCTTTCAGCAACGCACACCATAGTAAGGGGTCAGTGGATCTTTCCATTCTCGATGAGGGGTGACAGTATCCGGTTGCCATTGATAACGAAGCTATAGTTTCTTTCCGGTGGCTTCATAAAGTAATATACATACATACATACATACATACATACATACATACATACATACACACATACATACATACATACATACATACATACATACATACATACATACATACATACATACATACATACATACATACATAAAGACATACATATCAGAATCTTTATTCTCCAGAAAATACATTGATAGGTACTCGCATTATATAATAGAATACAACATGACATATAGGAGAATCATTAGAATCTACATAAAGTAAATTTACATAAATTCCTTCAGCGTTAATGAGGGATGTTACCACATACATACATACATACAGACACACATTCACATACATACATACATACATACGTACACACACATACACATACATACACACAAGCACGCACATACATAAATACACATACACACAATACATACATATCAGAATCTTTATTCTCCATAAAATACATTAATATGTACAGACATGATATAATAGATACAACATGGCATATAGGAGAATCATTAGAATTTACATAAAGTGTTGAAGACGTCTCAAGTAGTTATATGTGGGTGTTTTTACATCGAACCTTTGTGTTACACATACATAAAATTTTTTAAGCTTTCTAAAAGACATTGGCATATAATGATATGATATAACCTGCCAAAAAATGAGAATTATTGAAATTTACAAAATGTGTGTGGAATACCATTCAAGTTGAGCAATATGGTTGTTTTTACATGGGGGTTTTATCAGAATTTCTGTTTGCCATAAAAAACTTTGACAGCTAGTAGAGTGAGATATTAAATATAGCATCAAATACAATAGTCGTTTGGTATAGTAGACAGAGCACAATTGAGATTAGACGGTGGGGAAAAACATTTCAGCAATTTAAAATGGGTGTTTTTTACATCGAAGTTTCCATATTCTGTAAGAACCTATAATTGCACTGATACTGACATATTTACATAAAACCTTTGCTTCAAATTTCCGCAACCCTAGCGACATTAATCCACTCACACACTTTGCATGTACATGACCCAAACTACCAATTATCAGTACGATTACATGCGTACGATAGCCTAGTTCGTTAATTTCTGCAGCCAATGGATAGTACTTATCAAATTTATGTTGGTAACATTTATCTAAATGGGCGTCATATGGTATTGCTGCCTCTACTATAAAAGCTGTTTTGTTCTGTCGATTGATTATCGTTAAATCAGGTTTTACGGCATGTGTCTTAAATGAGGTGTTACTGCTGCCGAAAAGTGATGGTTTAACTATTATCTCTTTATTTATTGTTATGTCACTCTTATTATTGTATGAGGATTTCAGTTTCTCATAAATAATGTCTACAGCTCTATTGTGCCTTTGTTGGTATAATGTTTGAAATTTGGTACATCCATTCAATAAATGTGACACTGTTTCGTATGGGTGGTTACATATTTTGCACATTTTCGTGTATGTCTGTGGGTAATATAGATGTAAAAGACTTTCGCATTCCAGCAACTGTAACCTCGATCTCACAGCAAATGAAAGTATTTTATCACTTAATTTAACATTAGATAGAAAACTAGATGACAATGAATGGTTTACACATTTCATTTCGCGCACTATTCTCCCTTGTGATGATTTACTTTTTAGTTCACTTAGAATTAGGTTAAGTTTATGTGATTTAAATCCAGAATAAAAAGCATTTGCTGACTTGTATGTTAGACTCACATCTTCATCTACATCTAAATGTACAGTGTAATGGCCACTGTCATCCACTTTCACACTCACTCCTTCACGCGCGCATTCTTCATTCAGTTCTACCCAAAATGATTTTGGCCAATTCACCTTCGATCTTTTAGCTAGATGGTTTGTTTCATTTAACTCGTAACTTGCAAAGTTATTCCTATCATCATCTACTTGGTCTATTTTACGTTTTTTCGTATGTCTATCTAACGAGTTTATCACTGCAGTTTTTACAAGACTATCATCACAATTGAGCATACTGACAAGGAATGAAATATGTCGAGAGTGATATAATATGAAGGGGTTTGGTATGCCAAGGCCACCCTTCGACCTGGGACAAAAGAAATAGCTCCTTGTGGATGATTCATTTAGCGCTAGCCATGTTCTAACGTGGTGTACAATTTCATCTTCAATTTCTTTAAGTTGTTTTTCTGTGAAGTGTATGTTAGAAAAATAAAACATGAGAGGACCGAAACACATCGGGTTAATTAATGAGATCTTTGCTGATGTTGGTAGTGGGGCACAGCTTAATTTGGTTAAATTTGATCTAAATTCTAATATAAGGCTGCTTGCTTGAAACTGGTCCGATGTATTATCAATTGTAATGTCATGTCCTAGGTATCTGTAGGAACGCCCTCGATCAGAAGAGGGGATTTCATGACCTTGGATATTAATGTCCACATTACGAGTGTTGACCCAATTGTTTCCGCTTCGCTGACCGCTGAACACTGCACACTTTTGTGGCTTAACCTCCATCCCGCTGGTCTCCATAAATACTGTTGTCTTCTGTGCCATTGATTGTAAGTCATGTATGTTGGTGGCGAAGAGACTTACGTCATCCACATACCCTTGAATGGGATTCGGTATGTGATGTATTTGATAACCTTGCTCAATCCACCGCAGCCATTTATCAATGCCTTGTTCAAATACAATGACACTCCATGGGCACCCCTGAATAATACCTTTCTTACGCATACATACATACATACATACATACACATACATACTCACACATACACACATACATACATACACACATACACACATACATACATACACACATACATACACACATATACACACATACATACATAATATATACTTAATACATACACACATACATACATACATACATACATACATACATACATACATACATACATACATACATACATACATACATACATACATACATACATACATACATACATACATACATACATACATACATACATACATACACACATACATATAAAACATACATACACACATACATACATATATACACACATACATACATACATACATACATACATACACATACATACATACGATACATACACTACATACATACATACATACATACATACATATATACACACATACATACACACATACACACATACATACACACATATACACACACATACATACACACGCATACACACTGATGCGTGATGCCATATGATGATGGATGGTATCCGCATGTCTGGTTTTGTGTAGTGTGCAGATGTGTTCAGTCAAACAATGTTCATACAAAAATAACTGGGCAATCCACATAGGACGTCAGTAAACTCACGACGTATAAAGTCAATGATTCTTGAAACAGCCGTTGACGTTTTTCTTCATTATTTATTGTGGACGCCACAGTGACAAAATGGTTACGCGAATATGTAGACACATCAAACAGTCATTATCACAGCAACATTCAATACAGCAATAGACGGTAGACAGCATTACAATGATGAGTCAGATGCATGTTATATTTCATAGTGCTGTAAATGTAGTCAGGTGAAAAACTCCATCCTTTTCCATAACAGCCAGGAGATAACCAGATGTATGAGATCAGTTCACTCTCCTTAATCTGACTTCAGCAAGACAGACACGTCTGCCGAAGTATAAATAATGTCCTCAAAAATATCCTCTAGATAATAAAGGTTTTCCAAACCTAGTTCAGGTAACCAAGTAGCAAGTAATAGTCCTTGGGACCTGCATCAACCGATGCAGCACAATACAGAGACATGTGAGCTGGGAAAACATCTCGTGACGACGACTTTCGAAGACAGGCTATGAATCGAAATCGCTCACGACCCAAAATCGATAGAGTTAATGAAAAAAGTCAATTTACCTTGCTTTCATGAAATACACAGAAATATCACGCCTCCCGACATGTGGGAAACACTAGAGGTATTATCTCGAATAAACGAAATATCCATTAAGAGGACTACACATCCCTGACAGAACAAAAAATGGCGGAGATCCCCTCTTCAACGAGGCATCTCTTTCGCCATTCAAATCGCTCACCCCACTAGTGGTGGGCGGAAACCGATCGACCAAAAAGCAAGACCAGTCATGCGCAGTCCGGCGCGAAAAATGACCACAGCTCAAAAACTCAACTGCATTCAATACCAACGCGAGAAGACAAATGCTTACCGAGAAAAGTAACTATAAATTTCAAGCAGTTGTTGCCCTTGCGTTATAAAATAGATATTGTAATAAAATGATGTTGCGAGAATTTATCACGCAACACACACATACACACATACATACATACATACATACATACATACATACATACATACATACATACATACATACATACATACATACATACATACATAGTAGTTTTCTCTTTCGCTTCATATAGATCATGGAACCACCACTACAGCTGATCCTCTTGCAGGAAGCATGAACCAAGCATTGACAAGCTTGTGCAGCAGTGATTTCTTTAGCAATTTCTTTGATATGATCATATTAATAGCCCTCTACGACATGCCAGATGGAATAGTGGTCATATTCTATCTTTGTCTCAATATTCATCCCCGGGAGCTACACGGGGCCATATATGCTGGGCTTTATCGAATATTTATAAAAAATGTAGTACTCAGTAACTTTTATTTATGTCTTTTGTACGCAGTATTCTGACATAGCAACATGGATTCGATGCCAGGGATAACTCACTGGGGGGATATTACAGTGGTCGCTCTTTATTTTGTTGCGGTTCTTGGAGTTGGCATAAAGGTATGTTGTTGTGATTGTCTTTTAAGTAAAGTAGCTTTATTGCTTGATCTCTCTCTCTCTCTCTCTCTCTCTCTCTCTCTCTCTCTCTCTCTCTCTCTCTCTCTCTCTCTTTATCTCTATCCCTCTCTCTTCTCTGTGTGCATGAATAACTATGAGTAAATGTACTTGTGTGTGCTCAGTTACTGAATGTGATGATTAATTGATTAGTTGTTACTCAAGTTTTTAATATGTTAATTTTAATTTATAAAAACATTTTTTTTTTCGTACGCCCGCTAATACTCGAGGCGAAATCTCAGGTTATTATGTTTTTTAATGTCTAACCTGACATTGATTTTTACGTGAGTATCCTATTTTCTTGTACAGAGACAAGTGTCCCTCGCCATTCAGGATATACTCGCCGTTTTCGGAGGTACCTATTAGAGCTGGGTCGGCTCAGGAGCCGCCAGTCCCTGGTCGACGACACTTCTTCAAATGTCTTCGCCAGGTCTCGAGTTAATCCAGTCCAAATCCCGGTCGACGAAAAATCCTCAAATGCCGTCGCCCGGGTTTGATCCTGAATCACCCGGTCGCCAGAGCGGTGTTGTAACCACTACGCTAGAATTGTATTGCAGGGCAGAAATGTAAAAAGGCAATTATGCCCATTTCTTTACCCTGATGAAATAAAGAATTCGTTAGTTCGTTCGTTTGTTCGTTCTATATGCATATATGTGTGTATACTCGCACTATGTTTGCTTATGTAGTATATAGACAGACACATCGATAGATAAACAGACAGACAGACAGACAGATAGATAGATAGATAGATAGATAGATAGATAGATAGATAGATAGATAGATAGATAGATAGATAGATAGATAGATAGATAGATAAATAGATAGATAGATAGATAGATAAATAGATAGATAGATAGATAGATAGATAGATAGATAGATAGATAGATAGATAGATAGATAGATAGATAGATAGATACATAGATAGATAGATAGATAGATAGATAGATAGATAGATAGATAGATAGGCACGCAGGCAGGCAGGCAGGCAGATAGATAGATAGATAGATAGATAGATAGATAGATAGATAGATAGATAGATAGATAGATAGATAGATAGATAGATAGATAGATAGATAGATAGATAGATAGATTGTATGAATGTGTGTCCGCTATTCTATAAGTATAGTCTAAGTCATTAACCCTTAGTCCGTCTTGTCACTGTGGGTTTAAATCACCAATAACGAATTGACTGTAAATCTCTCATTGGTGTTTCAGACAATATTTCGGCCAAACAGAGGCAGTGTCAAGAGTTATTTTTTGGCAGGCAGAGATATGAAATGGTGGCCCGTAAGTTTTTAATACATTTTATTGTAAACAATCGCCGTCACTGCTACTACTACCTCTGCTGTTACTACACCTATTTGAACAATAACAACAACTGCTACAACTATTAGTACAACAACAACTTCTACTACAACTTTTAGTGCAACAACTACAAATATTGTTGCTGCTGCTAGAGCTATTAGTAAAACAACTACTGCTGCTGCTACAACTATTAGTACAACAACAACTACTACTACAACTATTAGTGCAACAACTACAGCTGCTGCTACAACGATTAGTACAACAATTATAGCTGCTGCTACAACTATTAGTACAACAACAACTACTACTACAACTATTAGTGTAACAATAACAACAACAATAACAACAACAACTTACAACTATTAGTGCAACACCAACAACTGCTAAAACTATTATTACAATAACAATAACAGCAACTGCTACAACTATTAGTACAACAACAAGTACAACAACTGCTACAACTATTAGTACAACAACAATTGCTACCACTATTAGTACAACAACAACTGCTACAACTATTAGCACAACAACAATTGCTACAACTATTAGTACAACAACAACAATTGCTATGACTATAGGTACAACAACAATTGCTACAGCTATTAGTACAACAAACACAGCTACAACTAATAGTACTACAACAATTGCTACACTATTAGTACAACTACAACAACTGCTACAACTATTAGTACAACAACAATTGCTACAACTATTAGTACAACAACAACTGCTACAACTATTAGTACAACAACAATTGCTACAATTATTAGTACAACAACAACAACTGCTACAACTATTATTACAACAATTGCTACAACTATTAGTACAACAACAACTGGTACAGCTATTAATACATTAACAATTGCTACAACTATTAGTACAACAACAATTGCTACAACTATTAGTACAACAACAATTGCTACAACTATTAGTACAACAACAACAACTGCTACAAATTTTAGTACAACAACAATTGCTACAACTATTAGTACAACCACAACTGCTACAACAACAATTGCTACAACTATTAGTACAACAACAACTGCTACAACTATTAGTACAACAACAATTGCTACAACTATTAGTACAACAACAACAACTGCTACAACTATTAGTACAACAACATCTGCTACAACTATTAGTACAACAATAATTGCTACAACTATTAGTACAACAACAATTACTACAACTATTAGTACAACTACAACAACTGCTACAACTATTAGTACAACAACAATTGCTACAACTATTAGTACAACAACAACTGCTACAACTATTAGTACAACAACAATTGCTACAATTATTAGTACAACAACAACAACTGCTACAACTATTAGTACAACAACAATTGCTACAACTATTAGTACAACAACAACTGGTATAGCTATTAATACAATAACAATTGCTACAACTATTAGTACAACAACAATTGCTACAACTATTAGTACAACAACAACAACTGCTACAAATTTTAGTACAACAACAATTGCTACAACTATTATTACAACAACAACTGCTACAACTATTAGTACAACAATAACAACAACTGCTACAACTATTAGTACAACAGCAACAACTGCTACAACTATTATTACAACAACAACTGCTACAACTATTAGTACAACAACAACAACAACTGCTACAACTATTAGTACAACAACAACAACTGCTACAACTATTAGTACAACAACAACAACTGCTACAACTATTATTATGATTGGAAGCTTGTTCCTCAAGTTAGAAGGAGGCAATCCACTTTCTGTGGGCTTGTTATGAGAAGAAAGTTGAAATATATCGTGATAACAGGAAGATAATGAACAGCTTGACATCATGGCATGGACAGACCATCAACAACAGAATTGATAATTAGTACTGGAGACACAGGGTTGTGGATAGACATGATCGCCTTTGCCACCAGGCATGATAATGAAGAAGAAGACTTTTAATTACCACATAACAATAAGACAAATACACAACACGATGATTATTCTCGGTTTTTATTTTTTATTATTTTTATTTTTTGGAAGGTCGCTGCATTCTCATGCTCTCAAATAGCTATTCTTTATTAGAATTCTGTTTCACACACTACAGCCTTGATTATTATATTCAACAAGCTTAAGATAGGAACTACCGATCAGTGTAACTGTTGCACTGATAAAATGACTGCTGAACATCGGCTTCAAAGTTGCCCCTTATATGCAGTACAGAGAAAGTGCATATGGCCGACGCCAGCTCCTTTCGTGGAAAAGCTTTACGGGGATTTAAATAGCCTCAAACTGACTACTGCTTTCTTTGAGAACATTCAAGTGGACGTCTGAGAGTATACGAAGAAGAAGAAGAAGATATTCAATAGCTAAAGTTAAATTTACACTTGCTCTATCGCCTCTATCTATTATCTGTACTAGGTGTGGGTAAATACATAAATTAACCATGTAGCTTATTGTGTTGAAGACTTTCATGTCTCTGTTGAAAGCAAGACTCTAAACTGTCATACTGAGGCCACCAGCTTGTGCAGAAGTCATAAGATCCCTTACAGTTGTCCCTGCATTCAAATGAGTCTTTAAAGCACGTAAATATACAGGACTTTGTGGAATCGTTGGCAATGCCTCCAGGAAAGCAGTCTGTAAATGAATTTAAACAGAAAATCGATTTTATTTTCATCTCCCTTTAGCTCCCCAAGGAGCATAGAACTTTAACAAACGTGTTCCAGTCTTTTTGTCCCGTGCCATCAGCTGTCTGTTTCCAGTTCTCTTCTCCATGTGTTCCTTAGTCTCCCTCTACATCTTTTACCTTGGGAATTCGAGAATAAGGACTGTCTGGTAATGCTATCAGCAGATCTCCTCAATACGTGTCCTATCGATCTTCATCGCTGTTATGATTAAAATTCATAACGATTATGTCGGTATAATAGTTGGCTCGACAGGGCTCCTTTTCTGATAATTTTATACGGACTTACTTATTAATAAAGGAAGTGACGTCATGCCGATATGGTGTAGAGGCAGACGCGAACATTTTGAAGCAGAAGTGAGGTGATCGTCTGCACTGAGAGATGCGGCTTGTGTTTGAATATGAGCGGACGTATGTGTATTGAGCTCCTGCAGTATACTGTGGTTTTCCTGCATCATTCCATCACCACGACATCAATATACTTAGTTGAGGTGTCCTTGGTTTATTATATTCAGGAAATGTATATCTATTCATGAAGATGTCCATTGGACTATAAAAAATAAAGTTTGTGTGATTGCCATTGACCAGCGTTTGATAGTGAACGGACTGGACAACTACTTATTACTGCGGTTGCCTTTGGGCGAGAACTGATTTCATGGAGCGATGTAACCAATGTCATTAAACTGTGTATCGTCCACTTTTCAAGAGGTGTTGGCAAGTAATTCATTTCATATTGATCCGTGTCTGTCAAGGACCCCTATGTTTCACTTTGGCCTCGGATACTTCTCCGAACAATATATAATTATTATAGACTCATCTCTTGTTTCACTGGCACTCCTCTGGTTTCTGTCATCAGTTCCATATTAGTAATCTTGTCATCCTACTTAAATCCTTCTATTCTATGCAAGAATCCATTTATGAAAGTCTGTAATTTATTTCTTGTTGTTTGTCGTGTGGTGAGTCACTGGGGCAACTACGACAGTAGTTTTTGCCAGGAATAGTCTATGAGATATTAGATATAAGGTCTCTAGAAATTGGCTCGTTAAGAAAGAATAAAGACCTATTCGAGATAGGGACAAGAAGACAGGAATGCGAATGCTTTCCACTAGACAGTGTTTTCTAATTAATTATGGAAAGAGTTCTGTTTCCCCACGACCTTAGCTTCTGCCCTTAGATCCCGTAAAGAAAAAGCCCCCAACCTCATCTGCGTAGAGAAATGTTCCTATAGGTGAATATGTAACACCGACAGCACGAGTGATACATTAACAAACTCTTGATAATGATCAACCGATCGTTGGGTTTATTAATGAAATATCCACACATATAGGGTTAGTAATGGTTAGATCGTGATGATGGTGAAAGACGATTCACACAAAACACACAGATGAGATAATAAAATTGCAGTTAATTAAGTAATAGTTAATTAAGAATGAACTGGTGTAAAGTGAAATGATGATGTGATATGATACGTGTTACCACAATGGTGAGTACTCTACACAGTCCATGTGTCTCTAAATGCTTCTCCTAGATATGAGGATTCACATGTATGCATAAAATGTCCCAAGTTGTTATACGTTATGTCGAGTGGGGTATCTCTAAGCTGAGGACGTTCTGATGAGAACTGTTGTCGTACGGAGAACGCTGACGAGATATCTATGTATATTCCTTCACTGTTTGAGTATATCTCTGTAGTGTTGATTAACAGTTAATAGCTGTCATATGAACAAAAGGTCTGTTGTCTAATCTCCCGAGGGTACTGGCCAGACTGGATATTTTCACGAAATGTTAGTGATATGTAGACTCATAACCTTGCATATGTAGTCGTGATTAATAAAATATACATATATAGTCTGCTTCATAGAATGCGCTTAAGAGGGTGTTGCCCTTGCTATAAATATGCGATTCCTCTTTTGAGCTCTTTTGCTTGACTTCAGATAATAATGATCTTTCGAGTGATTTGAATTTATGATGACTGTATTGAACTTGTGATAACTCTGTATTGAACTTGTGAGCAAGCAGTATATGGTGACGAAAAATGCTGCGTCCACCTTCTGACTTGTGGGTGAGACAATATTCCTTTTTAATTGAGGAATGAAAGATGTCCTATGGCGAATTCTGCTAGCCAAATGTCCGTTTTTGATAACTTATTTCTGGTTAGACGTCAGACACGTTGCGTGTAGACTTAGACTTCTGATGAACTGAAGACACACAAAAGTCTTCGTAAGTTTTTCACATTTAACATCACTGGTTGACTTGCATTTAAACTACTGCTCATTATTCATCTCTCTCTCTCTGAGTTCAATTCTAATGATGTTAAATATCTTGTGCATGAGAGTGTGTGCGCATGGGAGATTGTGATGATGATGAAGGTGACGTATGAACTATTAATTACCTCCTATCATCCTATCATCTTCTAGGAAAATCTTCTGATTTTATTAATCAGTTATGCCAAGAATTATTTGAAACGTTATCTTCCGCACATTTTAGCTGTGAGGTTAAAATAAACAAAAATAAGAAAATGTATTAATAAGTATAAGATCTACTAACCTTCTTTTCCCTTCGCAAAATCCTTTAAGAACACAATTCATCACAGAACTGAATTATATCCACTCTGAAAAAACACGTGTATTAGGCTAGGCGTTTTTGGGATTAATCTCTTCCTCACAATGTAAAAAACTGGACTCCTTCCTCTTGCAAGCTACGCAGTAGATTATATTTCTGGCAGTCCAATATGGGTTTCTTGTACAGCTCCGCCCATACCAACCAATCCTTAATGGCCCCTCTGGTCACTCATTTACAGGATCGCTCTTGTCCCCTGTCAGTCCAAATGTGGGTGTAGTTTGACCTCTGATTGTTTATTGTTCACATGGCCAAGTTGGGCGTCCAATGTGGTAACCCAACGCTTGTCTGAACAGCGGCCGACCTAAGATAACACCATTACAGCATGAGACGTTTTCTCCTGGCCAATATGGGCGTCCAATGTGGTGTCACAGAAATTACAGCATGCCCAGATGTTTGATTAGGATGACCAGATGTGTTTTCACCAGATTTATCACGATGCAATGTGGGCTTCAAACGATAATGTCAGGCATGGGGACTCAATCAAAGGACTTTCATTTCCCCCGATGAAAGAACAAATGTGGTTCTCTAGATACCGGTCGCGAGTAATCACAACGATGAAATAGCAAATGTGGGTCGCAAATATGGGATGAAAGAGCAAATGTCGGAGAAAATACAATATGAAAAATGTAGGAAAAGATGGAGCAAAAAGGCCTTTGCGCTCGTTTATCACAATAGCCCTTCCTCAAGTGTGATGTCAATCGTACTCAGGAGAGCTTAGCCTTCTTGCTCGGGATTCCTTAATCCTTTTCCTCATCTTCGTTTCTCTCTCCGGTTTCCACCCTTTCCTCTACTTGTCTGTGCTCTCCGTCCTGCCTCATAGGATGACGGCTTAAAAAATCCGCTCCTACGTTATGTTTTCCTTGGATATAGTCCACTTGGAACGTGTAAGGTTGTAGAACAAGCGACCACCTCATCAGTCTAGCATTCAAAGTCTTAGAATTGGCGAGGAAGGTCAGAGGTTGGTGATCACTCTGGATTGTAAATTTCCTTCCGTACAGGTATGCTTGAAATTTTTGTATTCCCCAGACGAGGGACAAACATTCCTTTTCGATTGTGGAATAGTTTTGTTCTGTTCGGTTTAACTTCCGACTCGCATATGCGACCTTCCGGTGGGCTTCTGTCATCTGGCTGTAGTAATGTAGCCCCGATTCCAATGTTACTGGCATCTGTGCGCAAGATGAATTTTCTAGTTAAATCCGGAAGCCGTAAAATAGGTTTTGTGGTGAGTTTCTCTTTTAAGAGTGCATATGCATGTTCACATTCTGCTGACCATGTCACTTTATCTGGGTTTCCTTTCTTGGTTAGCGATATAAGCGGCGCACAGAGGCTATTAAAATCCTTTATATATCTCTGGTAGAATCCACAGAGAGATACAAATGATCGGACATCCCTTTTTGTGGACGGTCTCGGTGCATTTCTCAGCTTCTCAACGTTTTGAGTCTCGGGGAACATGGTCCCATGGGATATAGTATGTCCTAGGAACTCTAGCTGCTCACACCCAATTTGACATTTGGTTGGGCGGGCGGTTAGTCCCGCTTCTCTGAGTCTGTTAAACAGCAAGGATAGCGCTGATATATGTTCTTGAAACGATTCAGTAGCTACTAGGATATCATCCATAAAATTGCTGATGGCGGGATGATTCAAAGGATCCAATAACTTTCGCATCATCCTTGTGAAGACACTAGGAGCATTGTTCAGTCAAAATGGCATCACATTAAACTCGAAGTGTCCATCTGGAGTACTGAAGGCTAACAGGGTCCTCACCTCAGCTTTTACCGGTATTTGATAGTACCCTTTACTGAGGTCGATCTTTGAAAAATAGCGAGCCCTGCTCAGCTTAGTAAATAGCTGGTTCTGGTCCGGTACCGGTTCTGGCTGGAACTGTGTTAACGCATTCAGCTGTCGGTAGTCGATGCACAGGCGGTGTTCTCCACTGGGTTTGCGTAACAGCACCACTCCCGCACTGTAAGGGGACTCCGACTTCGAAATTATGCCTCCCTTAAGTAAGTAATCAATTTCTTGCTTTAATGCCGTCGCCTTGGCATACGGAATCGGATAGATTCTCATTCGGACGGGCGTAGGATCCGTGACTTCCATGTCAAACTCCATCAGGTTTGTCCGGCCCGGTTTGTCTGTCAGAGAGTCGGCGTGGTTTTCCATCAATCTCCTTACTTTTTATTGCTGGGCTTCCGTTAAGGTGGAGCTTATTTTCACATCTAAATGTGATTCCTCATGTATCACCGGGTACTCTACGGTTGATAATGGCTCTTCTTCCATTTGCATAGCAATGGCCATAGTCATGAGGTGCGCTGGTTCGGCAAAGGCTCGCTCGTAAAACTTCGTAAGCAGATTTAAGTGATAAATTGTCTGCTTTCCGTTCACGGCGATTTTATAGTTGGTGCGAGAAATCTTTTCCACCACTTTGTAGGGTCCCCTCCAGCAAATCTGCAATTTATTACTGCTACTTGGCCGAAGAAGTAGCACCTTCTCTCCTACTGCTAGTTCTCGGTCCTTCGCATTGCGATTGTAATATTTGGCATGTTTCCGCGTAGCCTCCCGTACTTTCGCTGTGGCTAATTCCCAGCCAGTCTTCAGGCGTTGTTTCAAGTCTGTGACGTACTGGAAGGCTGATGTGACAGTGTCGTCTGCCATGGCATCTGTCCATGTTCTTAGTAATGCTTCTAATGGACCTTTAATAGGTCTTCTGAAGAGTAATGTGGCCGGAGGAACTCTAGTTGACGCATGCGGTACTTCCCTATAAGCAAATAATGCGGCAGGAAGATACTGATCCCAAGTTTCTGGCTTCTCCTGTGCCAACTTCCGAAGAATAGAGGTGAGCGTCCCGTTAAACCGCTCTACTTGCCCGTTACTTTGGGGGTGATAGGGCGAAGTATGGATATGCCTAGTCTTGAATATTCTAAGCACCTCCTCTGTCAACTTGCCTCTAAATTGTGACCCGTTGTCTGTGAGAATTTCATGCGGGAAGCCCAATCTAGTAAAGATATTCAGTAAAGCGTCAGCTACATGCACTGAGTCGCATGCTGGCATGGCTATGGCTTCGCCCCACATGGAACAGGTGTCCACTAAGGTAAGGATATAGGAGTTCCTCTTCTTAGTTCTCAGCAGAGGTCCAATTATATCCACGGCCACTCTTTCAAATGGGGTGCCCAAGATTGGCATCTCCCCAAGGGTCGCGGGTGCCGTCCAGTGTTTTGGTGCAACTTTCTGGCACTGAGGACAAGACTTGACGAAATGTTCAATGTCGCCGGTGATCCCTGGCCAATAATAGTTGCATGCGATCCTATGAGTCGTGGCGCTCATTCCCAGGTGTCCACTAAATGGGATAGAGTGGCCCATCTCAAGCACCTGGTTCCTATAGGTTGCAGGAACTACTAATTGGTTGTGTTCCTGTCCTTCATTTCCAGCTCGGCGATACATCAATCCATTTTTCATAAAGAAGTCTCCCTTGGTAGGTGGGTTGTGTGTCCTAGGTAATTTTTTTAAAACAGGGTGCCAGTGAGGAATCTTCCATTTGGGCCCTCTTCAATTCCTCGGGGAGGATATTGGTAGGAGGTTCCTGCTCTGCGTCTTTTTTTGACTGTCCTCTAGTCTGTACGGCCGCTATGACTAGTGGTTGAGTAGGTTCTCCAAGGAACACATATCTACATCCCAAGATTAAAGAGTAGATTGGTTCTTCCATTATAGCTGCACGAATCTCTCCTGTCACATAACGAGATTCCACTCTGATAAGTGCAATTGGCAGTGTCATGGGTGCAACATCCTTCGTCGGACCTTGGATGTCGACACTCTCTTCTGTTATCTGGTCAGGGGTGACAAGAGATGCCCTGACCACCGCATCGAAAGCAAGTCTTGGGTCATAAAGGCACTCCACAGATTGTCCGTTTACGAGGACTGATTCGATGACGGGAGGATGAGAAACGTTTCCGGTCCTCTGCTCCTTCCGGGGTGACGATTTTGTCTGCAGACAGGCAGCATGTTGGGGAGGAGGTCTGCGCTTGCACTCATTAGTGTTGTGATTGTTCAAGCGACAGTACTTGCACCATTTATCTCCCTTTCTCTGGTGTGGCGCAGCATTTTTCTTGTTTTGCTCTTTGTAGTTATCTTGTTTTGCGTGATGTTTATGCGAGATGTGTGGTCCTTTGCTTTGTTGGTCTGGTTGGGAGCGAGCAGGTTGCTTTGGCGCCTGATCCGAAAACTTCTTTCTGGCTCCTTGAGACTCCATGAGAGCATTTTGGAATCGCTCTGCCAGTGTAAGAATATTTTCTAACCGGTCAGCGCCGTTTTCCGTGAGAAATCTACGCATTTCCACCGACATAGACTCTTTTAGTTGCTCTATCACAATCAGCTCTTTCAACCCGTCATAGTTTTCGGTAAAGTTTCCTAGTGTACACCACTTCACTAAGTAGTCTTCAATACGGGCTGCAAACTGTGAGAAAGTCTCTCCGGCCTCCTTCCTAGAACCTCGAAATTTTTTCCGGTAAGCCTCTGAATGAAGCTCGTACCTCACCAAGAGATCTTTTTTCAATGCCTGATAGTCATCTTGCTCTCCGGCCGGAAGTTTATTAAAAACTTCGTAGGCGGCTCCTCTTAGGCCCTGGGAAAGTTTCAAGTTCCACTTCCGTTCTTCAAGTCCAAACCCTGTTGCAAAGCGTTCGAAGCGGTCTAAAAAGGCGTCCATGGTATCGTTCCTTTCTGAAAAAGGTTCCAGCGGAAAGTTCATGGCATTGGGTGGTGCAGGTTGCAAAGTAGGCACACCATCTGAGTGGGGTGAGTACCCTCCATCAAAGTTGGAAGCCGCTGCACTTTTTGCCAGCTCTATCTGATTGGTCTGTCCCTGGATTTCCAGTTGCTTCATGTTATGTCCATGCCCTGCTGCTTCTTTCCGCTCCGCTGCTTCTGCTGCGGCTTTCCGCTCCGCTGCTTCTGCTGCGGCCTTCTCCTTCCGCTCCGCTGCTTCTGCTGCGGCTTTCTCCTTCCGCTCCGCTGCTTCTGCTGCGGCTTTCTCCTTCTCCATTGCAAGTTTCTGCACTTCCATCTCTCTTGCATGGAGTTTATCAGTCTCTTCACTCACAAATTTCATCAGATCTTTTCCACTTAACCCGTATTCACGCCCTGCCTCCATTAAACTAGTTCTAATTTTTGCGGCATCTGCCATGATATGCAGTATGGGTTCACGAAGGGAAAAATTGGCAGTGACCTCCAAGCAAATTGTTTGACTCGCACAAGTAATTATCTCTTAAAACCATCTAGGTTTAAATTAGTAATCAAGTTCAAATAGTTCTTTAAAAAAAATCACTCACTCAGCGTATTCTGAAAATTATATAACAGATTATCTCGAAGTTTTTTATGAAAAATTTGCTAAATATTTATGATAAAAATTGTCCCAGCAGTTACAGAAAACGATTTTTAAAAATCAGTTCCCTACAGTATCTTCTGTTCTCAAAAAGTGCTTACTCTGTCCGTTTGATACTCAATTTAAAACGTATCACTCGTGCTTTAGAGATATAAATTATCCCCCCTATGAAATAGACAATTATAGAAAGAGTCAGTCTAGAAGGTAATCCCTCAAAATGCCAACAAATTTTGCAATTATCGCAACTGCATAGCAGGGATGAAAATGTGATTTATCACACTTCTAAGTCCGGGTTCACTAATCCCAAGACGAGTCCACAATTGTCGTGTGGTGAGTCACTGGGGCAACTACGACAGTAGTTTTTGCCATGAATAGTCTATGAGATATTAGATATAAGGTCTCTAGAAATTGGCTCGTTAAGAAAGAATAAAGACCTATTCGAGATAGGGACAAGAAGACAGGAATGCGAATGCTTTCCACTAGACAGTGTTTTCTAATTAATTATGGAAAGAGTTCTGTTTCCCCACGACCTTAGCTTCTGCCCTTAGATCCCGTAAAGAAAAAGCCCCCAACCTCATCTGCGTAGAGAAATGTTCCTATAGGTGAATATGTAACACCGACAGCACGAGTGATACATTAACAAACTCTTGATAATGATCAACCGATCGTTGGGTTTATTAATGAAATATCCACACATATAGGGTTAGTAATGGTTAGATCGTGATGATGGTGAAAGACGATTCACACAAAACACACAGATGAGATAATAAAATTGCAGTTAATTAAGTAATAGTTAATTAAGAATGAACTGATGTAAAGTGAAATGATGATGTGATATGATACGTGTTACCACAATGGTGAATACTCTACACAGTCCATGTGTCTCTAAATGCTTCTCCTAGATATGAGGATTCACATGTATGCATAAAATGTCCCAAGTTGTTATACGTTATGTCGAGTGGGGTATCTCTAAGCTGAGGACGTTCTGTTGAGAACTGTTGTCGGACGGAGAACGCTGACGAGATATCTATGTACATTCCTTCACTGTTTGAGTATATCTCTGTAGTGTTGATTAACAGTTAATAGCTGTCATATGAACAAAAGGTCTGTTGTCTAATCTCCCGAGGGTACTGGCCAGACTGGATATTTTCACGAAATGTTAGTGATATGTAGACTCATAACCTTGCATATGTAGTCGTGATTCATAAAATATACATATATAGTCTGCTTCATAGAATGCGCTTAAGAGGGTGTTGCCCTTGCTATAAATATGCGATTCCTCTTTTGAGCTCTTTTGCTTGACTTCAGATAATAATGATCTTTCGAGTGATTTGAATTTATGATGACTCTGTATTGAACTTGTGATAACTCTGTATTGAACTTGTGAGCAAGCAGTATATGGTGACGAAAAATGCTGCGTCCACCTTCTGACTTGTGGGTGAGACAATATTCCTTTTTAATTGAGGAATGAAAGATGTCCTATGGCGAATTCTGCTAGCCAAATGTCCGTTTTTGATAACTTATTTCTGGTTAGACGTCAGACACGTTGCGTGTAGACTTAGACTTCTGATGAACTGAAGACACACCAAAGTCTTCGTAAGTTTTTCACATTTAACATCACTGGTTGACTTGCATTTAAACTACTGCTCATTTTTCATCTCTCTCTCTCTGAGTTCAATTCTAATGATGTTAAATATCTTGTGCATGAGAGTGTGTGCGCATGGGAGACTGTGATGATGATGAAAGTGACGTATGCACTATTAATTACCTCCTATCATCCTATCATCTTCTAGGAAAATCTTCTGATTTTATTAATCAGTTATGCCAAGAATTATTTGAAACTTTATCTTCCGCACATTTTAGCTGTGAGGTTAAAATAAACTAAAATAAGAAAATGTATTAATAAGTATAAGATCTACTAACCTTCTTTTCCCTTCGCAAAATCCTTTAAGAACACAATTCATCACAGAACTGAATTATATCCACTCTGAATAAACACGTGTATTAGGCTAGGCGTTTTTGGGATTAATCTCTTCCTCACAATGTAAAAAACTGGACTCCTTCCTCTTGCAAGCTACGCAATAGATTATATTTCTGCCAGTCCAATATGGGTTTCTTGTACAGCTCCGCCCATACCAACCAATCCTTAATGGCCCCTCTGGTCACTCATTCACAGGATCGCTCTTGTCCCCTGTCAGTCCAAATGTGGGTGTAGTTTGACCTCTGATTGTTTATTGTTCACCAGGCCACGGTGGGCGTCCAATGTGGTAACCCAACGCTTGTCTGAACAGCGGCCGACCTAAGATAACACCATTACAGCATGAGACGCTTTTCCCTGGCCAATATGGGCGTCCAATGTGGTGTCACAGAAATTACAGCATGCCCAGATGTTTGATTAGGATGACCAGATGTGTTTTCACCAGATTTATCACGATGCAATGTGGGCTTCAAACGATAATGTCAGGCATGGGGACTCAATCAAAGGACTTTTATTTCCCCCGATGAAAGAACAAATGTGGTTCTCTAGATACCGATCGCGAGTAATCACAACGATGAAATAGCAAATGTGGGTCGCAAATATGGGATGAAAGAGCAAATGTCGGAGAAAATACAATATGAAAAATGTAGGAAAAGATGGAGCAAAAAGGCCTTTGCGCTCGTTTATCACATTGTTTTTGTTGTTCTCCATGTTTCAGAGCCATACAGATTATGTCTAGTATTTCTTATTATTTTATTCTCTTATTTTCATCCTGTCTTTGACACACCTCTTTTTCTACTTCTTTTCTTCATCTACTACTGCTGCTACAACAACAATTACTACTACTTCTACTACTACTACTACTACTACTACTACTACTACTACTACTACTACTACTACTACTACTACTACTACTACTACTACTACAACTACTACTACTACTACCATCACTACATTTTTATCTTCTCTTCTTGGATCCTTAGCCCCTGACTGACAAAGCAGTTGATCACCACCATGCCTATTGGCGTCTTGTATGGCAACAACAAACTGTCCACATTTTGCCCAGTTGGTGGCCATCCTTCGTCCTGTGCTCCAACTCTGGTTCATGCTTTGCATCTTGTCCTCCACTGTTCTCCGCCAGGTTGTCTTTGGTCTGCCTTTCTTTCACCGTCCTTCTGGGGTCCATAGCATAGCAGTTCTGGTGATGGTATCAGTGTCCCTTCTGAGGGCATGGCCAGCCAAGCTACTACTACTACTATTAAAAACAAAGTGCCATAAAAACCATAGCTATAAGACCATGTTAATGCTTGGTGCAGGCTTCCTACAAGGGGACTAGCTGAAATGGTGGCTTCATGCTGCTTAAGAGGCGCAAAGGAAAATGAGGATGATGATGATGTATAATCGAATAACTGCAGGGTGCATTTGTCTATTATTTCAGCAGTGGCGGCTTTCTTTATTGAGCTGTTGAGCTGCAGCACCCCCTGTAAAAAAAAGGACTGCATAGGTCTCTACTACATTATAATACATAATCCGGACAGACCAAAAAATACAAACAATTGAGGTTACACCGGAAGGGTTAAATACAAAACCCCCCAAAAAATTATCCAACACCGTATTGTGGAAGTGCTGCAAACGATTACAGTTCAAGTGACTGTTACGTGCAGTCTTTGATATCTTACAATATTATACATAGGTAATTTTTTGTGCTTAAGGGAAAGTCATTATTGAGTTACTTCCCTTGAAAGTTGTGCCATCTCTTCGATCAAACTCCGCGGATAAATCCATTTTACTGCGATTTATTCGTTGTTTGGGTAATAATAGATTGTTCTTGCTTCAGAATATCTATGGCCTGAATTTATGTGTATTGTTTGTCTGAGTAGGACGAGTCTGTCTTATATCTGTATATCTTTACATATCTAAGTCGAACTATATGTTCTGTTGTCTCTAGAGAGGTCAAAGGCTATTCGGCGGATGTGTCGCTAGAGTGTGGTGTGATTTGGCTTCGTCCTGATAGGGACTGTGTGTGTGTTTCCTATGTCGGCCTGTCGCCGGGAAAAAGTGATCTCAGTATTTGTGGGGAAAGTGATAGTCGTCTAGACCTATCGTGTATGCTTTACCCCAGTGTTTATTCATATTGCCAAGGAATGGCAGTTTCATATTTCCTCTCCCAAGGTAATCAAAGACACTCTTATGAACTCTCGATCGAAGCCACCATTTTCGATAGTTACGATTTGAATGTCTAAGAGAATATATTTGACTCGATGAAAACGACTTCGATTCCTAGCAGCACTATATTCTGTAGAATGCAGTCAATTGTTCATGATCAAATCTACAGAGCAATGCAATGTTTTATGAATGACTAACTTTAGGACAGATTCATTATCTGCATCCAAACGTGAGTGACAGTTCACGAGTGAAGCCATCTTGGAACCAAAACATGTAGCGACTTTCAAGAAGAGAAAGGGGATGCCCGTATTATCGCTTGTTTAGTCCAGAGATCACTGCTACACATGAGAACCCGTTATTAGCGGTTCAATATTATTATATGAAAAAAATATGTGCTGAACATTATGTGGGAGAATCGTCGCTAAACGAGATTAGGTTTAGAAGCCATCTGAAATATTGTTTATAAGCTGACGTGCTCAGTCAGTGAAGTCAGATGATTTATATGTATGGGCGATGCTGAGGGCTTGGCTACTGACAGTCCATTATAATATTAATCTACATGAGTGCCCATGTAACATAACATTGCAAGACCATTTATCCACTGTACTATGATGTATTATGCCAACCTGTGATTTGTCACTATCTGTGCTGTCGAGTGTGTACGTCCAATTAAACTTTAGAAAAGGTACACAGTCGTTGGTGTCGATGACTTCCAGTCATACATGAGTGTGAGAAAAGAACATTTGTCAACAACACGAACCCTTATCATCATTCGCACATTGTACACTCAATCCATGTCTACACACCACTGCGTAGGTCAAGTTGACATTCCATACACTACAGTGGAGCAAACAACACCATAGAGATCTTATCAACTGATGATGATGATGATGATGTCTGCTTCCATCCACTTATATCTATCTTTTGGTGGATATCATTAACGGGAATAAAAATCCAACATTATCAACCTTATCAGTGACCTTGACCTCTTATAAGCGAATGCTTGTTATACACTATTTACATTGATTTGACAAATGTGATGCCACTTTCTAATATCGGCGGTCTTTCATATTATTTGGAATTGAAAACAATATCTATCCTAATTATAACCCATCAGAGGTTGAACGGGATATCTTTTTTTTCTCATTAATTTAAATTTTTTTAAAAATTGTTATACACACAGCAAGAGGCCAGCTGCGATTGGGTTGAATTTATTTAACTAGTGCTGCAACGGAACACAGCTCAAGTGCAATGAACTCTAATTAAAGGGAAGTTATAATGAAAATTTTAAACACGAGAAATAGCAGCATACATGTCTGTGTAACCTGGTTTGAGACTCGGGAAGCTGCTTCGACTGACAAGGATTACTCCTAGTTGCAGTAAACTTTTAAAATAACTTTTCAGAACTTCTTGACAGATTTTAGATGAGATAAGACACTAATCATTTGTGTCTGGGTTGATATTTTACATGATGGTCACAATTTGTGAGTATTATGTATAGTATTTTAAATGAATGAACAGTGCAGCACCCCCAGTGACAACCCCCTGGAACCGCCACTGTATTTCAGCCTACTGCATAAAAGTTGTTGTTGTTATTGTTTAACTAGGGCTGCTGAGCTTTTCACTCGTTCTCAGCCAGTACCAAGTTACAGACTCCTTGGTATTATATACACTGTAGATCTGGGCTTTTCTTGTGGCTTTTCTGCCTTTCCGAAACGTGTTGAGTTGAAGTCATGAGCTCAAGTTTCTCCAGCTTGGCTTGCATTTAAAGGATCTTTACATCTGGCCCCAAGCTAGGAGGACGAAGCGCGTGGCACATAGTGCATTCCTCGCAATCCAAGGGAGCTCTCCAAATATGCAGAGCTAAAATATTGTGCTCTGGTACTGAGCTATCCCAAGGAATTGTCACATCCTACATAGAGCCATTTCTCAGCTGCCCCTGTCTATCATGGGTTCATAGTGAGATCGTCCTGCATGCAGCCAACCAGGTAAAAGCCAGTTACACCAGGGGCTCAAATTACTCCTCCAAGCTTAGTATGCAATGCTGGGTTCTCATCATGCTTCACTACAGGGTTAATCCCTGGAACTGTATGTATTATTTAAAGAGTCAATGAGCTTGTAATTAGCCTCAAAGGCATATGTTCACTTCCACATCTGTATACTATAGCATTGTGATTAGCTGGTGGTCACATTAGGATAAATCCAGATATGTCTCCATACATAGTGCATTAAAATAAACCAGTGATCTACTTCTGATTACCTCTATGAAGAGCACATTCTTCAGCTTTGTCATGGAAATCTTTGCAGTTCTTCATACATCGATCCAGTATGGATTCACCAACCGCTCTAGCGATGACGACGCCAAGAAATAGTAATGAGAGCTGCTTCAACATTTGCTTTTTTTTAATTTTCTACCTGGATTCAGAAGATTGCAAATGTGAAATAAAAATCATGAAAAGAATAAGGAATAGTCACATCAGCATTCAACGGCATGAGCCAGATATTAACACATAAACAAATAACTAACAAATTAAAAATAAGAGTACTCAAGTATTATATACACTCTTCATTACTATAGGTGTAGAAACATTGACAATGAACAAGCAGTTAGAAGAAAGAATTGAGGATGTTGAAGTACGGATATACAGAAGAATGGGGAAATTATGGAAAGAGGAGAAAATAAATAGAAGTCATAGAAAGGAATGAAATGAAAAGAAAAATATTGAATGAGATTAAAGTTAGAAAGTTATATTAATTTGGCCTTTTAAAAGACATAACACCTTGTGAACATCATAATAATATTATAGGCAAACGTGCAAGAGGAAAGCTTTTTTGCGCGACTGGTTTGGTTTAATTTTAGTTTTAAGCACTATCTTCACTGCACACGGACATCAGTGCTCCGATCTCCTCCCTTAGATCACACGAAGAGGATCTCAGCACAATGCACGAACTCCGTATCACCTGCGAGAATCCCAGTGTGTGTAAATAGGAATCACACATTCTATAAACATTTTTGTGGTGGGTAGGTTTCTCATTTTTAAATGTTGCCAACGAGTGGTGCGCACTGTAAAGATTGAGTTAGTATCAAAACAGATACTACCTTAGGGGATTGAGTGTTAGAAACTTCCTTATACCAGGTCCAGCTTTGAGACGTGAGGTGACCAGTTCGCCTTCCTCGCTGCTTTCGGATCCCCTAACTCAGGAGCAGGGCCAGGTACCCATTTACAGCTGGGTAGACTGGGAAGTGACGACACCATGTTTCAAACTCGGTACCTTTGCCACGAGAGGCCAGCGCTCTGTGGATTCGTCAATTCCAAATGTGTATCACATGACTGACGTACCTTTACCTGCTTTAATTCTTAAAATAATCCCTAACATTGTGCACGCTTAACATCTTTTTTTTCTTGATAATGACACTTATTAATTATATCGGTAATTACTTGGCAAAACGCAAATAATTAAACGTAATACACTTTGTAAACCAGAACTGAGGAATATTTTTTTTAAATTTTAGTCGTATGGTACGTTTTTATGCGTGGAAATGTCGTTATACCGCCCGATTGTGTTTAAAATCTCTTTGACATTTTATGACATTACAAACCTGGGCGCTCGGATATCAGCGAAAAATCAAACCCGTTCCACCCTCATCCCAGTAGTTGTTCTATCTGGCCATATTTCATATATTGAAAGAACGATTTTGTATTTAATGAAGGAAAATACTGCACGGAAATACTAAGACAGCCAGAAAATTATTCTATTGTCACGGGTTGCCTTCCCTTTGTTCTGCAATGATGGTCCAACAAGGGCCAAAACCTAAAGTATCTAATGTGGGTCTTCAAAGGTATCTATCTGTGGCGTTAAAAGTTTATATTCTTCAGTTGATTGTTTGTGCTCGCTTTCACACTGTGTCTAGGTTTATATATCATAGGTCCACAAGATTCAGGACAGCCACAATAGTTCACTAACGATACTTTCTATATCTCGAAGATTCCACACAACGATCAATATAACAGCTGGATATTTTAGTAACATTCCATTATTTATTCACGTAGACAATACATCATTACACAGCATGCATAATTAGGTAGATTCAGCAACTTCTCTAATCCGTAGGTCCATATAAACATTACCTCATTCCTCTTCCTACCTTTCGTTGTATTTAATAAACATTAATATGTTTCAAGACACTTCTCTTTTAGTATTTCCCATATTTCTACCATTGGGCAGAACACACACACAAGCTGCCCATTCAGGGTCAACACACGCTCTGTCCATTTTTCCTCCACGCTGCTCACGTCATGTGCGCAATACACATATCGACAAATCACTATCGTGCAGCGCTCATCAGCACCAAAATCCTATATATTTTCTAGCGTGTGGCGTGCAATAGCCAGCGCCACATTACACCCCCCCCCCCCCCCTCGAACAACTGAAAACTTAGTTTTCAGTCAGGCAATTATAATGTGAAGCGAGATTAAATCATTCATCTTATCCCTAATGCCTTATGATTACCTATCAAACAATTAAATGATATCTATCTAGAATTTAAAGGAAAAAAAAATAATGTCAGTAATAACAATATGAATAAATAAGTAATTATTGTCCACTTCCGTATTCGAGTTATTACATAACTCTAGAGAGGGTGTCAGCTAGGACATTGTCCTTTCCTGCTATTGGTAGAACGTCAAAATCATACCCCTGCATTTGTAGCGCCCATCGGTTGAGACGTGCATTGGTCGTAAAAGTCTGTAAATATGTGAGTGATTGTTGGTCTGTATGTAAAGTGTAATAAGTACATGCCAGGAATTTCTGTCAACTATTTAAAGTCCATACCAATCTGAAGGTGGAAAAGAAAAGAATGAATAAGAAAGTACCAACTCACCGAAGAAAAATAATAAAAATTACTTTCCAGTACCAGAAGATTCCCTAGAAAAAGAAGATTGTAAGCGCAATTTTTCTAACTCAAAAGTTTTTTTCTCTTTCAAATTTCGCTTGTTCTGCAGCAATTTCTGCTAAACGAATTCTCTCCATTCTCTCATGTTCCCTCTCTTCTCTTTTTTCTTCTCTTTCTTTCTCTTGTCTTTTTTCTTCTTTTTCTTTCTCTTCTCTTTTTTCTTCTTTTTCTTTCTCTTCTCTTTTTTCTTCTCTTTCTTTCTCTTCTTTGTATTCCGCTATTTCTTTATTTACATAGGCTATAAGATCATCACCCGAGAAATTCAAGTCCTTCCCATTCTGTATAAATCCCGCCTTAACCTTCACAAAGTCAGCCATAATGAACTTAAAGAGTAATGGGCTATAGATTCAAAATGTATATCTCTCCCACTTGTTGCCCAATGACTATACTTAGTCGTAAGGTAATTCAAACCTTTTTCAAAACCAACTGTATGTATATCTGTAATAATCGTATATATTAACATATCAGCAATTAACAATATAATATAATCAAGTACTAAATATCGCCTTTACTACCTATTTAAAAGCATGCCATACTATCACATTAGACAAAAGATTAACTGACAACACTGGAAACAAATCAGGAAAAAGACAACAATGTAAAAAGTCATAAAATCCTACCATATAATAAAACAGTTGTTTCCACCGTCAATGAACAGTACAGGACGAGATACAATCACATAGAACTGCTGTACATATTAAAAAGAAAGTCAGAGAAGAACTACAGGTACGAACATAATCATACTGAACTAAATAAGAATTCCACGACAATATGTTACTCGACAGCACAGCTAAACAAATAAGAAAATATTAATCTCAGTCAGAGCGGAAATACGACAGCACTAAATGCTGAATCCCTGACAGAGATCAATACAATCAAAATCTATAGAACGACGACAACTAAATTCATCCAAAGATATAATTGAGTGTCGCCCACAAGAAAACATTAAACATAAAAGATACACAAAAATAAGATGTGCCTGACATTTTTAGGACCGGAGACCATGACCTTACAAACATATATTCACTTATATGATTAAAATCAACGACCACCAATCCTCGTTGTAGACAAGACGCATCAACCTCGCAAAGTAGCATTGAATCTATGCAATAAACACGGGTCAAGGAAAGAATGTAAAGTCTGAGTTGCTCAACGCGTATAAGTGTCCTGTTCAAGACGTTCCATGTTCCTGATTACGAAATCCAAGTGGTCAGCAAATCTGTTTGATGACGTACGTAAAAGATTAAATCATCCTTTTTGACCATTGCAGACAACCGAAATGATTTCTCGGACATCAGGGTTGAAAGACTTGTCAGACTTGAAAGACCCAAAAGACTGGTTCTGGATACCGTCATGATTCTCACGATTCATATTATTGGTATAATAAATGTCCACTGGTAACTTTACTTTAGGATTTACAAGTCCGTTCAGGTGATCTTGATGTAATGGTTCACTACAACGATTCAACGCGAAATGGCCTCAAGGTGACAATATTCGTCATAGTAATTTGTGACCGCAATATATTGTGTCGAAATTTCATATCTGTTCGTAGGTAGTCAAATGTCTGTTCAGCGACTTTAATAGAATATGTGTTGTTTGGTAATAACGTCTTCCCAACAGTCCAAGGTCTTGGCATGACCTCGTACGAAAATTGCAATTTCTATTGATTCCACAAATACTTGTGCTTAATATCTTGCGTACTTTCCACAGTACAGCATTGTACATAATCCAAACAATTAATTCCTCTCCAACGGAACGAGCCTCCCATATCTGTGGCGTTAAAAGTTTATATTCTTCAGTTGATTGTTTGTGCTCGCTTTCACACTGTGTCTAGGTTTATATATCATAGGTCCACAAGATTCAGGACAGCCACAATAGTTCATTAACGATACTTTCTATATCTCGAAGATTCCACACAACGATCAATATAACAGCTGGATATTTTAGTAACTGTTGCTGTCATTTTTGACGGAGTCATCTGTCAAGTTATTTGCTTATGTTTTTATCATAAGAATAATTGTGTCTTTACCTGCGATGTCAGGTTGATTAGGGGTTGTCTTCCCTTGTTTATTCATTCATTGTGTTTGACCTTTAGGGTCAAAGGTAGACAGTTCTGGCGTATGCCCATAGGCAGGGTTTTTTAAGCGGGAGTTGAGTTAGACTTCCGGCAAGCCGTGAAGTGTCCTGGGTTTTCTGAAGGGACCAAGGGTCCATTGTGTTTTTCGGGGAGAATCTTCGAAGTGACTGCGGTGGCAGAACATGTTAGAAGATTGCCTAGTCTGTGAACTGCAGCTCACCGATCCTCCATTTCAGAACTTATATTTTGTGCTCGAGGTAGCCATCCAAGACTATTAGTCTTTATATTGTCCAGAAATCCAGTGACGAAGATATATTGTGGGAACCGCAGATTGGCGGTATTTATGTCTACAATAAGCATTACTGCAGGGTTGATGGTAACCTGCTTATCAGAAGTACACAGCTGACGTCAGAACGAGGACTGTGTTTTCGGCTAATGTACTACAGCCTAATACAGTGCAATTGGCGGGGAATGCCAAGTTGCACCTATGTGTCAAAGTGATTAAGGTATCTGACGCGTTTAGTCAGTGATACCAGGGCGACGCCACGAACTGTCATTATTGAAGAACATTGTATTGACCATGCACGAATATTCAAATGTTTACCAGCTTGTTGAATGCCTAATGTATACCTATCGATTTCCGGTCAGCATGACCTTGTTACACTGACTGTTCCTGTTGATACCATGTGTGTTCTCGTCAATAAATGTTTTGAAACGTGCCTGCAGTGTCCAAGCATCCTTGACTACTGCATGTGAGTGTATGGGTTGCAGGGTCTACATATATACGAGCCTAAACACATTCGCGCCTTCATTCGCACCCACACTCAGTTCATCATACGCTCGCACTACACACCTAACAACATGTATACTGTCTTGGGCCAGTGATCACCTCAACAAGAGAAAAAGACAGTTACATTTCTGGTGGACCAGATCTGTGGGTTTAAAAAGAACAGAGCGAGCAATTAACATTATTGGTGACATTAATGGATCCAGAAATTTACATTTCTGGTTGACCAGCTGATGGGGCTATATAAATCATCCTATACAGCACTCCAGCCTTAAACAGACACCCCACCAGGCTATTTACAGTTGCTGTTACATGTATGATGTCTCCAGTGTTGTCCAGAAATTTACAAGAAGGACAAGTACACATTACATTTCTGATCTGTGGGTCTAAGCTACACACTGGACAGCTGTAACACACATCGCTAATTCTACACTTGCAAGTTTTGGCTACAACAGGACAGAAATAGGTCATCAACTGTTGACCCAGATAAACAGTGCTAGCATTTATGTTATAATGCTGCTTGAACAACAACAGGACAAATACTGAAGTTGGCATCGAGGCGTTTGCTACGTGGACCATAGCTGCATAGAAGGCGAGTCCCTATTGTGAACAGTACTGCTGGTTGTTACACGTTGCAGTCAACAACAGACTTTTCTATGTCCGAGCATTCAAGTTACATTGTTCGAGGTCAAGTGTTTGTAAACAGTACGTGGAAATTGTAAACATTCAATGTGCAAGTCCTAAGTCGAGAAGGTCATAGTAACTTTTGTTCGTGAATACCACTTTATGCTACAGTGGATTTGACATTCAGTGCGCGCTTGACATTTTGTTTCTGTGTTCGCAAGGAGCAAGAAATTTACTTTAGTTTCAGCTGTGACTGAACTTGTTCTGCAACACATTGAAATACTGATTGCTATATATATGTTTATGTTACTTCTACTGTTTTTGTGTATTTTTTCTTGTGTTTTTCTGCGGGTTTTCGGTTGGTGGGTCTTACAGTAAATATGCCACTTAATCGAGGGTTACTGTAAGCGTTCTGTAGGGATTGCAATTTTCTTAATTGAAATTTGCTAGCGACTTTTGTTGCTATTTTTTTTTTAGCTGTGACGACATGAGTTAGTGTTGTTTTCGTTATTTTTCCGTTCTTTGATTTTCGATTAGTTTTGTTTGTATCTGTTCTTCTCTCATTCCTTCCGTTTATTTCTTTACACCTTTTCGTTTATAACAGTGTTGCCATTTGTCTTGTTTATTTTTCGCGGTTATCATTACACATTTGTGTAACATTTTTTTTTACTTTTTGCTGTATTGTTTATTTGACTTCCGCGAACGTTTTCGGTCATTGTTCTGTATTTTTGTCTTTGTATTTATGATTGTACTACATTATTGTCATACACAGTCTACATACATACACTTGGTCATGTATTATTATTATTGATAAGGTATACTCTTCATATAGAGATTGTTAATAAAATATTATTATATGAGATATTTATACAAGTTCTTTGCCAAAAGACTTGTTGTCCACAAAGATTGAGACAAGGTAAAATATATATGCAAGTTCTTTAAAAAAAAGAAAAAGACTTGTGCCCACAGTGATTGGGATATAAAGGTAATTTAGTTAATTTTTTCAGGTTTCTGATCTCATTAGACAGAATGTCTACATTGGATTTCTTCATCCAGCAAGGGTTAACCCTTGGTAAGTCTGGTAAAGAATTGGAAGAATATTCATCTGCTCAATTCGCCATTGCATTGAAGTCAGAAGAAAAGAAACAAAAAGAGGAAATTAAATTGAAAGCAGAAGCTGAACAAAGGAGAGCAGAAGCTGAACTAAAGAAGCTAGATGCTGAGAATAGAAGATTAGAACTTGAAGAGAAAAGGTATCAAAGAGAAGCTGCTGCTGAGGAGAGAAAAGCTCAAGCTGCTGCTGAGGAGAGAAAAGCTCAAGCTGATGAAAGAAAATTCCAGATGGAAATGGAAGACAAAAAACTTCAAGCTCAAGCTGCTGCAGAGGAGAGGAAAGCTCAAGCTGCTGCTGAGGAGAAAAAACTCCAACTTCAAGCTGCTGCTGAGGCTGAAATTAGAAAAATGGAACATGAGGAAAGAAAACAGAAAATGGAACTTGATGAAAGACTCGCAACTTTGGAGTTAGAGAAATTGAAATTGGCGAGTCCAGGTGCTCATCAAACAACTTCGAGTACGACAAAGGAGTTTGTAAGTAGGATCAAACTACCTCATTTCAATCCTTTAAAGGATGACGTAGCAGATTATCTAGATAGATTCCAATTTTTATGCGATACGCATAACATAAAAAAGGAAAAATATGTTGAACAACTGATGGAATTTTTTACAGGTGACACAGTGACTACTCTTATGACAATAGACGAACATGACAGGACTAATTATGATGTTGTCAGAGCAGCATTGCTAAAAAAAAATACCAACTAAAAGAAGAAGACTATCGTCTTCGTTTTAGGACAATGTTGCCAGAAAATGGAGTAGATTTCTCTGATTTTGTTACAAAAATACGTCGTACATTTACACGATGGGTTGAGTTGTCTCAGACTGAGAAAACATATGAAGGTCTAATGGACTTATTATTGCGAGATAAGGTTTTGTCATCTGTTAATGATTCTTTTCTTGCATTCCTTCATGAGCGTAAGCCTAAAAACTTAAAAGATATGGAGGAATACTGTTGTCAGTATGCCACCGCGCATCCCCATGCTACAGTTAGCAATTCTAAAGTGAAAGAAGGGTTGCCAGCTGCTTCGGCAACACCATATGGCCCTAATTTCAAAAAAAAAATTTCAGGGTGCTCAACAAAACTGGAATAGGGGAAGTAATCAGAATTACACTCAGAAGCGGAGTAATCCAACACATGATGGTTCTTCGTCTATGAATTGGAGACAAGATGGTAGTTCTCGTAATTTTAGTGGTAATAATTTGAGACACTTTCGCAAAGGCTATCCAAATAATAACTATTCGAACTTTCGAGGTAATCATTCTCGACGTCAAGATTATGACGATGGTGAATTTAGAAACCGGGATTCAAACCGGAATGATGATTACAATAGGCAATATGATAACAATTACAGGGGAAATGATAGTCGAAATAATTACAGGGGAAATGATAATCGAGGCAGACCTAGATTTAACAAAAAAAGACCTTTCCAACAGGCAAACTCTGCACAACAAGAGTTTGATGGAGCCTGTAATACAGTAAATGATAGTGGTAACTCTAGGGCTATCACTGGTTGTGCTTTCGATTTTGGGAGAGCAACTGAATGCCCCCAATGCTTAACATTGTTCGACTCATCGACTGTATCTACTCTAAGTTGTGGTCACCCTCTTCCTGCTCTACCTGCTACAGTTGCGCATGATGGGAGAGGATCTCTCATCTTACATAAAGGTCTAATAAATGATAGGCTAGTCTCAGTACTTTTCGATTCGGGATGTACTACCGTCGGGGTTAGGGAGTCTCTGATAGATCCTTGCTGTGCCACTGGAAAAACAATCAAATGTGTTACATTTGGTGGTACTATGGAAAGTTATCCTACTGCTATTATTAGGATTGACACTCCCTTCTTCACAGGAGATGTCCATGCATGTCTTCTTCCTAATCCTATTGCGGATCTTATAATCGGTCGTATTCATGGGGTTAAGGAATGCACCCCGCAACAAATTTCTAGTTGGGAGGAAAAAAACATTCAAACGGTCAATGCAGTGGTGACAAGAGCTCAAGCTCTTAATCCCCCAACTTCATCGGATAATAGTAATGAAGTTGATAGCCAAGACGAGCACTTGGTGATTTCCCATGACTCGTTTGTTAAACGTCAAGAAGAGGATCCTTCTTTGAAGAAATTCTTCCTTCTTGCAAAGAAAGGGGATCCCAATCAAAATACTAATCACAAATCGTATATTACTATGAAGAATGGTATATTGGTACGGATGGTACAACACTCGGACAAGTCTATGCACTCGCAAATTCTTGTGCCTAAGTGTATGAGAGCCTTAATTCTTCAGCATGCACACGATTCTCAGTGTGCTGGACACATGGGGTTTTCCAGAACTAAAACTAGAGTCCTTGCGTCCTTCTTTTGGCCATTCGTGAATAAAGACATCCGAATTTATTGCCGATCTTGCAAAATTTGTCAAGAGGTCAAGTCTAGAGGTCCGAGACATGCTGCTCCTATTCAGGCTGCAGATATTCCGATTCGGCCGTTTCAGAAAATGGCTATAGACATCATTGGTCCGTTCAAGATTAAGTCAGCCAGAGGACACCAATTTATCCTCACTTGCGTGGACATGTGCACGCGTTGGCCAGAGGCTATTCCTCTGAAGAGCATATCAACTGTCGATATCGCTGATGCTCTTTGGCTCATATTTTCTCGTCTGGGATTCCCCGGAGAAATACTGTCGGACCACGGCACTCAGTTAATTTCGGACGTTATGTCTCAGGTAATGGCTACGCTGGACATTAAAAGGTCTCTCAGTAGTATTTATCATCCAATGTCCAATGGATTGGTAGAACGTCTTAACAGGACACTAAAGAACTTACTTGGCAAGATAACGGAGGATCATCCTGAAGATTGGGACAGGGTTTTACCTGCAGCTCTCTTTGCCTATAGAGAGGTTCCCAACGAGCATACAGGGTTTTCTCCTTTCGAACTTGTCTTTGGCGCGCAACCGCGCGGTCCGATGTCCTTGTTACACGATTTGATAACTTCCGATAATATTGACGGTGATACACAATCGTCATATGAATATGTCATTGCTCTTAGAGAAAAGATTATCGAATCGTGCAGGTTAGCAACTTCATCTTCCGAATTTGCGAAAGAAAAAGCTAGGCGATTTGCTAACAAGAAAAGACGCCTACGTCAACTTTGTCCTGGAGACAAAGCATATGTCTTACTTCCCTCAAGAGAGAATAGACTTCTCATTTCATGGAAAGGTCCATACACTATAGTCTCCAAAATTTCCGATGTCGACTATATTGTCGATGTGGATGGAAGGCATAAAACCTTCCATATAAATATGCTAACAGAGTTTATTGAACGTCCAGACTATTTGCAGCCTATTTTCCAGGCGACGGACGACTCTCCAGTCCAACATGGTCACATCTCATCCCTGTCCGTTATACAGGATGAGGAAACTATTTTTTTCTGACGTTAACTTACCTCTTCCTGCGATTCCACTTACTTCTACGGAATCATGGAAAAACGTTACAATCTCTTCGAACTTGTCTTTTGAGGAGCAACGTCAAGTATCCTCTACGCTACAATCATATCAGGATGTCCTTACCGACATTCCTGGACACACAGATGTCATAGAACATGACATCATACTTACTGATCGTAATCCGATCAGAGTAAGACCATACCCAATACCTATTCATTTTCAAGCACAAGTCGAGAAAGAATTGGATGAAATGATTCAACTGCAAATAATTGAACCATCCACTTCAGCTTATTCTTCGTCGATAGTTATTGTTCGAAAGAAAGACAATAACATACGTCTTTGCGTTGACTATCGCAAATTAAATCAAGTTACGAAGTTCGATGCTGAACCTATGCCATTATTAGATGATCTACTTATTAGACTTTCTAAAGCTAAATTCTTTACTAAACTAGACTTGTCGAAAGGTTATTGGCAAGTCCCACTGACGGAACACGCCAAACCTCTCACTGCTTTTTCGACACCTAGGGGTCTGTTTCAATGGAATTTTATGCCTTTCGGGCTTATGAACGCCCCAGCGACTTTCGTGCGCATGATGCGACGAATTCTATCAGATCGTGCAGATGTCATCGCATATTTAGACGACATCTGTCTTTTCAGCGATACTTGGGAAGAACACTATTTGGGTCTAAAGGAATTGCTATCTACTCTACGTGAGCATAGTTTGACTGCAAAACCCTCTAAAGCTTTTGTTGGGTTTAGTGAAATTTCCTTCCTAGGTCATCGAGTTGGTCATGGTCTGTTGAAGACAGAGGACCAAAACATTTCGAAGATATTAAATATCTCGGTTCCGAAGACAAAAAAGCAAGTGCGTAGTCTCTTGGGATTGATACAATTCTATGGAAGATTCATTGAGAATCTGTCCTCCATTATGGCACCACTTTCATCGTTATTGAAAAAAGGTTCTCCTAATATGGTGCGTTGGTCCCAGGAATGCCAATCTTCATTGGATCAGGTTAAGAATTTGTTCTCATCTCATCCTATCTTAAGACTACCAACGATTGATAAGACTTTTGTTCTTCGTAGTGATGCCTCTTCCACTGGGATTGGAGCGGCACTAATGCAGGAATATTCAGGAACTCTGCATCCTGTAATGTATATTTCTAGGAAGCTAAATGCGGCAGAAAGGAATTACTCGGTTTTAGACCGTGAATTGTTGGCTATGGTTTGGTCCATTCTTAAGCTACAAAGGTTCCTTCTGGGCGCGCATTTCTTTATGGAAACCGACCAAAAAGCTCTTACGGCTATGCAAAGTAAGGATTTGAAGAGCTCGAGATCTACTCGTTATGCTATTGCTCTTCAGCCTTTCCATTTCACGGTGCGAGCTATCCGTGGTTCGGATAATGTGATGGCGGACATATTGTCCAGATGCCCACATGATTCCAGTTAAATCTTGTGTCCTAGTTTTTCCTGATACACTTTCGGACTTAGGTCTGTCCTTAATATCCTAATATGTTGTAATACAAATGTATTTGGATGATGTTTAGATAATTTAACAAATTTCATTTTGTCCATCCATCAGTGATATGTTGCTAATATAGCATTGTAATTCATGACATTTGTATATTGCTATAATTATAGTATTTAGTAATGTTTGATATATGATTGGTATTGCCAGCAACTTAAGTTTCTTTAATGGTACCCTCTGAGTTTGTTTGGCTTAAAGGAAATAATTTCTCCTATGTTGGGAGATGATTTGTATCCTCTTCAGACGCTTTGTTTATGCGTCTATTGTACATGATATTAGGTTCATTTTTTCATGAGCACATAAGTGATACTTGAGCAATCTTGCTCATTGAAAAATGTTTAAAAAACAAAAATTTCATTTTTTTTTTTACAGGGGGGTTGTAGTAATATGTTGCTGTCATTTTTGACGGAGTCATCTGTCAAGTTATTTGCTTATGTTTTTATCATAAGAATAATTGTGTCTTTACCTGCGATGTCAGGTTGATTAGGGGTTGTCTTCCCTTGTTTATTCATTCATTGTGTTTGACCTTTAGGGTCAAAGGTAGACAGTTCTGGCGTATGCCCATAGGCAAGGTTTTTTAAGCGGGAGTCGAGTTAGACTTCCGGCAAGCCGTGAAGTGTCCTGGGTTTTCTGAAGGGACCAAGGGTCCATTGTGTTTTTCGGGGAGAATCTTCGAAGTGACTGCGATGGCAGTTTTCCCCAGTGAATCTCTGTGCGTTGGAATGACAGCAGAGTTCCTTATTATGTTCTGTGGATTCGGTTACAGGTAATACCGACTTTTTCTATTACTATGCTTTCGGTGGCAGAACATGTTAGAAGATTGCCTAGTCTGTGAACTGCAGCTCACCGATCCTCCATTTCAGAACTTATATTTTGTGCTCGAGGTAGCCATCCAAGACTAGTAGTCTTTATATTGTCCAGAAATCCAGTGACGAAGATATATTGTGGGAACCGCAGATTGGCGGTATTTATGTCTACAATAAGCATTACTGCAGGGTTGATGGTAACCTGCTTATCAGAAGTACACAGCTGACGTCAGAACGAGGACTGTGTTTTCGGCTAATGTACTACAGCCTAATACAGTGCAATTGGCGGGGAATGCCAAGTTGCACCTATGTGTCAAAGTGATTAAGGTATCTGACGCGTTTAGTCAGTGATACCAGGGCGACGCCACGAACTGTCATTATTGAAGAACATTGTATTGACCATGCACGAATATTCAAATGTTTACCAGCTTGTTGAATGCCTAATGTATACCTATCGATTTCCGGTCAGCATGACCTTGTTACACTGACTGTTACTGTTGATACCATGTGTGTTCTCGTCAATAAATGTTTTGAAACGTGCCTGCAGTGTCCAAGCATCCTTGACTACTGCATGTGAGTGTATGGGTTGCAGGGTCTACATATATACGAGCCTAAACACATTCGCGCCTTCATTCGCACCCACACTCAGTTCATCATACGCTCGCACTACACACCTAACAACATGTATACTGTCTTGGGCCAGTGATAACCTCAACAAGAGAAAAAGACAGTTACAGTAACATTCCATTATTTATTCACGTAGACAATACATCATTACACAGCATGCATAATTAGGTAGATTCAGCAACTTCTCTAATCCGTAGGTCCATATAAACATTACCTCATTCCTCTTTCTACCTTTCGTTGTATTTAATAAACATTAATATGTTTCAAGACACTTCTCTTTTAATATTTCCCATATTTCTACCATT
This sequence comes from Oreohelix idahoensis, assembly GCA_024509875.1. NCBI lineage: Eukaryota > Metazoa > Mollusca > Gastropoda > Stylommatophora > Oreohelicidae > Oreohelix > Oreohelix idahoensis. The sequence continues at coordinate 497,248 of JAMPIV010000529.1, forward strand.
GGGCAGAACATACACACAAGCTGCCCATTCAGGGTCAACACACGCTCTGTCCATTTTTCCTCCACACTGCTCACGTCATGTGCGCAATACACATATCGACAAATCACTATCGTGCAGCGCTCATCAGCACCAAAATCCTATATATTTTCTAGCGTGTGGCGTGCAATAGCCAGCGCCACACTACCTTCGCACTAGATTTCTCTTGGCAGAGATACAGATAGAAGGATGATGATGCTTCTACCTCGAGGGAGTATCCCAAGATATTTCAGAAGTCAAGAACAATGCGATGCTGAATGTGTCTTAGCAATGTTAACTTTTATCTGCCCGACAACTTTTGTGAAGAAGCATTATGTAATTTAATTTAGCTCGTAGAAGCCACCAACTGAATTAACAGTGACATTTTCTTATTATTTGGCTCTCTAGATGTAAATATAGATATATTAAAGATGCCGATTCATCCGTGTGCACTTCTCTCTGAAATAACTAAATCAACTTTGAATTTGTAAAAACAACAAATAACAAATTTAATGATCAATAACTTTGGAACAAATGTAAATAAATATGAACTGGTGATTACTGAAAAAAAGGTTTCGTCATTGACTGATATCGGCTTTAGGAAGCTTAGTTGTGGAATATTGATCAATAAGTTCTGTTGTGTTTGTCTGCTAAAAATGTCACTTACCTTCCAAACTGCTGAATTGATGATGCTGCTGTTTCCGTCAATTCGTCTCTGTGGCGAGGGCACTTCTCTTGGTCAAGGCAGGTATCATCACAACACGTTGCATGTAGGTTTCAAGTGTCGATCGCAAGCGTTAAACCACAGAACAGTAGTACAGCTGGTATTATAGCATCGAACCTCAAATGGTCTTGCAAACTCGTACCACAAGCTTTAGAGAGAATAAAAAGAACAAATTCCGCTGCTAAGTCTTTGTTTTCCTGATATTAATCAGGCGCCCTTCCCGCTGTCCGTCAACCGAATCTTTTCTCTGAATTTTTACTCTCCCTGAGCGAATATCATATAACTCAGGTGATATGATGAAAATCACCGTTCATTTAGTTAATTTACTGGGAAAATTTCGACTGGACAGAGGCAAGTGGCTTGTGCTTGGTTGGACATGTTTAAATATACATACACTTATTACACATGATAGTAAATAAATAAATAAATAAATAAATAAATATATATATATATATATATATATATATATATATATATATATATATATATATATATATATCTATATATCTATATATATATATATATATATATATATGGCATCATTTTCCATTCCCTTCTCCAGTTGGAGTCTGGGGTTACCTCTGCTTTTGGTTCCGTGAGAGAACTAGCACGAAGCAATCGTCAGCGTTTAGCTGTGGTGGTTCATGAATATATCATTTTCACATGCTGAGGTCGCCAGCCTAGTAAGGACCTGTATAACCATCAGGTAGTTCAAACATGTCAAATTCAAAGTATATAAAATATGTTACAACTCACCCCAAACTAGTTGGGAACTAGGCTTCTTGCTCAGTAGAATAGTCTTGGCAACTTCATAAAGATGGCCTCGAACACGTGTCTGGGGTATTATTTCTATTACACAATCCCTTTGTGACTTTGTAAGTAGGTCCAGTTTCCGTATTAAAAGGTGGAGTTTCCTTATTATATTATTCAAAAGGTGCTCCAATACTTGTTTTCTGTTCCTATAAGTTCAGAATCCTTACTTCTACTCTTTCCTGGCTTCAGTCCGAGATGTCTGCTTTGACGATACTGGAATGCAGTGTTGTATGTCTAAAATATTCTACGTTATATTGCAGTTTTTCTGCCCACGCTCACACGCCAGCGTTTCTATCAAAATTTCCAATCAACGTGAATGTATATTAGCCTCTAAACTGTTAAGCCACTATTTTTCGAAAGTGCATGGTATGACAACTTTCCGTATGGAATTTTCTGCATGACTCATGCGTTTGTAAAATTCAAACGGCCAATTTTCCATATAAGAAGTTGCTATATCCGTCTATTCTCGGTAATGTTTACATTCGCAATCCCCCTGCAATATCTTGGTCGAGCCAGTCTGTCCGGACATTTTTTACATCATTCGTGTGTCTAAACTGTCACCAGTTCGATAATTGACCGACACTCCCTGTGCAAACACACACAGGGTCACTACACGAAAATGACCTTCCCAGCCAATCTGGTCTGATTTGTATCAAACTCTTAGGTAAACAAACACGACACCAGTGAATGAAAGGAGTGTAAACATTGACTCGAAAATACCAAACACTGTCGGAAGATTGGAAAATAGAATGTGCCGTCAATCGAATAGTATACACAGTTAGTACGCACAATAAAGGTAGTGCAATACTGCCGGAGAGGAAAAGAAAGCGAAACAAACAATGTGACACTATGAAATTTGTTTTCGAGGAACATATACATTAAAGTCTAGTATCTATGCTACAGAGTACCTTAAAAGACATTAAATTAGCGCACTAATTCCATTGCATTACTGTCCAATATTTTTCATTAAATAATGTTGAGAGAAAAAAAAACAAGCAAACAAACCAATTCAGTTTTGTATATGATTACCTATCGCTATACTTTACTCGCGTATAACTGAATTTAGTTCGGGCTAAAAAAAAATTGAAGGTATATGTTACTGTGTAAATTTCTTCTGTTACTGGGTGATTGTTTCTTTTGGGCTGTCACTTCTGTTTAAGTGTAGATTATGCTGCAAGCTGCTACTGTTGTTGTTATTAATGTCTGGCTTACAGCAGTGGCCGACAGTTGTATAACATATATTGGATGAATGTCGTGGGTTCGATAAATGTGTATGTCTCTGGTACCACCCACACAACAGTAACGTAGGTCAGGAATAGACCAACGGGTAAGACGAGTTCGTATCCAATTCATACACAGTTTATTTATCACAGTAACATGGACATCACAGGTTGTACATTGTCACAGGTTACTACAGCTTACAAAATCCATGGCAAATAGGTTGCAGAAAATTAGCAACTCATCACAAATCATATCTTTTAGGAAATTTGGTTACAGTACACTGTCACAAGTGATAATGGTAAACATGTAGTAATCCATGGCAGTAGGTTGCAGGAAAATAGCAACTCATCACAAATCATATCTTTCAGGAAAATTGGTTACAATACACTGTCACAAGTGATAATGGTAAACATGTAGTAATCCATGGCATTTGAATACAATCTTGAAAAAACTCTTCCCTTCAATAACATACTCTGGTCACACTACCGAGACAAACAACCATCTCGAAGCCCTGCCAGATACTTAATGACTGAGATTATAGTTTCTCAATACAACTCAGTAAAGTCGCTCATGCGCGAACTAACTGCTTGACATGTGAGCTCAGCTCATCCATTTCTTCCCCCCTACTACTAAGAACATTAGAACAGTTTCTTTATTTTTTTTAAAAACTAACACAGACTCAGTTGAGCTATGTTCCAAAATAATCGTACACAAAGTACCCAAATAAAAAATCTATCTCATGACGTTAAACGTGCTTACTAACCAAAAATCAGCCCCGTACATAATAATCCCTAACACTTAACTCCCCCTCAGAATTATGACTTAACAGTATAAAAGATTTATAGCGAATATTCGAATTCGCGTGAATGTAACTCGCGCTAATGGGGGTTGAGTGTACTAAACTGAAATCATTATAGCAGTATATCAAACTGTTAGGCAATTTCTGATACTTGTAGCATGCATATTGACTGACAAAAAAATAAAGTTCAAAGCTTCTGTGCCTGTTAGGTCTGTAGTGGTTTTGAACTATGATTCTGAATTGTAAGTAAATTTTAAGTAATGGAGAAACGTATGTAATATTTTTGTGTGCCTCGTAGTCAGTACAGTCTGTTGTGTAACAAGCCAATGATGTATTATGTTACCTGAAGATTTCTTCAGTCAAAAGTAACATATGGCTTAAAGACTTGCTCAGTCAGCTATACCTAATTGATTTAAAACTTGTTATGTCCGCAATGCCCATATGGCTTAATGGCTAGTCCTATCAGCAGTGCCTATCTGACTTAGCACATGATCTATGAGCAGTTCCTACATGACTTAAAACTTGTACATATCAGACTTAAAACGTGGCCTCTCGGCAGTACATATCTGACGTGGCCTCTCCGCAGTACTTATCTGACTTAATACACGTCCCATCATCAGTACATATACCTGACTTAAATCGTAGCTTCTCGGTAGTACATGAATGACTTAAAAAGTGGCCTATCAGCTACACCTATGATTTAAAACATGTCCTACCAGCAACACCTACTTGACTTAAAACTGTTCGTGTCAGCAGTACCAAGATGACGTAAACATGCATTATCGGTAGTACCTACATTATATAAAACACGGCATATCAACAGTACCTAAATGACTTAATACATGCCCTATATTTAGTACCTACATGACTTAAAACTTCTTGTCAGCAGTACCAACGTGTCCTATTGGGAGTGCTTTCATGACTTCAAAACTTGTCTCATCAGCAGTACCTAATACTTATATGACTTAATGACTTATCATTTCAACAGTACGTGCAGGACTTAATTACTTGTCATATCAGCAATACCTATATGACCTAATGACATGTCCTCTCAGCAATTCCTACATGACCTAATGACTTTTTCTATCAGTAGTACCCACATGACCTAATAACCTGTCTGGTTTTTATTATCAGTTCTTCATTAGTCATCTTGTCGTACCAGCCTGATCCTTCTATTCTACGCAAGACACCATTTTTGAAAGACTGAAAATTTCTTGATTGTTGTTTCTGTTATTCTCCATGTATCACAGCAATACAATAGGACTGACTTGTTTCTTTTAATTTTATATCATCATTTCAACATCATTTTTTTTTCTATGTGTTCTTTACGGACCATGGAACCTCTACTGTAGCTATTTCCCCCAGGTAACCTGCACAACACAGTTACATACACTTGCAATGGTAGTTTATGTGACAATTTGTTTTGCACGATGAGGTTGACAATCTCATTCATTAATTTGACATATAGAACAGAATAACTGCCTTACTTACTTACTTAGTCGTTCCCCTTCTACCGTGAGGTGTAGTGGTTTGGAAGAGAGAGAGAGAGAGAGAGAGAGAGAGAGAGAGAGAGAGAGAGAGAGAGAGAGAGAGAGAGAGAGAGAGAGAGCGCCAGACTATCCTATCGGCTGTCTTCCTCCTGGCCTGCAGTAGATAAAAGTAACTACTCTGAAGTGCTTATTCTTACCAGTAGACAGATATCTCACAGGTGATTCTCAGCTACTTCCCACGTGTGTTGATTCTCAGCTACTTCACGCGTGTGTTGATTCTCAGCTACTTCACACGTGTTAGACCAGACTTGAGGCATATATAATTGCCGTGTTCACTTTTATTGATTTGTTGTGAATAGTAATTAAAACAACCGCAAAACATCTGTTGTAGTTTTATTTCTTGAGAGACTGTCTATAAATATTGCGTCCTGTCACGATGATTCATTCTTCCCTTTCGGGCCCCGGTAACACACAACAGCATGCAGACATCAATCAATCAATCAACACCCTTCAGCTTCCTAAAGATTGCCTGCCTTCAACAAACACATGCCAAATTCTCCTGTCACGTGCTCTCAGTGTCAAACTTCAGTGATTTCTTGTCAGACTTCAGTGATCATCAAACTTCAGTGATTTCTTGTCAGACTTCAGTGCTCTCACTGTCAAACTTCAGTGATTTCTTGTCAGATTTCAATGATCTAACTGTCAGATTTCAGTGATTTCTTGTCAAACTTCAGTGATCTCACTGTCAGATTTCAGTGATTTCTTGTCAGACTTTAGTGCTCTCACTGTCAAACTTCCGTGATTTCTTGTTAGATTTCAATGAATTAAACATTTCGCTATGTTTCTGTTTGCATCATTTTCCTTTGCGCTCCTTACGGAGCACGGAGCCAGTGTCACCGCTGAATTAACACACATTATAATATGATGACGAGAACGTACTACGTATAAACACGGTCAAAGGGAAGTGACCGATGTATTAAGAGACAGGACAGAGACCAGAGTTACTTAGTGGTCACGTGGGATAGTAACGTAGGGTCCCTTATATAAAGAAACTGAAAACACAAATGCCTAAATCACACAATTCGAAACGTTAAAGACATGGAATAAAAAAGATACCTATTTGGTGGTAGGAACTATTGAAGGAGCGACAAGACCTGACAGACTGACACTAAAAGATACATAAAAAAGAACAGAAGCCTATATCCCTCTGGTGATGCAGTGGTCCAACTGCCAGCAATTTTCCCACACAAAGAAAACATGCAGGAGAGATACAGTCTGCCGGTATTGTGCGGGAGGCCACCAATATGGCGACTGCCCCAGGACGTAGGAGGACCACAATTACAAAGCGATGAACACAAACCGTACCTGTGCAAACTGCCTCGGAAACTATGGGGCAAGGTACCGAGGCTGCCCTGTGTTCCAGGAAACCATGGGGCAAGGTACCGAGGCTACTCTGTGTTCCAGGAAACCATGGGGCAAGGTACCGAGGCTACCCTGTGTTCCAGGAAACCATGGGGCAAGGTACCGAGGCTACCCTGTGTTCCAGGAAACCATGGGGCAAGGTACCGAGGCTACCCTGTGTTCCAGGAAACCATGGGGCAAGGTACCGAGGCTGCCCTGTGTTCCAGGAAACCATGGGGGCAAGGTACCGAGGCTGCCCTGTGTTCCAGGAAACCATGGGGCAAGGTACCGAGGCTACCCTGTGTTCCAGGAAACCATGGGGCAAGGTACCGAGGCTGCTCTGTGTTCCAGAAAACCATGGGGCAAGGTACCGAGGCTGCTCTGTGTTCCAGGAAACCATGGGGCAAGGTACCGAGGCTGCTCTGTGTTCCAGGAAACCATGGGGGCAAGGTACCGAGGCTGCCCTGTGTTCCAGGAAACCATTGGGGCAAGGTACCGAGGCTACCCTGTGTTCCAGGAAACCATGGGGCAAGGTACCGAGGCTGCCCTGTGTTCCAGGAAACCATGGGGCAAGGTACCGAGGCTGCTCTGTGTTCCAGGAAACCATGGGGCAACGTACCGAGGCTGCCCTGTGTTCCAGGAAACTAAGAGCATACTAAAGGAAGCGGTATCCAAAAACAACCCCTTCAGAGAGGTAAAACATAGGGTGGCTGTGGATGTCGCGGATAGACTGCACACAACAGATAGAAGACAGCTGCATCAGCTGACAGCGGAAGTCAAAAAAATAAAAATAAAACTCCAGGTCGAGAACAGAAGCAGGCAGACTCCCGAAGATCAAACCGACAGTGGTGAAGACGTGATAGACATACAGAGCGTTAGAAATATGATGGAAGACATGAAAAGAATTCAGCAGCAGGTAGAAGCAGATGTCAAGAAACTGACAGAGCTGAAAGAGGAAAATGAAGAACTACTCAACAGAATAGAAGCAGAAAGAACAGCCATTGAGGCTATTACATCTAACAACACACGAGAAACTAAAACGAACGACCAATCAGACGAAGCAGTCATCGAGGAAACGCTAGAAAAGCTACTAATAATAGAAAAAACGTTATTTCAGATACAGGAGAAAAGTACGACACACACAACAGAACCGAGGAGGTTAAAAACACACAAAACCCCACAAGCCAGCTAGTAGTCCTTTTTAGGACTAGCCCTTCTCAGGGCTGCCACCGAACGAGCGAGACTGCATACGAAATACACTATTGAACACCCCAAGATACCACGAACAGACAACAACGAGAGGAATCAAGACAGTCAGCTAGTGGTCCTTCTTAAGACCAGTCCTTTTCAGGACTAGCAACCGGCAAGCAACGAATTACCTAACGCACAATATACCCCAATTATAACCGCTTTGGTTTAACAGGGTATAACAGCAATATAGTCGACGAGACGAAGGAGCGCACAATATACCCCAATTATAACCAATTTTCAGGTTGAACAGGGTATAACAACAATATAGAAGACAAATGAATGAACGAACGAACGAGACGAAGGAGAAGAAGAAGAACAATGCGGTCTCTTGCGGCAAAGGTGCTGGGTTCGAATCACGGTACCGGCACGCTCCAGATAGATAATGTTATTCCTTTTCAGGACTTACTATCTATCAACGCTGATCGGGTTAGAAGTCAATAGAGTTGACTTATTTTTGGATGGTAATTGCGCTCTGATATAACCAAATAGGTTGACAGGATCGTGCCTCGCCACAAGAAGGCAACAAATAAAAAATAAAAAAACAGTCTTCCGAGATGCAGCTTTGCTTGCAGTAAGTGGACCAAACAGGTAGTGGTACTCAGCTTGTCGAGACACGTGGCTGTAAAGCTACACCACCTTTTGGGGTATTCAGATTCGACATAGAGACACCAGTAACGACATTACTACATGATCCAGATTATATCAAGAGACGCCTCTATGATCCATTGGTGTGTAATGAAGAACTTAACTCTGTAGAATCAACGATTGTAGTAAACATGAATTTTGTGCCGGAAAAGTCATTAGATGATAAATTATTGTGAAACTTAGAGAATGTGTAGCAGATTGACGACAGTGTAGAGAAAGACATTTTATAGAACAAGAACTTATCGACTGATAAAAGAATATGCCCCGGTGGTAGCCCTGTTCTACAGAAATGATTTGTCAGTCAAGTAGTTATGATTTTCATCAGTTTGCATAAAAAAATCATACCACTTCTTTATTTCTCACCGAGTGCCTGATAACATTCCTTTGTGTGTTGTTTGTTTATTTATTTGCTGCTTACAGGCCTCAGGTTACCCCTCTTTATATGTTTATGCGTAAATTACACCATATTTTGGGAAACATTGACTTATAGTGTACACATTTATTTTTCTTATTTGTAGGTTGGAGCATCCCTTTTCAGTAGCAACATTGGGAGTGAACACTTCGTGGGTTTGGCTGGAACAGGAGCAGCATCTGGTATAGCTATGGTTTTATATGAGTGGAATGTAAGTAGCTATAGAACTGGTTGCTATGATGATGGTGTCTTCGGTTTTAGTGTTAATGATTTAAGATTTTAATGGTACTGTTGCTGGCGAATAATTTTGGTGATAAAAATTAATAAACTAACACGTAATTTGTCACGAAATGACGGTAAAGAATTATGGTTTGCAATTTCTGTCTCGTAACCTGAGAACAGCACCATTTCTATGTATTCATTTACTTCCTATCCATTTCCTTCCATTTTTTAAATCTTCCATCAAGACATACATACACTTTGAAATTATACATAGTTAAAAAAAAAACACTTATAAATACTGAAGACATGTAGCTGAATTTGAAGAAAAAAATCTCGGCTTGGGATCTAACGCATAACGTTTGCTTAAAAGGCAAACGCTCAAACCATTAAACCACCGAACCGCCGTTGTTATTGGAGTTCACCAAAAACATCTTAACCCTTTTAATGATTGTCTCCCTGATTCACGTTACTTGCAGACATGCCAATCATAATTATTAGAGAAGATGTAGTGTTTATTTTGGATCTTGCCAGTACTGCATTTGCTAGTGTAGTTTCAGGTGGTTGTGGCAATAACATATTTATGATCTTCAAGTATTGTAATTGAACTGAACTATGCCTTCATGAACCAGGTGTGATATTTGTACTTTAGTGATAACTATAATGGGAGTATGAAAGTTTTTGAAAACTGCATATTAACAGTTTTATACTATCATCATTGTCCGTCAGATCTCCAAGGATCACAGGCGTCAAATAAATTCATGCCACGTCATCTGGTCCCGTGCCATCAGATCCACGTCTTACCATACCTTCCTCAACCATTTCATTTATATCTCCAGTTCTCTTCTTCATATGTTTTTTTCGGTCTTCCTCTTGCACCGGGGATCTCAGAACGAAGACTGTCTTGTAATGCTGTCATCAGATGTCCTCAATGTGTATCCTATCTATCGCCAGCACCCTCTTCTCGTCTCTTGTTCCACCGGTACTTATCTGGTTCTTGTCATCACTTCCACGTTGGTGACTCTGTTTTACTATTTCAACCCTTCTAGTGTTCGCAAGCACCCATATATGAACATCTGTAGTACCTTTAGTATAGACCGATTAACAGTTAGCTATAGATATGAAGAAAAGGAATTGTTGGTCGAGAAGTTGTTCGAGGACGCAAGCGGAAAGCAAATGCATAAAGAACATTTAGGCGAGAGAAACAAAAGGAAATCCTGAAAAGACGAACCGGCAAGTACCATTCTGTCACAGGCACCATTTTACATCTGGGTAGATAGAGTATGATACAACCTGGGTTCGAACCCACTTTGCCTCGAGATGCAAGTGCTCTAAACACTCTTACATTCGGACACTCTAGACCCGAGCAAAGATAAAGGTAGTCACAATGCAGATACTACCGTAAGGGAGTGAAGTGTTAGAGATTTCACTATTCTAGGTCCAGTTTTTTGTAAAGTGGGGTGACCAGTTCCTTTCCTCGTTGCCTTTTGCCTTTCCTAACAGCAAAGTCACGTACCAATTTACAGCTGGGTAGACTAGAGCGTTGCGCTTTCAGGTTTGGACCAAACAACCCGGTAACTTCGCGTGAGAGGAAAGCGCTCTCAGCACTTTGCTAGTCGAACACTCCAGAGTCAGAAATAAGTCTTTGTGTGGGACTATTTTAACCTTTATCAGTTCTCTGGACACCTTCCCACACAGCTCTACTTCACACACTCTCTCTCTCTCTCTCTCTCTCTCTCTCTCTCTCTCTCTCTCTCTCTCTCTCTCTTTGTCCACTTCCAGCTGTCTGCCCACCAGTTAATAATAACAGTTTAGCATTTGGTATGTAGAACATTCTTGATGAATCGCTCCGTGTAGTTCCGGAAGTCTCCGAAGAGACAACGATAGAACAGGACTAATGCACTCACAGGCATGTCATACAAGGCTATTAATATGGGTTTGTGCATTGGACTGGCAACTTAATTGTGTAAAACAAACTGACACAAAACCCACATACAAAAATGTGTAAGAGATGATAGGAAACTCTATACAGAGCGATACAACAGGAGGCAATCTGATCATCAGAAGTAGTCCCTTCCCCCCCCCCCCCCCCCGTCGAACAAGTATTTCGGCTCATTATTCTCCTTAACACTCCAAGGGGGGCGGGCCCACCTGGGTCATGACTCCCAAGTGTCTCAGCCTCCTGTTGACTTGTGTAGAAAATGAACCCATTCCACCTTGGATGCAGCTTTAAAATCCACAACTCCGCCAGCAGGAGGCAATTGTGAAAGTAGCAAAGAGAAGACAAATTATTGCGGTCGTTCCGCAGCACACCACTGAGACGCCTGCGTGACGCCGACGAGGCTTGAATTCTTTGCGAGCCGGCCTCTGACATGTCGTACCTTCGCCCCATATAATGCACCGCCTGTTTCTTGTAACTCCGCCGTCCTTTCACCAATACACCAATACACCAATTCACCATTTGGTACATGCTTCCTGTAAGAGAAAGAGGCGCAGTAGTGGTTCCACGCTCAGTTAAGATCGTAAAAGAAAATGATTATAATTATGATGATACGGAATTATTATTCTAAGCTAATGTATAACTTTTGTTATTGTTACAGTCGATGTTCCTAGTGATTCTACTGGCCTGGCTGTTTGTTCCTGTCTATGTATCGGCAGGGGTAAATTTTTGTTTTGTTGGCTACATCTATATCGTCATATCAACAATGGTGATAACTGTATTCATCCCAGTTATTGCCATAATCATCAAACTATTTTTGCTTGCATTATCATATTATTTTCACATTATCGCACTTTATACCATGAAAAAAATCACTCTCTCTTTCGATGTAGCAACATATTCGTATACGATAGACAGATAGACACTTAGACTGACAGACTGACAGACTGACTGAGAGCCAGAGGAAGAGACGGACGTAGAGACGCATTTGACAGACATACAGACAGACATACATACAGACAGATATACAGACAATTAGATAGACAGTTAGATAAACAAACAGATAGATAGATAGATAGATAGATAGATAGATAGATAGATAGATAGTTAGATAGATAGATAGATAGATAGATAGATAGATAGATAGATAGATAGATAGATAGATAGATAGATAGATAGATAGATAGATAGATAGATAGATAGATAGATAGATAGATAGATAAATAGATACATAGATAGATAGATAGATAGATAGATAGATAGATAGATAGATAGATAGATAGATAGATAGATAGATAGATAGATAGATAGATAGATAGATAGATAGATAGATAGATAGATAGATAGATAGATTATTTGTAATGCGCTGTCGTACAACTCACCTCATATATATCACACAATCTGTTTATCACAACTGATACCAAAGCAACAGGAGAATAAAGTTTATACAAACTGCTAGCATTTATTTTATATTTCATGATAAATATCAATTTAAGATGTTATTTTACATAAATTATATGCAGGTTTACACTCTACCTGAGTACATGGCCAAGCGGTTCGGTGGAAGCAGACTTCGAGTTTACCTGAGTTGTCTGTCTTTGATACTATATATAGTTACAAAGCTTGCTGTAAGTTGCTAATTTTTCTTCTGTATATTTAGTAGTGAATAATATCCTAGGATCGATTTACAAAGAGATTAATGGTAGCAGGGAACCCTAAGCAATCAACAAAGTATCAATATTGTTTCCCTTCACCCCCCCCAGGAGCATATGCCTTCAATAAATTTACGACAGGTTCTCCCGTCCTGTCCCATTCGCTCATGTCCCATCCTTGTCTTCTTTAGCCGTTTCATTTCCGTATCCAGTCCTAATTTTCAAGAATTTTTTTAGATCTCTCTCTACCTCTCTTGTCTTGCGGTTTACAAACGTCGAAAGGAACACTAGGAAAATAAGCAGCTGGGGCCTGTCACCTCAGGGGCGCGCATTCCTATAGTCAGTTATGACTGAAAGCCCTATTACTATTACTATTGCTTACAATTATTACTATAATTAAAGACGGTGTTAATTTTTATTTCACATGTGGGATCCTTAGAAATCCTCGAGCCCCTACCTTAGCAGATGTTGCCGACATTTTACGAACGTCTTTTGTGACAAGAGAACTACGCAATCTAAATATTAAAATAGAAATCAAGAAAATAGAAATCAAGAAAATAGAAATCAAGAAAATAGAAATCAAAAAAATAGAAATCAAGAAAATAGAATTGTTTGTTCATCCCGCTGTAGCGTCAAAATTTACAATACCCTTTAGCTCCACGAGGAGCATATGCCTTCAACAAACTCATGCCAAGTCTTTCTGGCCCGTGCCATCAGTTCCAGGTCTTTCCATGTCGTCTTTATCCCTCTTATTTATGTCTGCAGTTCTCTACTCCATGGTTTTGTGGTCTCTCTATCTCTCGTAGTTTAGGGGATTCCAGAACAAGGACTGCCCTGTAATGCTATCAACAGGTTTCCTCAGTGTGTATCCTATCCATCTCCAGTGTCTTCTTCCCATCTCTTGTTCCACTGACACTAATCTGGTCCTTACTATAACATAGCCCTACTGAATATCATCAAAAGACTTTTAAAGGCGTTTAACTGACATCAGGGGAATGGGCGTTTCACCTCACTAAGGAAACTTGGATAGACGGTTTTAACTAGCATGGCTGGACTACGCTAGTAAGTTGGGCAAACACAGAGCCTGCATTCCTCCCATAACAATATCTCATTATCTCATAAACTTTATATTAATGTTATGCTTTGCGATAAGTGTGTGCGTGTTTAATAAATAAATACATACATATATTTGTTGATGCTTTATATATTTTTATTATAGGTTAGCATTTATGCAGGTGGTCTCTTTATCAAGCTCGCCTTAGGCTGGGACATGTACTTGTCTATAGCCGGACTTCTTTTAATCACGGGGTTCTACACTGTCTTAGGTAAGATATGTTAGTATACTCTGACTACTTTTCTTAAACGTCACGTCATTTAGACCTACCTTTAATACATTTAAGCTTATGTTGTTATTTGTTTTGCACTTTTTTAAAATATCGTTCTTCGCAATAACAAGAACAAGAGACGAGAAGACGACGATGTTACATCGTATATGTGGGAAGGCATTTGTCAGTCTAGACAGAGAATAGCTCTAGAAACTGAAGAAGCTCAAATGAGGCCCCCCTTTACCCCCTCCCCCCAACTCATTAACCTGTTTAATAAAGATTTGAAGACCACTGCCGTCTTACGGCATGGGCACACTGGGCAGTGCCCAGAGGCCCCACGATTCTAGGGCCTCACGATTCTAGGGCCCCACGATTCTAGGGGCCCCATGCTGGGATGCTGCCATATTGTTCATAAGACATCACTTTTATTCCTGTGGGTGGGTAAGGCTGGTAGGGCCCAATGCATTGCTTTGCCCAGGTCCTACAATGCTGTTAAGACGGCCCTGATGAAGATATGAACTGTAGAATTCAATGCCTCTTATGGCATTGTTTCTTATTACCGACGGAAGATTGCTTTATGACAGCAACAACATCAACGAACATACATAGAACTCAGCTAACTAATGCATTTATTAGAGTCATTAATGTGGAAGTCTTCTTCTTCGTTCGTCCTGAAAAGGACGTTGGTTGCGTTGTGTCCGTTTACAGCGAAGCTGCAATATTTGCGCCTTTTGGCTAACACATCCGACTTCAGCACGGCATTTTTGGGACCGGGTTAGCCTTCCCTCTTTGATCCCTACTCACTCAGCCAGACTGCAGTGATGCAGCCTGTTTCCAGGACCACCACTTGGAGGTGGAGTAGGGTCTTGGTCAGCTCTGGTTCGCTGACCCTGACGCAAGCAGTCTAGCTATGGGTCGCTAACTGCATTCCCACTGTTGACGCGTCTTAGGTCCCACGTGGAAGTCTGAAGGTGAACGAGGAAGAAGAAACAGAAGAATTCCGCTGACTCTGCCAAAACAGCTGAACGTTCTAGATTTGGTCGACAACCAGGCTTTTCTGTCCCATAACCGTAACTCGATGCAAGACAAAATGAAAGAAAAAAAAATTATGAGATGTCACAGCCATTGGGTCTACGATACATAGATAAAATACAAAGATTATGAGAACAGTGTCGTTAATAATAGCCACATTCTGCTTGGAGGTACATCCCTACAAGATATCACACGTATATCATGGCAGAAATACAGGCAAGGTAGAGGACAAGAACAATAGTATTAAAATAATAAAAAGGACAGAGGACCTTTCATTGCATTGGGAAGTCATCTGGCTATGTCACTCTTAGCAACAAACTAGCAAAGACTGAACTTAAAATCACCCTTGGTGGTGTTGAAATCAGTTGTGAAGAAAATCTAATATACTTTGGGGTCCAGCTGAACAAAAAACTTCTTCACTTCTTCTTCCATCCTTAGCCAAAGACCGACCAAGCAGTCAGAGGCCATCACGCCTTGTGGCGTCTTAAGGGCAACAGCAGATTGATTTTCTCTGTTGTAGTTTCCCATCACGCCTAGCGGCGTCTTTAGGGCAACAACAAATAGATCCATCTGCCGTTGTTTCCGTAATCGGTGTGACAAGCCAACGGGTGATCAGCCCGTTGGGCAACAAAAAACTAATCTTCAACAAATATATGAAGAACATTGCAGAACAAGCATCCACGTTACTAAATCTGCTCAAGGACTAGCAAGTACATACTGGGGGACTAATAAAACAACGCGTATACAGCTCTATATAGGATATATCAGATCTATTATGGACTACAACCTCCTCTTGCAAGTTACAGCATACGGGAGCTCTTGTACCAAGGTTAAAAGAATACAAAGCCAGACCCTACGTTTTATCTATGGGGGTAAGAGGTCAATGCGAACAGTAGTGAGATCTATGCAAAAATAGATCAGCTAGATATAAAAAGAGAAAAAGCAACCATTGAATCAGAAGAAAGATATAGACGCTTCCCTCTTAACCACCCAAATAGAGAACAATAGACAAATGGAAACAAAAAATAAGACTGAAACAAAAAGGTCCAGTATTCATAGCAGAAGAATCGAATACAAAACACGAACTACCAGAAGACAGAGAGTAACTAAGAAAAGTTTCTGACTGTCCCCCAAGCACAATCCCCATACTGCCTCAGATAAAAACCAAACTCACGGACCACCTAGTTAAACAAATCAGCAGACCATAAATCCTAAAACATTGTGCATTTGGGAAGAAAACAACAATGTAATGCGCTATATAGAATTATGAACACTGTAGCTTTATCCTAATTATAGCCCATATGGGGTTGAACCGGGTATCCCTTGCACACTACAAACACCAGTTTTCAAGTGCAGGGTTCAAAAACCAAACCAAACCATTGACTCCTACCATAAAGACTGGATCCATGTGTACACAGATGGGTCAGCTTTCAAGGTCACTATCAATGCAGGATATGGCTTATCTCATAATATTCACAGACAAAACAACAAGCCGGCTGTCTGCACCTTGTGGATCATACTGCTCAAATTACGATGCTGAGATTTAGGTCATGTCAGAAGCCTTAACATTCATCATCACAAGATACAAAAACAAAAAACAGCACATCCAAAAAAAAAAAACTAGTCCACTTCTCTGACTCACTATCTGCCCTACAAGCCCTAGAAAACTGGATCTCGAACAGCCGAAAAAACCACACCAATCAGACTTAAAGAAATAGATGTACTTGCCTCCTATGGCATCAACACAACTCTACAGTGGCTACCAGATCACATAGGCATCCGAGGAAATGAAAGTGCGGACAAACTATTTAAAAAAAGGGTCAAACATGCCACAACTGAGCATTCCTTCCAATTTAAGAACCACAAAATACATAATACACAACAACTGCAAACAGCAAGAGACTATATGCAGAAATGTCGCAGCCAAGCAACTGCTACTACGAAACCCCTCCATCACCAACACCCTGTATTGAGATGCAATGCAACTTAGTACTTTACATACACATTGGTTAAATACTATATACTCATAACATTCTAAGGTTAAAATTACAAAATATTCAATGGGAGCCTTGTGCTTGCATTTCGCTCACTAAATTTTTCAATATTAGGCTTCATATAAGTTAAAGACAGTCTCACAGCTGGTTCTACCTTCAAACGGTTTCTGTGTATTGTTTTTATAGCACTAAAAACGTAGGGACGATCAGAGCAAAATCAAAGCGCTTAATACCAAATCGATAACGCAGCCGCGGATCACATGAAAATGCGCCGTGGACCATAAATGGTCCGCGGATCACAGGCTGGGAATAAATTATCTAGGGGAATGGAAAAGTTAAAATTGCATTGGGAAGTACATGAAGCCCAAAAGTCTCGAACACAACAAAAAGGACCTTCAGCTGTAATGTCAGGGTTGTCCTATTGTATGGCTGTGAAACATGGAGAACAACAAAACGACCTTAAAGTTGAAGACTATTATAAATGGGTGCTTACAAGGAACAGACTGATTGAAATGGTATCAAAAGATCACCAATGTGGAACTAATGGAAAGATCACCAATGTGGAACTAATGGAAAGATCACCAATGTGGAACTAATGGAAAGATCACCAATGTGGAACTAATGGAAAGATCCCCAATGTGGAACTAATGGAAAGAGCCAGACAGGTATCAGTGGAATAAAAGGTCAGACGAAGATGCCAGATTTCGATCAACACCTATTGAGGAAGCCAGCTGACATCTTTACATGGTAGCCCTTATTCTGGAATCGCCAGGGTGAGTGAAATATAGAGACGCCAAAAAATTACACTGAGAAGGAGATTTGAGACTGAGAGAAGTATCAATTTTTAAAAAGACTGGGACAAAACTTGGACGTATAGCACAGTAGAGGAAGGATAGCGTGACTTTGATGAAGACTTCTGTTCCACGTTAAGCTGAAGAGTAATTATGAAATAAATGAATTATGGCTCATGTTATTTCTCGCAAACAAAAATTAGCAAGCATCTTGGTCTAGCTACCCTAAGAAAGCGCACCCTGTTAATCAAAGCTCAATTTGTTCACAAAATCCTGTCACAGAATTCTCCAGCGTGTATGTGGCCCGTTTTCAAATACAATGAAAAAACGCAGTCAACGCTTAAACAAATTACAAGTGCCAAAGCCTAGGCTTGACTTATTCAAGAAAAGTTTAGCGTACACTGCTGCTCATTTTTGGAACAATCTTCCACATGATCGAAAAAAACACGCACAGTCCCTATTCATACAATCGTAGACTTTTTTAAATACTTTATGAGTGCTGATTATATGCCCCGTAATCGCATTACGTTTCCAAATTGATATGCAGTATGATATCGTAAGTAGGTTTCAATTATGATTTTTGTACTTTTAAAACTATTTCATTTCTTCTTTATAATTAGATACAGTGCATATGAGTATACTGTTATTATACTTTTACAGCGTTGCATTACTTGAAATTGATGTTTTAAAGTCATGTGCGAATAAGGGAGCCGCGCTAGCGTAGTGGTTACAACACCGCTCTGGCGACCGGGTGATACAGGATCAAACCCGGGCGACGGCATTTGAGGATTTTTCGTCGACCGGGATTTGGACTGGATTAACTCGAGACCTGGCGAGGACATTTGAAGGAGTGTCGTCGACCAGGGACTGGCGGCTCCTGAGCCGACCCAGCTGCAATGGGTACCTCCGAAATCGGAGAGTATTTGCCTGAATGGCGAGGGACACTTGTCTCTGTACAAGAAATAAAGGGATACTCACGTAAAATCAATGTCAGGTTAGACATAAATAATAACCTGAGATTTCGCCTCGAGTATTAGCGGGCGTACGAAAAAAAAAAAAAAAAAAAAAAAAAAAAAAAAAAAAATGTGCGAATAATTGAATTCAGTATAAAAGATGAGAAAAATAAAGGGCAGAATGTTAGACAGGCCTGCGTGCCCAATTCTCAACCCTTTACAAATAAAGCTTGTTAGTTCGTTCGTTACTCAACTCACTTTGTCCTTTGCCTGTTGTCATAAGGTATCCTTGGAAGATTTAACGTTTTCCTTGAATATATGATTCTAATTTTTATCGCGTTTCCCTTTTTTTCTTTTGTGTAGATGTATACATGACTGCTAGAACACATTAATCAAGCTGATAACATTTTAGACGGGCGTATGTCCCCAATTCTCAGTCCTTTGAGCATAAATTGTGCGTGTCTGTTCGTTCGTTCGACCTGTTTCGGTACTTGATCTTCCCACTGCTTGTGTGGAAGCGTCCTTTCACGATTTATTAAAATTCATAATCGTTTTATGTAACCTGTGTGATAGTCTTCTCTGCTATTAAAATCGTGGGCTGCTTGTCAATGCATCTAAATTTTAGATTATATTTGTATCCTATTTCCAAAGATTTTTAATGACTTTTTCCCATGCACAAGATCCGTGAAATAAAGGACATTTCGGTTATATTTTGGATATATAGTGTTTCATTTTCAATTACATATAATGTATAGCTAATTATCATAGTTGGCAAGTTTTCATTGTTCGGTGCTCAAACTATATCATTTATTCCTTGCTGCTAAAAATATGCCATGTGTTTATAATGTTGTTGTTTTTTTATCTTCACAGGAGGACTAGCTGCGGTTATTTACACAGACACATTCCAGACAGCAATCATGACAATAGGAGCAGTGATATTGGCTATAATAAGTAAGGAACTCCTTGTAATGTAGGCTTACGTCAGCGCCTGTCATCTTAATACACCTCTGATAATACGTGTCTTAGATTATAGAGTTTTAGACAGATTAAGCGTAAGCCCTTTGAAGTCGCTTCATATCACAATTAAGGTGTTTATTAATACCTCAGTCTTTATTTTCAAGGGCTTGATCATATCACATGATGTCATCTTACCGAAGATGAGCTGTAATGAATGGATCACGAACGTTTTCTGACCTCTTTCGCTACTCTGTCAGCTATGCTCGTGGTGTGTCATAGAATGCATAACTTAAATCTATAAAGTCTAATAATTATAGCATTGTGAAATTTAATCTATACTCCTTTGTTAGTGTCACAAGATGGATTTTAGGGCGACCTCTTTCCGATCTCTCTTTCACTACAGCAGTAATCAGTTACATTTTTGTACTGATTTTATTGCGATTTTTTCCGAGTCGCAACCTTTTCTTTCTCTGTCCACTGGAGCAGATATTTTGTATCTACATTCTTTCACTCCTTTCATAAGTCATTACATCTGTTTGTTACCCGTCCCTTCCCTAAAGCTTTGCAAGGAGCTGCAGAAATAATATTAACGACAGGCATATTCTCGTGTACCCAACCTTGGCCGCTACCTATTAACACGGAAATCGCCAGCGTAGTTGCTAATTGCGGATAAGGCCAGGGTACACGATAGATAAGAGATTACTTGTCTGGGTGACACATTTTAGACAGACAACAATGACCTAATCACTTCCTGTCCGACTTTTTATGACAAGATTACGTTAGATAGTAATAATCTGTTACATCTGAAACACATTGTCGTATGAGTTTACGGATGTGTTGGTGAGTTCGCCTGCCAGGGATCAGATATTTTCATGCCATATACGGAAGACTTGACCTCTACATTACGTTCAAAATTGTTCCATGTCAGAAATATTTTGAAATCGGCCCCCCTCCCCTCCCCCCAACCAGCATGTTTGAAATGATTGGAGCTTTTACTTAGCTCCATAACAAACAGATGCGGGGGTAGGACAGAAATATAACCTGACCTTTTCGCAGCTTTAATTCACTGTGAGATTCATGCTTACCAAGAAGACATCAGACTTGTCAGTAGCTAGAAGCAGGATTCCATCTTATCAGACCGGACACCTTTTGTTGGAGTATTTATCAGGACTTACAAAACAGCCCAGGAAATCTCTATTATTTTAAATAAGGAAACCCATCTGAGGAAACTGAACACACGGAGTCAGAGATGGAATTAAAGTTAAAATTAACGACCCCAAGCACACGTATAAAAAGGCATTGGCTAGTGCCTTAACTTCATTTATATGAGCAAAAATTCTGTGAGCCAGGATTGGCGTAAGTTGTCTTTTTACATTCTATATTTTCATTACTAACATATGAACTAATATGTATATATCACCATGTGAATATTAATAGGTGAAAATTGCTAGTGGATGTCCCAGCCTTTTGATGCTGGCAACCTCAGCGTATAGAATGATGATTTGATGAACCACCACTGCACGGGCTGGCGACTGCTTTATTGCTAGTTTCTTAAGGAGAACTAAACGCATCAGTAGTCCCAAGTTCCATATGTAGCAGGGAGGGTAAGATGAAAGAAATGATGTACATTTTAATTATAATACTTGCAGTTTCAAACCAACGTAAATGTCTATGTAAACTTGCAGTTTCCAACTTTTCAAATCAGTGTAAACATAATCAACTTAGTCGGTTATATTAGGGTGCAACATATTCAATTTATATTATGAACACTTTTCAATCAGTGGAAATGTAAACGTGAACATATTCTATCTGTACTATTAACCTTTTCATTTATATGTAAAATAAATATAAAAGCTATTCAATTTAAATGTAAAGAAAGTTTTCTCTCGAGGGATTAAAGGTAATTCTCATCGAGGGTAAATTCTGAGTTAAATGGGATGGTGGAATAAGAAAGAGGACACATAAGTATGTGTCCACATACACATACGTATGTGTCGGGAAGCGCAATACTCAGGAAAGCGTTTCGTTTCTATTCTTTTACCATAGTTGTTGGTGGTGGTACCAGTTAAAGGGTACTATCTCTGGAACAAGAAGGGAACAGTGGCCTAAGCTTTCAGACGAGGGACCAACTTTGTAAACTCTCCCTGACACTCATGGGAACGAGCAGCACAATACATCCTTGATCAGCAACGAGCATTATCAGTGATCAGTCTATCAAGAACCAACCCAGCAGGAGCAGAACCAACCACTGGCAGCTAAGTGCAATATATAAGCTGCCAAAGTGAATTGTTTCATAGAACATACTATCAATCAATGATGAACCCTTTTTGTAAACTATTCAGTTATTTTCAAACTGTTAAACTCAAGTGATTATTAAATTTTGTTATTTGTAATGTTACAAATTTAACTTCGATTTAATCATTTTAAATGTACTGCATGTTTGTCTCAGTCAATTTACTACACACACTCTAAACTGAGCTGTACCCGAATAATTAGAATTCCACTGAGTAAATCAGAGGTGGGGGCTTGAATGAGCTAAGATTAATCATTGCTTAATTCTTCACAAAAGTTGTCGGCATATTCTAGAATTAACGTGCTCAGCCAATGCAGCATAGTTTTCGCTTATCTGAATATCTTGTGAACACTCAATTGAGATAGAAGCGTCATTACACTTCTATTTACAAATCTGTCAAGAGTAATCTTGTGCGAAGGTAGACACCTTTGAAGCCCATATTAGATACTCTTGAGTTCTGGCAACGGTTGGATCACTACTGCAAAGCAGGGGATGCAATACCGTCAAAGTTAAATCATTACGAAACAATACTATAACCCCAGACCTAAGGGTCTTTTATGTTTGGAAACGTGCCCTAATATAACCGACTAGGTTGAACGAGACGCGCCTCGCCAAAGCGAGGCAAAACTTTATTTTTAAAAAAATTATTAAAAAAAAATTACGAAATGGATTTTGTGCATCCTTTGTTAAATCATTACGAAATGGATTATGTGCAACCTTTGTTAAATCATTACAAAACGGATTATGTGTATCCTTTTGTGATAAATGAGCGCAAAAGACTTATCGCTCTATCTTTTCCTACATCTTTCTTATTTTATTTTCTCCCACATTGTGCTCTTTCATTCCACATTGGCTCTTTCATCGTTGTTCTAGTAATCTTTAATCACGACTGGACTGTAAACTGTAATCTTTATTACTCGCGACTGGTACCACATTTGTTCTTTCATCGGTGGTAAAGAGATTCTTTTTATTCAGTTTCCCACCTTGTTAAACACATCTGGTTTCGTCCTAATCTTGTGAATACCCCAGCTTGGTCATAAACGATTTCTTTTGATACGGAATTCCCCGGGTAAACCTCACGAGACATACCATACTGGACTATTGTTAACTGTGAGGAGAGCGCGGCTGACTCAAAAGATTAGTCTAAGCCGTTGTTTAAACAAAATACGGTCACCATCACGCACGATATAATGGCAACGCAAACAATGAACTCCGGGAGTGTGATATTAAAGGCTCTTGACGCGGAACAACAACCTTTGCTTCCAGATGGGATACTGGGATACAATAGTCCGGCACGACAAAGGGACTCGTGAAGGATGACAGACATTTACATGAAAGAGACAAGGGACAGCCAGATTCGTGACAGTTAGATGACAGGTGAGTTTTTCTAGCCGACCAATCAGCAAACACCGAGCGGTCTGACAAAGACTGACAGGCAATGCGAACGAAAGTTGGTCACGAATTGCCCAACCCACTTTTAGACTGACATGGGACAAGAGGGACTCAAGGTCTGCGTCACAAGATGGAAGCCTGGTAATTGGTTGCGGGGAGGAGTTTGAGAGGGATGGTCATAAGCAGCTCTAAAATAAAAACCATGATGATATCACGAGAGGAAAGAAGACATCAGATTAAGCTGGGAGAATAGGTCCTGGAGCAGGTCAACCACTTTAAATACATCGGAACTGTTATAGACCGAAAGGGAAGCATCAAAGAAGAGTTGGCAACTCGAAAAGCAGCAGCTGGGAGACTTTTTCAGGCCATAAATCGAAGATTCTTCAGCAAGAGATAGATTGGTAAGAAAACGAAGATGGCTGTATACCGCTCTACCTATGTCCCAGTCTTGATGTATGGATGCGAGTCATGGGCAATGACTACAACCCTCAAAAATCCAGATCCAGACCTCAGAAATGAGGTATTTGAGGAAGGTGGTTATAATTACAAGAAGAGACATGGTTCGTAACCAGACGATACGTCAAGACCTGAAATCCCACCCCTTGCAGACCCAAGTAGAACAGTCCCAACTATGATGGTTTGCCTATGTTTGCAGAATGGGAGAAGATCGGCTACCACGACAAGCATGGAAAACAAAGAGCCAGGGATCCAGACCTCCAGGACGACCCAGAGTCCGCTGGGAGGACAACATTAGACAATCTTTGAAGGACCGAGGACTAGAATGGGACCAGGCCAGGAGGAAGACAACCGATATGATAGTCTGGCGCTCCGTCTTCCAAACCTCTACACCTCACGGTAGAAGGGGAATGACCAAGTAAGTAAGAGGAGTTAGATTATCTTGGAAACATTGGCTAAACCAGCGATATAATGTTCCGGCCAGCTCGTTAGAGATCAGTGCAGTTTTGACCATTGTGGTGTAGCAAATATCCCAGAGCAAAGCCTGTAATTAGTTCAGTGTGGATAAAATATTTTATATCTGTGGTGTATTGTGTTCTTAAAGGATTTTGCGAAGGGAAAAGAAGGTTAGTAGATCTTAAACAGATTATTAATACTTTTTCTTATTCTTTAGTTATTTATCTTAGCCGTCTAGCTAAATGTGTGAAAGCTAGTTTTTCAATTACTTCTTCTAGTACATGACTAATTAAAATCAGAAGATTTTCCTCTAGAATGATAGGCTGATAGGAAGTAATTAATAGCTCATACTTCACTATCATCTTGCTTTTTAAATCATCATCACAGTCTTCCATGCGCACACACTCTCATGCACAATATATTTAACATCATTAGAATTGCACTCATAGAGATCAATAGTGGGGAGTAGTATAAATGAAAGTCAACCGGTGATATTAAGTGTGAACACTTACGAAGACTTTTGTATGTCTTCAGTCCATCAGAAGTCTGAGTTTACACGCTACGTGTCTGACGTCTAACAAGAAAAACGTTATCAAAACGGACATTTGGCTAGCAGAATTCACCATAGGACATCCTTCATTCCATAATTAAAAAGGAATATTTCTCGCCCACGATTAAGACGGTGGATGCAGCATTTTTCGTCACCGTATATCACGTGCGCGCAAGTTAAATACCTACTTAAATAAAGTTTAAATCACTCGAAAGCTGACTACAGGAGTCAAGCAAAAGCTCACAGTTGATTACTCATATCAAGTTCGGCTCCATCGGAAGCTTACTGTCTGAAGTCAAGCTAAAGAGCGCAAAAGTTGATTCCCATATTTATACCAAGTGCAACACACTCTTATGCACATTGTATGAAGCTTACTCTCGGGAGAAGCATTTAGAGACATATGGACTGTGTAGATTACTCACCATTTTGGTAACACGTATCATATCGCATCATCATCATTTCGCTTTACACAAGTTCATTCTTCTATTTAATTAACTACACTACTAATATCTCATCTGTGCGTATTTGTGTGAATCATATTTTACCATCATCACGTTCTAATCACTACTAAGCCTATATGTGTAGATATTAAATTTATAAACCTAATAATCGTTTGATCATTATCTAGTTCGTTAATGTATCACTCGTGCTGTCGGTGTTAAACATTTACATATAGGTAACTTTTTACACTCAGATGAGGTTGGGAGCTTTTCTGTTACGGGATCTAAGGGCAAAAGCTAAGGTCGTGGGAAAACAACTCTTTCCATAATTCACTAGAAAACACTGTCCAGTGGAAAGCATTTGCATTCCATTCTTCTTGTCCCTATCTCGAATAGGTCTCTATCCTTTCTTAACGAGCCCATTTCTGGAGACCTTCTACCTAATTTCTCATAGGTTATTTCCGGTGAAAACTACTGTTGTAGTTGCCCCAATACTCACCACACGACATCAGCCAACATGTAAAAAAAATGATTATATCAGTCCAGGCACTATCATACCGCACACAATCCAAAACACCTAAATGTCCCGTCAGCTAACATTAGTCACTTAGTCTCATAATGCAAAACATTAAAATTACTTCAATTATGTATTTAGAGACAATATATGACATGAGGCAGACAAACAACCAATAAGGTGTATGACTGCGACATTTAGTCAAATGAATAACGTTATGTGTACTTCAGAATATTATGTCATGAATGTAACATATTAATAGTAAGAGACGCAAGGCAATCCTGTATGTAACACATTAGTGTGAGCAATAGAGAAGACTATGCCTATGTGTTGTACTAATAAACAATAGTATGGCGTATTAGCCAATTAATGTAGTAAAGTCCAGTGTGAGTGTGACAAAATTGTGCCAAAACCTCAACAATTTCTAGTGAATTCACATTAATCACTACTTAATATTATAACTAAAAATGTTCAAGTCCATGATGCAAAGTCCTTTCGAATGAATAAATGTTCATACAATGTTCCTAGACGTATGTAGAATTACATTATTGACAATGTCCATGATTGTCCACCATGTGATATATTGTTATGATCAATCCAACTGTCTATAATCACAGCACCTTTCCATCGAAAAATAGTCCGATAGGCAATTTACTTATTGTGTCCCTTTGATATTTTCGAGTCAGTCATTTCAGCGTTATGTCCCTTTATTTGGAGACGTAATTCATTCAACTTCAGATTGACAAAATATGTCCGCACAAAAATCTCCTGAAATGAAATCAATTGTAATATTTCACCAAACTTATGCTTGTAAGTCTGTAAGTGGCATATAAGCAATGTCATTCATCCACAATATCAGTAAGTAATGCGCTGAGTTCAACAAGGTATTACTTCATTTTGAGCATTCAATAATTCATCATCATCCTGTTGCTGTGCGAACCGCTTTCTCATATCAGCAATGTTTCTTTATTTGAAAATGTAACCATGTAGATTAGTTTTCAGCATAGTTAATATACACAATGTCAGAGACTTTTTTCAATGATCATAGTTGCTGTGCCAATGTATAGTGGCATACGAACACGTTATGATACATGTAATATTTTCTTGATCAGGACATCATGAAGTATGTATGTAGGTTAGATGCAATACTGTGAATCATCTGTATTCGTAGAGATGATAGGTGATATAGGATCTTTGATGCACCTAGACAACACATCAGGTACGACATTTTGGCTGCCCTTAATGGCTTTTATTTCGAAGTCGTAGGGTTAAAGAGCGAGCGAGGTTCTATCGGCCCTTTCGTTCTTGAATCCTGCTGCTTTTTTTTTTTTTTTTTTATGAAAGTGCTTTTTGGTCTGTCTCCAGGGTGAATCGGGCTCCCATCAGGTAGTGCTGCAGTTTTGTGAAGCAAAAGACAATCGCTAGTAGTTCTTTTTCCACAATAGGATACCGCTGCTCTGTGGGCGACAATTTTCGGCTTACATACAGCGTTGGGTGCATGTAGCCTTCAAATTGCTGTATCAATGTTCCCCCGATTCCTGTATTTGACGCGTCAACTCTGAGGGTAAATGGAAAACGGGCGTAAGGTAATCTCAAAATTGGCAATTTCGAAAACGAACATTTAAGAATATTTAAGGAGACATTACACGCATGTGTCCCGATGATCTTGTTTGACGAGTTTTTCTTTACCAACGAGGACAGAACTGAGGTAATATCTGAAAAATTAGGTAAGAATTTTCTATAGAAATTCACCAAGCCTAACAGACTACGAACTTGTTTCTTAGTTCTAGGAATTTCAAGATTTAAAATTTTCGAGATAGTAGAATCCTCAGGTTTAAGAAATCCACTTCCTACTTTAAGACCAAGAAAAGAAATTTCAGTGAATCCTATTCTCGTCTTAGAAGGTCTAGCAGTAAGATTATGTAGACGCAAGGTATTCAACAAAGACTGAATGCCTACAACATGTTCATCCCAAGTTCGATGAAATAAACAAATATCATCTATATAAGTGATTAAATCCTCACGGTCAGAAAAAAAGTTTTCGCATCATGCGAACAAAGGTAGCAGGAGCGTTAAAAGACCGAAAGACATACAATTGAATTGAAACAATCCAAGAGGTATAGCGAAAGCTGTATAAGGCTTAGCTTTGTCTGATAATGGCACTTGCCATTAGCCTTTTGACAAGTCAAATTTCGTAAGAAAAGTAGCAGGAGCTAATTCGTCCAGAAGCGAATCTAACAATAGTAATGGTTCAGCGTCTAGAATAGTCAGGGCATTTAAACGCCTGAAATCTATGCAAATACGAATAGATTTATCTTTTTTCGTAATCAATACCATAGGAAAACTGTAAGGTGAATGTGATGAGGTAATGATATTTAACTTGATCATTTCTTTTATTTCATCTTGCACCTGTGATTGTAAATGAATCGGTATAGGATAAGGCTTGAATTTGAAAGGTCGAAAATCTGTTAGTACGATATCATGTTGAATGATATCTGTATGCCCAGGAACATCCGTGAGCACATCAGAGAAAGATTGCAGTAACTGAGAAATTTGGTCCTTCTGATGAGAAGCAAGAGTTCGTGCAATAACAACATCTTTCCAACTCTCGGTAGCTAAAAGATGTAAGATTGGTAATCATAAAAATGGTTCAGTACCATCACATAAGTCAGACCCCTCCTCTTGTATAACTGCTAAAGACGAGCGACGATCAACAGATTCGTCAATAACTTCAAAGACTGGTTTAAGATGTGGAGGACGTGTATGAAATTGCTGTAACATACTAATATGAAAAGTGTTTTGTCCTTCCCATTAATAGATAAAATATAGTCAACATCTGACAATTTATCAATGATTGTATAAGGTCCTCTCCATGACACAAGTAAGTTGTTGTCTTTGTTTGGTAATAATATATAGGCCTCATCACCCGGCCATAATTGGCGCAGTTTCCTGTTTTGATTGGCAAACAAACGAGCCTTTAATTTTCCCTTTTCTGACGCCTGCACTGCTATTTGGCATGCGTCGATAATCTTTTTTCTCAAATTGACCACATATTGGTATGAGGTTTGAACCTCTTCATTCATGTCAGCTCCAACCAACAATTGTTTTAAAATGGACATAGGTCCCCTAGGTTTCGCACCAAAAACCAACTCAAATGAACGAACCCGGTGTGTTCGTTGGGAATTTCTCTGTAGGCGAATAAAATCGCGGGCAAGACCCTGTCCCAATCCTGTGGATATTTAGTTGTAACTTTACCTAACATCTGCTTTAAACTCTTATTTAGCCTCTCAATTTTACCATTTGCTTGGGCGTGATATATTGAACTAAGAGAGCGTTCAATACCAAACTCTTTCATCACTTGTTTCATTGCGTCAGAGACGAACTGAAATCCCCGGTCAGATAGTATGTTTCCGGGAAAACCCAATCTGCTGAAAATTAAAAATAGCGTATCCGCAATGTCAACAGCAGTTGTAGTTTTAAGAGGTATCGTTTAGGCCTTTTTCACTCCTTATCAATAAGTTCCATCTGGAAATTATCATCACTTTCCTCATCCTCATTCATATTTTCCTCATCATCATTATTTTCCTCATTATCATTATTATGCTCTTCATCAATCACCACCTCTTCAGTGTCATTCTCATCATTCATCACCTCATCTACCACGTTATCACTTTGGATGTGACTATCCAATTCAGCACGAGCCTGAGCTCTGGTTGTAACAGCATTTGCACATATGAGATGCTGTTGTTCCCATTTTTTAATATCATCCTTTGTACATTCACGAATGCCAGGAATATTTCCTAAGTTAATTCCTGCGATGGGACTATTCAACAGGCACACTAGCGTTCTCCCTGTAAAGTACGGAATATCCAAAAATACTTCCGCAGTTGGATAGTATTCCACTGTGCCTCCAAATGTAATGCATTTCACCTCTCTTCCTGTATAATCTGACTCATCCACCAACGACCTGCTCACCCCAATCGTTGTGCATCCTATGTCCCTCAAAAGTGACACTAGTTTGTTGTTCACAAAGCCTTTATTAAGTACCAATGAACACGTTCCATCATATGAGGACATGACTGGTAACGGATGTCCACATAAAAGCATTGGGACTCCCTGTAGCTGAAACAAAGAGTTACATTCAGAACAATTAGCACTGTTGGATAAATCAACACTACATGCATTTTCATGAGCTAAACCACTATTATTCTGAAGTGGATTATTGTCACCAACATGTAAAGCAGCATTTGAACGTTCAGCGTTCCTTGACTGTCTGAAGTTATTGTTCTGTTGAGAACCTCTATTATTAAAGGAATTGTCATTATTTCTATAAAATGACCTTTGCCCTCTGCTTGATCTGGCATTATATCCTCCTCTACTCTGAAAATCATTAGGCCTGAAAGATGACTGTTGATTATAATATCCATCATCATAAGAGTTTTTTTTTTTCGTACGCCCGCTAATACTCGAGGCGAAATCTCAGGTTATTATTAATGTCTAATCTGAGACTGATTTTACGTGAGTATCCGTTTTTTCGAGGCTGTTGGAATTTTTTGTTAAAATTATACCTGCCTCTGTTATTACCATAATTATGATTTTGATTAACTCTATAGTTTTTGTCTATGCTGTTTGATCTCTGCCTAGGTGTATTATAATTTACAGTCCTAACAGACGCCACTGTCAAAGAATCTTTAATGTTATTCTTACTAAGGTTTCCACCAGGATGTGCAACTTGGAATTGACGACCAAGGGTTTCAAGGTTAGATAAATTCTCTGGTTTCCTCTCCTGCAGGAATGACAAAAAGTCTCCACTAATTGAAGACAAAACCTTGTCTCTCAAAATCAAATCAGATAGCCCCTCAAAAGTTTTTTTCAATCTTGGACAAGTCAACCCATCTAGAAAAGTACAGCTTAACAGATGAGATAAATTCAGTAAAATCTTTTGTTGAATCTGGTAATAATGACTTAAATTTTAACCTGTAGCCATTTTCATCCAATTGATACTTTTTCAGTAGCAAGGCTTTTACAGCCTCATAGTCTTTTCTAGTCTGATCATCCATAGTACAGACTGCAGTTAGTGCCTCACCCACTAATAAGTTCATGAGCCTACTAGACTAGGTAGCTCTATCAATATTAAACTCCTGGCAATTTGTCTCATATCTATTGAGGAAGCATGAAATATCGTCGATACTTGAGTTAAATTTGGGCAAATTGAGCTTAAAATTAAAAGAATGATCTTTATTTCTAGCTTCACTATTCATAGGATTAACCTGTGGTTGTTGCAGTCTCAATTTTTCAATCTCTAATTCTGCCATTCTAAGTTCTTGTTGAGCTTTTATTTCAGCCTGAGCATAGGCCAATTTTTTTTCTCCACGAGCCATTTCTTCTGCTCTTCTTTTTTCAGCTAATTCTTCAGCTGCCTTCTTCTCCTCTCTCTCCAATTTTCTTTGATCTCTTGCTGCATCCTCCAACCTCTTTAACTCTTTAGCAAGCTCAGTAGATGCATATGACAGTAAGGCTTCACCTTCCTTACCACATTCTTTTCCAATCTTAATAAAATAATCCAAGGTAGCCATATTTTACAATTATTGTGCTTTCCAATAGCTGTACAATAATGCAAATTTTATATAATGAATATGTGAGCAATACATTCACCAATTATTTCACCACTTCAAAATCACCCAACTGCATGTAATAATAGATATTATAGTAGATGTTATATTAGGAGCAATAAAAGAACAAAGATACAAACAAGATGACTGAATACAGTGACAAGAGCTAAATGAAGCAAATACTAATGAAGAAATAAGGCAGAAATATCTGAATTATAGAACAAATGAACAAAATGTAGCTCTATCACACATATGACAAGACAAGCACGAGTTTACAACATGTATAACGTCTAATAAATGAGGGATAGCAAGGTAAGACCAACAATTTCACAAACAATAATGTAGCAAAACTGAATAAAATTTACAATAAACTTGACAACAATAACAAATTTTTAAAATAAACAGTACCTTCACAACTAGACAAATAATGGACCTGTTTAATTCAATCAAGGCAGTAACAATCAGCAATGTACGCCGGCCCCTTAATATGAACCAAACAGATGCATAAAACTAAAGAACGCCCATGAATCTTTCTCTACCATACATTATGTGGTATTGAAAAAAGAAATTCATGAGTCCCACCAACCTCCCACTATGCACAGAACATGCAGATACGAAAGTACAGATAAGGTTAAAAAAAAATTCTGGCAAACAGTATCATCAGCAACACAGGCTGTATGTAACCATAAATACACTTATCTGTAATGCAGTAAAAATTTCCTCCTGGATTCCCCGTCACTTTCAGCAAGGAACGATGAAAATCCACTCAGAGTAGACCAGGTTAGGCCTAGAAGTCACGAACAGCTGACTTGAACAGGACATCGCTTTGGTCCGTCGTTTTCATACAAATACGCCATCTTCTGGCATCAAACGTAAAACAGGAACTCGTATTTTATGCAGGAAAGTCTTTTCCTAAATGATAACTTCAGCTTTGAAGTATACTGAACAATATTACTTTGAAAAAAATTCCTTCAACCCTTCACACAGGTTAGCAGACGATACATGTCGCAATCTTGAAAATTTTCATAAGGGCATGAAATCAATGCGTCGACTGGAAATATTTCGTCCTTTACCACTGTAGATCACGGATCTTTTAGCTTGACCCCCAATTGATATGGGATAAACTTTCATTGGGTTCGAGGTCCTTCTGATATATATATATATATATATATATATATATATATATATATATATATGTATATATATATATATATATATATATATATATATATATATATATATGTATATATATATATATATATATAGATTACACTGACTAACAAAAAAAACTTTTTTTTTTCTTTTCTCTAACATTTCTATGTTTTTCTGGTCAATTTTAATGCGCTGTTTTTAAATCTGCAAACCGTTTTTCTCTATCAGGTCGGGATCTCTAGAAATACGCAATTGAAGTTTTTTTAACAACGCATACAGTATTACAACATCATTCGTACAAGAAGTATAACAGTTATGTAGGCTTGAATTTCTTTGCAGTCGACTTTCGTCGGTGAATGGCATGTGGTACATCGCGATGAAGCATCCAACAATAATCGGCAAGCATAGTCACACTCCACCGTCCTTGATAACGTGACTCCATTACGGCGATATCTTGATGGAATCGTTCTCCATGTTCATCGCTGACTTCGCCAAGGTTGTCAGGGAAAAAGTCAAGATGCGAATCGAGCAAATGGATTTTGAGGGACATGTTACAGCCCATAATTCTGTATGCATCTATGCACTGCTTAACAATATGCAACATAGTCGACAGATTTGTGATTTCCCAGAAAGTTATCGACGATCGATTTGAATGCCATCCATGCGCGAAGTTCACTACCATGTAACAAGTTCTCGAATTGTTTGTCTGCAATAACTTTCCTAATCTGAGGTCCTACAAAGATACCTTCCTTTATCTTTGCATCGCTAACTTGCGGAAACTTTTCTCGAAGATAAGTGAAAGCTTTGCTCGTTTTATCTAACGCTTTTACAAAATTCTTCATAAGCCCCAACTTTATATGTAACAGTGGTAAAATGAAGCTGTCTTTGTTAACTAATGGCTCGTGTATTACATTTTTATGCCCGAGCTGCATACGATCCCGGATAGGCCACACCTTTCTTGCATAATGTTCCTGTCTGTTGCGGCTGTCCCATTCACATCGGAAGCAACAAAATTTAGTATACCCAGTCTGCATGCCCGTGAGAATTGCAATGACCTTTAGGTCTCCACAAATCCGCCATTGGTAGTCATTGTACTTTATTTTTTCCAAACGTATAGCCATATTGTCATAAGTTTCTTTCATATGAACAGAGTAGGCGACTGGAATTGATGAAAATAAATTTCTGTTATGCAATAACACGGCTTTTAGACTAGTCTTGGAAGAATCGATGAAAAATCGCCATTCGTTGACTATGTGCTCATGACCGTTTACATCTTTGCAATAGCAAATGTCATCATCCATCTCAAAGTACTGAACAAGTTCTCTGTATCTATGACGAAATTTAGATATCGGAGTATTGGGTGCTAAAAGATTCCAATCTTTGAGTCGCGAACCGAGTAATTCCGCTTGTCCTTTGATAAGAGCGAGATCACGTATTAGATCTGAAAGTTCTGAATGGTTAATTAAGTAAACACCATCATTCACCGGTATGTAATCTGAGTCAGAATTAGTGTCTAAAGCAGGTAAACTATCACTTTCTGATGGTTCATTCACGTCCAGCGGATATTGTTCTGATGGTACTTGGATCGGACACGTGATTGGATCATGAGGCACTGGTTTCGAAACCGATTTAATATTTGGATAAACCACAGACTTTCTAGTTTTAAAAGTGAAACCATGGATATTTGTCAAGCAGTAGTAACAATCAGTAGTGTGATTTGTTTGTTCACGCCATATTACTGGCACTCCAAAAGGCATCGACTTATGCTTCGGCGATTTTCGTAACCAACCTGCCAATGTATCGAACAAACTGCATTTGGCTTCCAAGATTTATTTGCATCATCAACTTTCGAATCGAAATAAAGTTCATATGCTTTCTTTAGTAATGGTGTAAAGTTTTTCTGGTCAACACGATCGGTAAAACATCCGCACACGTAACAGAACAGATCAGCCGAATTTCTACAACTTCTAGAAGCCATATTTTGCTCAGAATTATTTCAAAATACAGTAACTATTTGAAAAATCGCGTAACATATGTCATGCTTCTTTTAGCAGTATAAAAAGTAGAATTATGTTGCTTTTTATTAATTTTTAATAAGTTATATAGTAAAAATGAAACGGAGCAAATAATGGTTTCCCAAAAATATATTTATTCACAAATATCTTAAGAACCCGACGTGATAGAGATAAACGGATTTCAGATTTGAAATCAGCGCAAGAAACTGACCTAAGAACACTTATGCTTATATAAGAAAGAAAAATGTTGTTTGTCAGTGTTATTACACAATGAATCGGACACTGGTTCAGATCAGGTGCCGATAGGGGTATAACCATTCAGTACCCGACCAAAACCGTATTCTTCAACATGAATGATACTCCAAAGACCAGGTTGGACGATTCACATAAATATTTATTACACATCTTGTAGCTCCAAACAAATCTTGATAATATGCACATAAGGTTATGGCATCAACTAGACAGTCTCTAGCGTCGACGTACAGTCTTGTAACTGAAACAATGTCGAGGACATTTCAATACAATTTTATTATAATAATTCAACTCAC
This sequence comes from Oreohelix idahoensis, assembly GCA_024509875.1. Classification (NCBI taxonomy): domain Eukaryota; kingdom Metazoa; phylum Mollusca; class Gastropoda; order Stylommatophora; family Oreohelicidae; genus Oreohelix; species Oreohelix idahoensis. Next base: position 532,309 of record JAMPIV010000529.1, read on the forward strand.
GTTCATCAGGTCAAACATCATTCCTCTTACATAAATACTGGCATCATCGCACGGAGGCGTATGGATGATCCAGAGATGGAATACATAGGAATTTGACCATAAATCTTCAAACACTCAGGAGCATAGAACACATACGTCCAACACCTTGAAAAGACACACAGCGAATCCCAGCCAAGGGACGCTCAACTCAGCAGACGGCAAAATCTGGCGTCTGCCATTTCGGCCACCAAAAGTAATGACGTCACTTCCTGTAACCAGGGTCAACACGTAAACAAATAAACTACATGTTGAACTGAATCTATATCGACATACATGTTATGAACTTTACTCATAACAGTGCACTTTCCACGCTTCCCGGGTTTTCATTGCTTCTGACATTTGAGGTTCTGTTGTTGTCTGTCTGACGGTTTTCTCTTTCTTTGTGTAGTTCTTGTTTCAGTTCTATCACCTTTGACCTAAGCTGTCTGACTTGTTCACATAGGCTGTCTTCGCGTTTATTACTCAGCGTGCTTGTCGCCACTCTGTGCTTTGCCTCTTGGTACGAAACTTCCTTACCAATGGACACTGCAAGAATTTGCCTTGTTTGCTGGTATATGGGGCATCCACGGTATCTTGCTCCGTGATTTTCGAGGCAGTTGGCACATTTTCTTTTGTTGTTTGGTGCCTGGAAGTTGTGGTCCTTTTTTTGCCTTAGAACAGTCTTTGTATTCGTGGCTGCCCGCACAGTATCTGCAGACCGCCTCTTTTCTACACGTGTTGAAGAGAATGATGACCCAGATGTGCCTATTTATATGGAGTGCCAACAGGCGCAGATTCACAGTGATCTGGACCCCGGACAATAAGGGAGTGTTTACTTGACAGTTGTTTAAGCTAGATAGAAGCTAGGGAAGAGTGGAACCCTACTGATGTGGGCCCTCAGGCACTGACTGATTGCCTGACCTCTCATCCCGTACATCCTAGTTGTGGTAGCTTATGTAGTATCCCAACTGTGTGTGATACTGTACTGTAATTTATTTTTTTCAATAGGCCCCATGTCTTTTCTCCTTACATTATTTACCCTATTTCTCAGAGGGATTTCGATGGAGTTTTATCTTATCTGCATTATATTTCTTCTCTACGAATAGTAGTCTAGTTTAATCTTGTTGTGTAGAGAATTCTTGCAGTATTTTTCTATAGGGAGGACGGTAAAGCCTAGTCAGATTTGCACCAGGTTTCTTCTCCTTAAAGCTATTGAGTGCACATAGACGTATTTTCGGGAGTTAAATTATTTTCGACCATTTTAGCTTCATTTAGCAGTAGAAGGCTGAGCACTATTTCCCGTTTCTTTGTCTAAACGGGGGATGGAGGTATTGACTGTTACCCACGTACGTAATACTGGCTAGCAGTAACAGTGTGAGTGATGCCTCCTTTATTGTATTCTAAACACTCACGGGTAGTCATCAGGTTCTACTCCGGTTGAGTGAGTACACACCAACTTATGTTGATGTTTGTTTTTTATAAATGTCTTCTGTCACGCACGAATATGCACAATTTGGTGTAGGGGAATTCGTGCGCGCTTGTGTCCAAGCAAGGGAGATGACGTCAGAGGTTAAAAAAATGAAAGCCAGCATCTCATGCCAGACATTGAGTCTGTTGCCTATATTCCTATATATATATATACCCAGTGTGTTGGGTTAGGTATTCTTCTGGTACAATGACTTCTTGGTAGAAGTCATTGTCGGATTACACTACACGTAAGTCCGAACCAGTTTTGGTAAGAAGTGAATTGTTTACTTGAACTTTCGTGTCACCATCCTTCGTTGGCATCTAGCTAGCACCTTTTCTGCAAAGGGGTGTTATAATGGATCAACGGGGAATTTCACTGAAAGCATTTTAATTTTATAAAGGATTCAAGGCTTCATCCTTTACGGTTTATTGGATTGTAATAATATATGGATTGCCGTCGTACGAGTCACGGCGACGAAGAGAGGTTAGCCAAGCACTAGGACATAACCTTCGTTGTTTATATTATATGCAAGTATGTATGGATCTGCCATGTCAGGGGTACCAAGCTACTAAAGTACCCGACCAGAATTGTAGGACAGAATCAATATATTTATTCCAAGATCTTTATGGTTGAATAGTCCTAACGGTCATGACATTGACGCAAGGTCAAACCCTGATCTTATGTGAGGAAGTTATTATGCCTGTACCATGCCTATATATATGCTACATGTACGTTTACTGTGGAATCCATGTTGGAGTACTGTAACCTGTTGTCGTCAACGTATTTTCGTCCTAAATAAATTATGATGTCAGTAAACCTAACGAGTTCGTCCCTATACACATTGGCACTCGTTGACGTGCCTGCTTGTTATTGAAGTCCTTCCTTCACGTTCCAAGAAAGAAACATTCGCGTTATTATTGTCAAGTCCAAATAGCATCGCCCATGTTGGACCGTTGTCACTACGACACCATCAACATCCTTTAGACAGCGGTTCACACCCCAGTAAAAGCGAGGCTACAACTATGGCGGCGCAGTGTGGTCTGAAAATGTCCATTTTTTCAGTTACGGAATCGAACTCAATCCAACTCGGTTGAAAAGAAAAATGCAGTCTTTCAAGGCGACAACATCCTGGACTGGTTATAAAATCTAACGGCTACTCAAGGTCAAGATGGACTCAACTGCTTCTATCATTTGCGGACTCTACCAGGTGCTACGTAAGCTTCCTCGGTGATACAGCGCCGGAGTGCAAGACTCTGCAATCCTAGAAATTGCATTTTATCACGAAATGATGAGTATTACTCTGTTCGTTGTCACCGTCTTATGTTAGCTGAGCCGCTTTTTAATATGTCCATTGTAGTATTTCTTGTGATGCATGTTTTATGTTCCATGTTTGTTCTGGGCGGTAGGGAGGTCGATCTGACAAACGAGGTTCATCTCGAAGCTGATTCGGGCTCTTTGTCAGATGTTCTATAGGATTTATTTGTAAGTTTCAATTGAGCGATAATTCCGGTTCAAGGCTAGAAACCTTGCTGTAGTTCCGATCGCTACTTGTCTCTTATAATAGTATTTGTTTAGCTGTTCCGTCAAGTTTTAATCGTTGTTTTCATAGTTATTTTTATTCGTACCTTGGTTTTATGATGTATCTTGTATGTGATTATTGTCCTTCTAACCTGACTTTCGTTGAGTTTTTTACAAAACATATGTTTTTACACTGTCTTGTCAATTGTCTTGTGTAAGTTTTTATCGCAGTTATCATCGTAAATTTTTACGACATCCTATTTTAGTTTCACATTTTAATTTTGTTGACCTCTGCGATCGTGTTCTTCGTCTTTGATTATCTCGTCTTGTCATTGTTGTTGCTATTGTCTATGGCTCTTGTCTGTTCTTAATATTTCATTGTATAAATTATTTTAATTGATTAATAATATTTTGTATACTTAAGTGATAATTAGGTACCGTTCTTAGACAAGAACGTATTGCACACACTTAAAGTAAATTAATCGATAATTATTTGAGTAAATCAAAATGTCGTCGCTTGAATATTTTATGAAGCAGGCAAAATCCGTTGGGATGGCTCCTGACGAGGCGAAAGCATTCGCACTATCAGAATACAAAAAGGCTCAAGAGATAGAAGCTGAACAGAGGAAATTAGAACTTCTGAAACAAGAAAATTTGAGATTTGAAGCAGAAGAAAATGAAAAGAAGAGGATATTTGAGGCTAAAGAAAATGAGAAAAAAATGAGATTAGCCGCTGAATTAGATGAGAAACGATTTCAGCGTGAGGCGGAACATAAGAAATTGGAAGCAGATCAGAAAAGATTGGAGGCTGAAGAAAAATATAAACTTGAAATGGAAAAGACTAGAATGGACTTGGAAAGTAAACAAAAAGAAACAGAAGAAAGGAGATTGTTAGCTGAAGAAAATACAAGAAAATATCAACTTCAAATTCAGCATGAAAAAGAAATGAAGGAATTAGAATTTAATCACTTCCGATTATCTCAGGAGGCTAGTGCTCAAAAGTCTCAGGAGGGCCAAAATTCGTCTAAACAAGGGAATATTAAAAATGTTCATTTAATATTGCCAAAATTTAATCCTCCATCGGACGATGTGATTCATTATCTACATAGGTTCGAGGCAACATGCGAGGCCTATCACGTGGAAAAATCTCAATACTGTGTAAAATTATCAGAACTACTTACAGGTGAAGCTATGTCAGTATATCATATTGCAACTACTGCTGATAAAAATAACTATGAGGCTCTCAGAACTGCTTTACTTGTTAAATATCAAATGACACAGAATGAATATCGTTTAAAATTCAAATCTATGCTCCCACAAACGGGAAAACATTTTAACGATTTTATTGATCAAATAGCACTTACTTTGGATAGATGGATCGAATTATCCAAGACGGATAAAACTTTTGACGCATTGAGAGATTTATTATTACGCGATAAAGTTTTGTCCTCGGTTAACCCAGCTTTTCTTGCTTTTTTGCACGAACATAAACATTCAAGCATAAATGAAATGCAGCAAACATGTGTACAATACTGTACCGCACACCCAAACTTGAATTTTGGGAATACTCAGGTTAAAGATGAATTTCCCGTTGCTTTTGCAATACAACAGGATTATCGCAGACGCCATCGCTCTTTAAGTAATGACAGAAACTACAAAAAGGGAAATAACGAGAATTTCAATTCTTGTAATTTTTATAAGGGGAAACAATTTCAGCATTCTTCTCCATATAACAATTCTTAGGGTCAATTTCACAAATCAAGAGATTGGGATAACAGTAAGTATGGAAATTATCAAGTAGATGCTTATAAACAAAATTGGCGATCTAAATCCCAGAATCCTAACAATAAACAAGATTCTCGTAATAGATTTTATGGTCAAAGCCATAACAGTGATAGCGCTAACTATCATTCAAATCAATACGGTAACACAAGCAGAAATGATAATAATGGCAATTTTAGAAATGATAGTCACAATCGATCGCGACGTAGAGTTAGATCTTCTAGCAGAGGGCCACGCCATCAAACTAATGTAGCTATTGTTGACACACATGTTAACAAAGAGAATAATACGAATAATAACACTCATAATGCTATGTCTTGTTCTATTGATTATGAACAGATAAAGTGTTGCCAAGAATGTAAAACCCTGTTCCAGCCCAAGGCGATCACGACACTCCGTTGCGGACATGTGTTACCCAGTCTACCAGCTGTGTGTACGGCTACTTCAGCTCACAATGGAGAAGGAAGACTTAATTTCAATCGTGGTTTTATAAATTCTATTCCATGCTCTGTCCTTTTCGATTCAGGTTGCTCCACGATCGGCGTCAGAAGCTCTTTGGTCAACCCATCCTGTGCCACTGGAAAGACCATTAAATGTCGCACGTTTGGAGGAACTGTAGAAACATTTCCCACAGCTATAATTAATATTCACACTCCATTTTTTTCAGGAAATGTACATGCATGTCTCCTCCCGTCACCAGTTTGTGACATAATACTTGGTCGGATACATGGCATTAAAGAGTGTACCCCACAGCAAATTGCTAATTGGGAAAAGCGACATATACATACTGCTAATGCAGTTGTAACTAGAGCACAAGCTCATGATATGTTGCAAGATACACCTACTGTACCTACTGTCCAAGGTAATAATGGTGATGTTAACACTCCTTTTTCACGGGAGTCATTTATGACATTACAAAAGAATGATGCTTCTTTGAAAAAATTTTTTCATTTGTCTTGTAACACTGGTAATACTTCTTATACAGGATCTAAACATAGATTTGTGTTAAAGAATGGGATATTAGTGAGAGTGATACGAGATGCTGATTCATCCGTACGTTCTCAGATCTTGATATCTACGACAATGAGAGGTCGTATATTACACCATGCGCACGACACTCAATGTGCGGGCCATATGGGGTTCTCCAGAACCAAATCTAGAGTGCTATCTGCATTCTATTGGCCAGGCGTCCATAGGGATGTCAATATTTACTGCCGCTCCTGTACAACATGTCAGGAGGTCAAAGTACGTGGTCCATACCACGCAGCTCCGATTCAGGCTGCGGACATTCCGATTCGGCCGTTTGATAAAATGTCAATTGACATAATTGGTCCTATGCAACCATCAGCTAGAGGTCATACACATATACTCACTTGCATTGACATGTGTACTCGTTGGCCAGAGGCCATACCTCTTAAGAATACTTCTTCTGCCAGTGTTGCAGATGCATTGTGGTTGATTTTCTCACGTTTAGGTTTTCCTAGAAAGATCTTATCGGACCATGGAGTCCAATTCATATCGGAATCTATGTCCCAAGTTATGAAGTTATTAGGCATAGATAGATCGCTCAGTGCTATCTACCATGCAATGTCGAATGGATTAATTGAGCGTCAGAATAGGACGCTTAAACAGTTGTTGGGAAAGATAACTCAGGACCATCCTGAAAATTGGGATAGAGTCCTCCCCGCGGCGCTTTTTGCGTATCGCGAAGTACAAAATGAGGCTACCGGATTTTCTCCTTTTCAATTGGTCTTTGGCGTTCAACCGCGCGGTCCTATGTCGTTACTACACGACTTACTTATTGAAGATAATATCACTGATGAAACTCAATCTTCTTACGAGTACGTGATTTCTTTAAGAGAAAGAATAATAGATGCGTGTAGATTAGCTACCACATCATCAGAACAAGCTAAAGAAAATGCTCGACTTTTTGCCAACAGGTATAGACGTCTCCGCCAACTTCTTCCTGGCGATGAGGCATATGTCTTATTGCCTTGCAAAGACAATCGTCTCCTTATTACTTGGAGAGGTCCTTTTAAAATAATATCTAGGATCTCCGATGTTGATTATATTGTTGATGTCATGGGAAAGCATAAGACGTTCCATATCAACATGTTGAAGGAATATTACACTCGTCCTGACTATCTTCAGTCAGTATTTCAGGCAACCGATGAGCCTACACCACCTATCCAACACTATTCTTCTTTATCCGTCATTCAAGAAGAAGAATCTTCTTTTCATGATGTACCTTTACCTTTACCTGTGGTACCACTCCATCCTAATGAAAGTTGGAATGACGTTACTATTTCTACTGATCTGTCGGTGGATCAACATCAGCAAGTTTCCGCTGTTCTTAGATCTTTTCAAGATGTTCTCACTGACATCCCAGGTCGTACGTCAGTTATTCAACATGACATTCTATTAACTAACGATACACCTATTCGAGTCCGTCCATATCCTATACCTCTGCACTTTCGTTCTCAGGTTGATAGGGAATTGGATGAGATGCAAAAGTTAAAAATAATTGAACCATCTACATCACCTTATTCTAGTTCTATGGTCATAATTAGAAAGAAAGATAACAATATCCGTCTCTGTGTGGATTATAGGAAGTTAAACAAACTTACCCAGTTTGACGCGGAACCATTGCCATTGTTAGAAGATTTATTGTGTAAATTGTCTAACTCTACTTTCTTTACTAAACTTGACCTCTCAAAGGGATATTGGCAAGTCCCATTGACCGAAAGGGCAAAGCCACTTACTGCTTTTTCTACTCCACGAGGGTTATTCCAATATAATTTCATGCCATTCGGTTTAGTAAATGCACCGGCTACATTTGTACGCATGATGCGTCGCGTACTTTCTCATCGTCCCGATGTCATTACATATATTGACGACATTTGTCTCTTTAATGACACATGGGATGAACACATTACTGGATTGAAAACATTACTGTCCACTTTACGGTCATGTAATTTAACGGCTAGCCTTCTAAAGCTTTCGTGGGTTTTCATGAAATTTCATTTTTAGGTCACCGCGTTGGTCACGGTCGGTTATACACTGAGGACAGTAATGTCTCTAAAATCCTCAACATTTCTACTCCCAAAACTAAGAAACAAGTGAGATCATTATTGGGTCTTGTTCAGTTCTACGCTAGGTTCATACCTCATCTGTCCACTATTACTGCACCTTTCTCTTCGTTATTAAAAAAGGGCGCGGCTAACGTGATTCGGTGGTCGGAGGAACACCAAATCGCGTTGGACACCATTAAGGCATTCTTTTCTAAACCTCCTATGTTACAATTGCCTAATGCGAACCTCCCTTTCATCTTGCGCAGTGACGCCTCTGCCTACGGTATTGGAAGCGTGTTACTACAGGAGTATGCGGGCACCTTGCACCCAGTACTGTTCGTCTCAAGGAAACTTACGTCGACTGAACAAAAGTACTCCGTTCTCGATAAGGAACTTTTGTCTCTCGTGTGGTCTATAACTAAACTCCAACGTTATCTTCTGGGATCTCACTTCTTTGTAGAGACTGATCAGAAAGCACTTACTGCGTTAAACACCAAGGACGTCAGATCTGCAAAGTCCACCAGATATGCAATTTCATTGCAACCCTACTGTTTCACAATCCGTGCTATACCTGGATCACAGAATATTTTCGCTGACATTTTATCCCGCTGCCCGAGTGAATCATGCGACTTGGTACGCCCTACAAATGTGGATGCCTCTACACATACTACATCACATTTGTAAACATGACGTTCTTTGAACTTTACTTCGTGAATCAGTGACAATTTTTTTTTGTACATACTTAGTCAAGTGAATAAAGTTGTAACATTCCTTTGAATTACTTGAAGCGGAAAATAGAAAAAAAAAAACAATGAATTATATATATATAACAGTGAGGATCACATAACTTTTAGTATTTATGACACTATCTGCGTAAAGATACATTGTGTATTTAGATAAACATTAGTATATCGTGAACTATTTAACAATATTTTGTGGAATCTTTGGTATTTCAACATACTAAAACTTTTAAAGATCTTCGTGTTTATGAACTGGTTTTGAAGTTAACTTAGAATCTTCAAGAACTAATTGAACTTGTAGCAGTGTAATGAACTGAAACATTATTCAGTACATTGTGATTAATGAACATATTTAATTAGTTTAATTAGTTTAATTAGTTTAATATAATTAACTATAAATATTTTAATCCTAATGATTACATCGGGTAACTATCACTCATTTTAGATAGTGATACGTCATTGGTAGTTATTTAATGATACTACTCATCCTTAGACACGGTTAAGTGTGTTGATAACTTCAAGTGTTGTATTCATATTCTTTGATTTTTGGCACTTCTCATTTTTTAATTTTTATGCATTTTCATCTTTTCCTTTAAATTCATGTATTACCATATCTCTTTATTTTTTATTGCATTTGGTTTCAATTAATCATCCTTTATGCTTTGATTTTCTTTCATCTCTTTCACATTGTTCCAAAGTTGGTCAATTGTGATGATATGCTTTTATGCATATTTGTTGTTGAGTTGAGTTGAATTTGATTTTGTTCGTTCACTCTCCTCTTATTGATTAATATGCCTCTCTTGCATTCTTAGTATTATTAGTATATAATACATATTTGGAAGCTTGTTTCACCTCTCCGCGGTAATTAAAAAAAAAAAAAATTTAATAGAATTAAATTTTTTGCGGATGGTGTGAAGGAAGCTGATGCCTCCTTTATTGTATTCTAAACACTCACGGGTAGTCATCAGGTTCTACTCCGGTTGAGTGAGTACACACCAACTTATGTTGATGTTTGTTTTTTATAAATGTCTTCTGTCACGCACGAATATGCACAATTTGGTGTAGGGGAATTCGTGCGCGCTTGTGTCCAAGCAAGGGAGATGACGTCAGAGGTTAAAAAATGAAAGCCAGCACCTCATGCCAGACATTGAGTCTGTTGCCTATATTCCTATATATATACCCAGTGTGTTGGGTTAGGTATTCTTCTGGTACAATGACTTCTTGGTAGAAGTCATTGTCGGATTACACTACACGTAAGTCCGAACCAGTTTTGGTAAGAAGTGAATTGTTTACTTGAACTTTCGTGTCACCATCCTTCGTTGGCATCTAGCTAGCACCTTTTCTGCAAAGGGGTGTTATAATGGATCAACGGGGAATTTCACTGAAAGCATTTTAATTTTATAAAGGATTCAAGGCTTCATCCTTTACGGTTTATTGGATTGCAATAATATATGGATTGCCGTCGTACGAGTCACGGCGACGAAGAGAGGTTAGCCAAGCACTAGGACATAACCTTCGTTGTTTATATTATATGCAAGTATGTATGGATCTGCCATGTCAGGGGTACCAAGCTACTAAAGTACCCGACCAGAATTGTAGGACAGAATCAATATATTTATTCCAAGATCTTTATGGTTGAATAGTCCTAACGGTCATGACATTGACGCAAGGTCAAACCCTGATCTGATGTGAGGAAGTTATTATGCCTGTACCATGCCTATATATATGCTACATGTACGTTTACTGTGGAATCCATGTTGGAGTACTGTAACCTGTTGTCGTCAACGTATTTTCGTCCTAAATAAATTATGATGTCAGTAAACCTAACGAGTTCGTCCCTATACACATTGGCACTCGTTGACGTGCCTGCTTGTTATTGAAGTCCTTCCTTCACGTTCCAAGAAAGAAACATTCGCGTTATTATTGTCAAGTCCAAATAGCATCGCCCGTGTTGGACCGTTGTCACTACGACACCATCAACATCCTTTAGACAGCGGTTCACACCCCAGTAAAAGCGAGGCTACAGTGAGTCAGAGTCGTTTACAATTTTGATTGGCCGAGATCAAACTGCATTGAATTGCAGAGGGATCATTGGCCTAGAACAAAGCCGCGCAAATGACGTCAGGCTAGGACAGCTCGGGGGAGTCTGATATAAATACTCACTGATTTTCTTAGTCGGTCTCTCTAATGTAATTGCCAGCCGCGTACAATAGACAAGTCGATTTGCCTTTCAAAGTAGGAAATTCGAGTTTGGTAAGCATGATTACTAGCGTGGTACTTTATTGATTTTAAATTGAGTCCCAGCCCGATCAGTAAGTTCTTGGGGAAGTTACTTTTAAATTAATTCTTAACGCCAGCGCCATCAAATACTATCTTAGTGATAAACTGGTAATGTAAGAGGTCCATATAATTCCTTATTGAAGGAATATCGGTATCTAGGATGGTTTAAGAGTTGAGATGTTACGGGCGTGCTTTGTATTATTTCAAAGTAGGTCTGTAGAGTAACCCGCATCTGTGATTTTTTTTAATTTACAGAATGGCGGGAGCGCGGGTAATGTATTTCATTGAGAGTTTAATGCTGATGGTTATATATATATATATATATATATATATATATATATATATATATATATATATATATATATATATATATATATATATATATATATATATATATATATATATATCCTCCTCCGAATTCCGGTCCCAAATTACTCAATAAGGTTTGTGTTAGAAAATATCCCTTACAGGGCCTCATTTTGACTTATAATTAAAAAATATATATATATACGAGTAGAAATGAATGGGAAACTACTCTTGAAACACAGAAATTGCCAAAAGGGAACTTTTGGCGCCCGGTGAAGTGAAGCGAAGTCAATACGTATTAATAATCTTAGAAGGTTATATGTTGAAATTTTCGCACAAAAGTTGTAAATACTGTCCGAAAACATGTTGTTTGTGACTGTAGCGCCACTTAAACTCTGCTAAATAAGAATGAAACTTTCCACGACTAGTGCCGCCTTCGTAACGTGGTTTTCTCTTCGCTTGCATCCATACACCTTCAATAGTTTGGGTGTGAATTTTACTGTGTACAGGGTCAACGAAATTATTAGCATGAACAACAAGGTTGCTACTCAAGTTCTAGAGATAAACACAGATTTTCTTCTTAAAAAAACCCAGAAATACCCAGATTATTTTATGCCTCAAATACACTGGATCGACGATGCTTACACAATCTTTTAGTGCAACTTTAGCACAAATAAGCTGTGCGATTCCAATTTTTATTTATTTCTTCATTTTTATTTTTTATTACCAAAAATTCACAATTATATTAAAATGATTTAATTAACACCCTAATATATGAACTCTTCAAAATGAGATATTTTAACAGTAACATACTTACAGTAGTTACATTATCAAAATGTTCCTCAAATCAAATATAAAATGTTAGTTGTAACTTGTTACAGTTGAAAATTGTCACTTGTCAGCGACTCGGCATCCATGTCGACAACTTCTCCTTCGTCAAGATCATATGCATGAATTGATAACGTGAAATCTTGATTGTGGTTCCAAAATCTGTGCATATCTCTGCCGATAACGTCCTTCACGCACATCTTCAACCACGCTTTTACTAGGATTAAACTTATGACTTCTTCTTCTTCGTTCACCCTCAGATGTCAACTTGAATAAGTTCAAAGAAAGCAGTGGTCAGCCTGAGGCTGTTGATATCTCCGTAGATTTTCTCCAGGAATGGTACTGGTGATGGCCATATGCATTTTCTCTGTTCCTCATATGTTGGGCACCTTTGAAGCAGATGTTCGGCAGTCATTTTATCGGTGCCACAGTCACACTCATCAGTAGTTTCTATCTTTAATTTGTTGAATAGATGGTATCTCAATCTGTTATGACCTGTGCGAAGTCTGAAGATTACCACTTGTTCACTTCTGCTGAGCTGGTAATACGGATCATTTTTTGTGTGGCCTGGATGGTCTTCTTCCCACTTGTGCCTGTACCTGCGCTTGATAAAACTCTTGGACTCCTCATAGGTTATATTTCTGTCAAGTTGAAGTTTTCCCCCTTCCTTTGCCAATCTGTCAGCCTCTTCATTTCCAGGGATGTTGCAGTGAGAGAGGATCCACTGTATCACGACTCTTTCTTTTGTATTGATGACATAGTCTGTGAAGTGTTACTCTTAGGTCATCCAGTTCAGCATTACTTTGACTTTTCAGCGTTGTAATCACTGAGAAGATAGCTACTGGTCTCTCTGAGCTTTCTTCTGTCATTAGAATTTCTGATGCAGTTTTTAAGGCCTCTGCCTCTGCTGTGAAGTTACATGAAAATTTCCCTGTTGCGAGTGCTATCTTTTTTTGGGCAATCCTCCGAATACCGGTCCCAAATGACTCAATATTTTTGTGTTACAAAATATCCCTTACAGGGCCTCATTTGGTAATGCCGGTTCAGGGGCGACATAAAATGGGGGGGGGGGGGGAATTACTGTTTAATCTCAGACTTTGGAACCCCCAGGGCAAGAGAGGCAGAGGAAGACCAAGAAGTACATGGAGAAGAGAGTTGGAAACAGAGGTGAAAATGATGAGGAGAACATGGAAAGAACTTGAGATGATGGCACGGGACAGGAGGACTTGGCATGTGTTTGTTGAAGGCCTATGCTCCTTTAGGAGTGGAGGGTTATGAATGAATGAATCTCAGACTTAAGGGTCTTTTATATTTGGACATGCGCCCTAATATAACCGACTAGGTTGAACGGGACGCGCCTCGCCAAAATGAGGCAAAAGTTTTACATTTTAAAAAAATAAAATAAAATAAAATTACAAGTTTTTTCCCGCTGTAACATTATCATTTCGATATTTCGATACAGTGAGTGAAGTCGACCATTTCTTTTCTTCCAAAGTTGTAAATAAATTGATAATTTTTCCTTGCGAATGTGTGCATTTGAGATAAAAATATTAATAATGCCAGGTAGACCATCAGCTCCGACACAGATCAGCAACAATGTTCTACCAGTTCAACAACAGCTGTAGATGTCAGACCTAGTGACTTGTATACATTAATGAACAACAAACTCCAATGGTTACAGTGGCTTGCTACACACCGATTAATAAGAAACGCCGTAAACTGTTCTTCTTGCGGAAGTCTGATGTCTTTAGTTTCTCGTTTGGAATGTTCTGACAGATTCTCTTGGCGGTGCCGTAATTGTCGTTGCAGTGTACGGACAGGTTCGTTCTTTGCCAATTGTGAACTGGCAACGAAAAAAATTGTGATGATAATGTTTTACTGGCTGTTCGAGGTGAAGTCGAAACATCTGATGTTTTTCGAGAGGTTGACAAGTTATGACACTATTGTTAATTACAATAACTATTTTCGTTTAGAATGTTACAACTGGCTGCTGCTCAACAACCCTCAGCTGGGAGGATTTGATGCTAATGGACAGTCAGTGTTCGTTGAAGTTGACGAGAGCTACTTTTTCCACCGCAAGTACCATCGTGGTCGATTTCGCCGTGGTCAATGGGTAGTTGGACTGGTTGAACGCGGTAGTGGTCGTTGCTGGTTGGAGGTTGTGGCAAGGCGAGATGCGGCAACACTGGAACGCATTATATGTAACCATGGCTTACCAGGAACCACAATTGTCACCGATGCTTGGCGAGGCTACAACAACGTTGGTCGACTAAACCATGGCATCCATGATCATACGGTTGTTGTTCATCAGTGTTGCCACAGCTGGGTAAAAAAACTAGATTGGGTTTTTTTGGCTTCCGTCTGGGTATCTGGGTATTTGTTTTCCAAAAATCTGCATTAATCTGGGTATATTTGACAATTGACATTTACAATGTAGTTTTTTATTTGGGCACTGAGCATTATACATTATATTTATATTATAATTAAATGTAAACAATTTTTTATGTGCTATATATTTTTTTTTATTCCACTTAAAAAAATTTAATTCTTTTTTTTTTAAACCCACATCAATGACGTTTTTTTTTTTTTTGACACGTTTTACATCAGCTGTTGGATCCAAAGCGTGCTCTCGAGATCAAAAAAAAAACAAACCTTCTGTCATCCCCATTAGCAGCACAGGTCCCAACAGTTGTTTCAGAAGGAAGAGAGCCTGATAGCTTGACTGCTTGCGTCAGGGTCAGCGAACCAGAGCCGACCAAGACCATACTCCACCTCCAAGTGGTGGTCCTGGAAAACAGGCTCCATCACTGCAGTCTGGCTGTGAGTGTAGGGATCGAAGAGGGAAGGCTAACCCGGTCCCAAAAATGCCATCTAGAAACCGGACGTGTCGGGCCGAAAGGCGCAAATATTGCAGCTTTCCGCTGTAAACGGACACAACGCAAACAGTGTCCTTTTTTTTTCAGGATGAAGAAGAAAGAAAGAAGAAGCATTGATCGTTTGTCTGATCAAGGGCGAGAGAACTGGCATCGTACCGAAAAAAAGATCTTGGACATCTGGTGGATGAGGATCCGTCCGCATTCTGGCTGGACTGCAAACAAGAACGTAACAGATGCTAATAAACAGAAGAAATTGTATGTTTTTATTTTTTTTTTTTGGCTGACCTCATGTGCTTATGGCACTATCTCACTCCTCAGCATACGTCGAAAGTGTGTTTTTCGAAGGTTAACTTAGTTTTTTTTTTTTTTAAAAAAAAACTAAAGCAAACCAACAAGCTTTTGTGTGAAAAAAAACAGTTTCCAATCGAATACTAGCCAAGCAAAAAGCAGTTGCCAAAGTTGGAGTTTGTTTTTTTTTTTTCCCCCCATAAGTTTTCATGCATACACAGATGGATCAGCAACTAATGCAGCAGAAGATGGGGGGGGGAGGGGTCTTGCTGAGCTTAAGCAAGGGCACGCAAAAAAAGATGGCACTCGCAACAGGGAAATTTTCAAGTAACTTCACAGCAGAGGCAGAGGCCTTAAAAACGGCATCAGAAAATTCTAATGACAGAAGAAAGCTCAGAGAGACCAGTTAAAAGCTAGCTATCTTCTCAGTGATTACAACGCTGAAAAGTCAAAGTAATGCTGAAAAAAACTGGATGACCTAAGAGTAAACACTTCACAGACTATGTCCATCAATACAAAAGAAAGAGTCGTGATACAGTGGATCCTCTCTCACTGCAAACATCACTGGAAATAAAGAGGCTGACAGATTGGCAAAGGAAGGGGGGAAAACTTCAACTTGACAGAAAACAGAAAAAAATATAAACCTATGAGGAGTCCAAGATGTTTTTTTTTTTATCAAGCGCAGGTACAGGCACAAGTGGGAAGAAGACCATCCAGGCCACACAAAAAATGATCCGTATTACCAGCTCAGCAGAAGTGAACAAGTGGTAATCTTCAGACTTCGCACAGGTCATAACAGATTGAGATACCATCTATTCAACAAATTAAAGATAGAAACTACTGATGAGTTGTGACTGAACTGTGGCACCGATAAAAAATGACTGCCGAACATCTGCTTCAAAGGTGCCCAACATATGAGGAACAGAGAAAATGCATATGGCCATCACCAGTACCATTCCTGGAGAAAATCTACGGAGATATCAACAGCCTCAGGCTGACCACTGCTTTCTTTGAACTTATTCAAGTTGACATCTGAGGGTGAACGAAGAAGAAGAAGTCATAAGTTTAATCCTAGTAAAAGCGTGGTTGAAGATGTGCGTGAAGGACGTTATCGGCAGAGATATGCACAGATTTTGGAACCACAATCAAGATTTCACGTTGTCAATTCATGCATATGATCTTGACAAAGGAGAAGTTGTCGACATGGATGCCGAGTCGCTGACAAGTGACAATGTTCAACTGTAACAAGTTACAACTAACATTTTATATTTGATTTGAGGAACATTTTGATAATGTAACTACTGTAAGTATGTTACTGTTAAAATATCTCATTTTGAAGAGTTCATATATTAGGGTGTTAATTAAATCATTTTAATATAATTGTGAATTTTTGGTAATAAAAAATAAAAATGAAGAAATAAATAAAAATTGGAATCGCACAGCTTATTTGTGCTAAAGTTGCACTAAAAGATTGTGTAAGCATCGTCGATCCAGTGTATTTGAGGCATAAAATAATCTGGGTATTTCTGGGTTTTTTAAAGAAGAAAATCTGTGTTTATCTCTAGAACTTGAGTAGCAACCTTGTTGTTCATGCTAATAATTTCGTTGACCCTGTACACAGTAAAATTCACACCCAAACTATTGAAAGTGTATGGATGCAAGCGAAGAGAAAACCACGTTACGAAGGCGGCACTAGTCGTGGAAAGTTTCATTCGTATTTAGCAGAGTTTAAGTGGCGCTACAGTCACAAACATGTTTTCGGACAGTATTTACAACTTTTGTGCGAAAATTTCAACATATAACCTTCTAAGATTATTAATACGTATTGACTTCGCTTCACTTCACCGGGCGCCAAAAGTTCCCTTTTGGCAATTTCTGTGTTTCAAGAGTAGTTTCCCATTCATTTCTCCTCGTATATATATTTTTTTAAATTATAAGTCAAAATGAGGCCCTGTAAGGGATATTTTCTAACACAAACCTTATTGAGTAATTTGGGACCGGAATTCGGAGGAGTGCCTATATATATATATATATATATATATATATATATATATATATATATATATATATATATATATTATATATATATATATATATATATATATATATATATATAGGCGGGAGCACGTGGGTATAAGAATGCGGGAGCACGTGGTTGTAACTACAGGGTAATTGATAACCTGAGTTTGGGTATAACGTTTGGGCAGTATGCATTATGCTAGCGTAATATGTTATACGTTATTGATTGTGCATTGTTGTTCTGTGTACTCAGAAGACGGGAGATGTAATTTTGAAGGAAATTATTTTGTATTATATTTTGAATGTGATTTATTTTTACTGAACGGGGAATTAATTAATTACTAGAGAGGTCTATTTTATTTATGGTAAACATTGCCGCATTAGTGGAAGTGGGCCAAGGTATTTTTGCACAAGTAGAGCCCAGTGAAAAACTGTTGTGTTTCAGGGGTAGTCATACAGAACAAAGAAGATCGGGATCAGCCGATGTTTACTTTGGAACGGGAGAAGGGAGTTGAGGGGGAGAGCTGACTTTTTGGGCATGATTTATTGGTATGGTGGTTCATAACGGGAATAGAGCAGGGGAGTTAAGTGTTAAAGACTTGGGTGTTAAATGTTTAAGTAAGGGAGTTATTTGGTTATAGGAATATATTATTGATGTGTTGTTCAGCTGTGCATTTTTTTTTTTTTTTTTTTTGTCTACAGCGGGTAGCGGCTCAGTGGGAAGAGCGAAATTGGCACCAAATTCCCCCACGGCAAAGATTGGCATCTCAGACAAATCAGAGTTTGAGATATCGCCAGAGGGCGGACGAAGAAGAGAAATACGTTTTCCCAGGCAGGGGAAGACATTTCTCCAGGGGAATATGATTTGACGGGAAAATCCTGAGCGCTGAACTCGGTAACGGTTACGCACGCAAATTTTGCATGCTGCCAGCGTCGTCGTAATTATTTTCGCTTCGTCCCGGCCACAATAAAGCCGAAGGCGCACAACCCAGAGAGGGGTAACCGGGCAGGTGAATCCAGAGGTGTTAATAATAGCCAGCTACAGTTTCCAGTTCCAGAATCCAGTATTTAAAACCTAGTCGTCATTTACAGAAGTTGTGGAGGGAAAAAGGGTTACAATACCCTCTACAGTTGCTATAGCCGTTAGACAGAACTAAGAGAAAGTTTTGTTAAAGAGTATAGCAGAGGACAGCTGCTGAAGTTTAGAGGAAGTTAGTGGTGTAGCAGTGTTCAGGAGATTTCAGGATAGGCTGTGTAGTAACGAAGTCTGTACAGAGATTGTGTAGACAGTTCATAGGAGTTCCAACTATCAGTGGAAATTATAGATATAAATTTAGAATAGCTAGTTGAGTGGAGGCTCGACATCTGAGGCCCCCACCAAGTGCAGTGTGGTTTATTCTATTAAATCTTAACTTCTTTCCCCATACAGGTTGAAATTGTGGGTGAAGGGTTGGGGTTGATGTTGAATCATTTTAACTGTGCTTGATTTTGTTCCAGGTGTGCACACACGCACTTTATTTCTTGACATGTATTTGAGTTTTCTATATGTAAATAAAACTTGTACATTATAGTTTGGATCAGCACTTTTATTTACGTACAGTAGCTATCTGTTGTCTGTATCGTGGAGTATGTGAATCTTAATATAACCTTATTCCCTTAGGGTAGTTAGAGGTAGTTGAATCTATAGCAATATAAGACGTCCGGAGTGGTGAGGGAAGAGTCAAATCTTGATTCTCAACCTCGAGCCAATAGTTTCATCTTTTCACATTTCACTATCATTTTCATCTAAATCTATCTTTTCAATCTTTCTTCTCACTAGTGTCTTGTCACTATATGTAGACAGCCTCTAGTCTAAAATCCACTTCACGACGTGGGACTTTCCTATAGTGTCTCATATGTGATAGTTTATATAGGTTCATCAACTGTGACCGTTTATATGGTGTCTTAAACGTTATCTTTTATACTGTGACCCTTCTCATGCAACCGTTTCATGAAGCACATCACAGACATGATATTGCATCTCTCTGTATGGGGGAATGTAATCTGGGTTGAAAATATAGAACAGCATCTAAATTAGCAGCTAAGTAGGAACGTTTCAGTAGGAAAAAAGGCTTTTAGACAGGGATGTGTTCTATTACCTGATCTGATTAGTATGTTTCGATCTGTGCATTTGTTTTCTAATTCTCTTGCTCTGCCACATGTCTCTAAGACTACTAGCTTTCACTCTGCTGTCATTCTGCTATTGAGATGACAGATCTGACAGAGGATTAATGTCAGATGGAAGTTTAATTAAATTTCTTTTTCAACTTCAGGTTTCAACAAAATTGGAGGATACAAACAGCTTGAACATCGGTACATGATGGCAATGCCCCCTCCCCAGTCAAACATATCAGAGAATTGTGGGAAGCCACGAGATGACGCCTTTCACATATTCCGTGACCCAGTTACTTCAGATAACCCCTGGCCTGGTCTTTTTCTTCAGAGCAGTCTAGGCGTCATGTGGTACTGGTGCTGCGATCAGGTGAAGATGAAGATAATGACGACAGTTATGTGATAATGTCCTATCATCATGTGACGTATTCTTTCCAGAACGTTGTCTCCATTACAGCTGCTCTGAACGCATCACGATTCTGGGCAAGTCGACCTGCATCAGCCAAAGACAAGTTCAGACTCTCTGTGATGTCCTGGGTCCACCGTCGTCTAGGTCGACCCCTTCCCCTTTTTCCAGGGACCATGCCTTCCATCACTGTTTTTTCCAGGCTATTATGTCTTTTTATATGACCGAAAAATTTCAGCTTCCTTATTGCGATGGTATTTAGGAGCCAATGTTCCTGTACGTTTAGTGAGTGCAGTACTTCTCTGTTGGTCTTTTTTTTCTGTCCAGGGTATTCTCAACATCCTTCTGTAGCATTTCATTTCAAATGATGTAATCTTTTTTGCAACTGTTTTATTGAGTGTCCAAGTCTCGCAGCCGTATGTTGCCACTGGGAATATACATGCTCTGATCAGTTGTAACTTTGTTTCTTTGCTTGTGCCTTGCCATAGGTTTTTCATCTGTATTAGTTTATATGAAGCAATTGCAAGTCTTCTTTTAATTTCTACTGCACAGTCGCCAGAGCTGTTGATGATTGATCCTAAGTATTCGAATTCATTAACACTTTCCAGTTCTTCGTTATCAATTTCAATTTCTGGTTTGGTCTTTACTTTGTCTGTTGTCAATACTTTGGTCTTCTTGGTGTTTAGGTATAGATTCTGGGCCTCGCTGTGCTTTTTGGTGGACAGAAGTAATTGTTCAAGTCCTTCTGGGTTGGTCGATTGGAGGACTGTGTCGTCAGCATATCTGATTTCCGGGATCTGGTACCCGCCGATGTTAAATGAGTCAAACTCTGTGTGTTCTTGGTCATCTCTTACATTTCTCATGATATTCTCGGCATAAATGTTAAACAGGTAAGGGGAAAGGGTACAGCCTTGTCTTACTCCTTTCTGTACTTCAAACCATTCTGATGTTTCCCCCTCTATTCTTACGGCTCCTGTTGTTCTTGGTACAGCAGTGCGATGAGTTGTATAAGGTGGTTTGGAAATCCCATATTTTTCATAATAGCCCATAACTGCTGATGTTGTACACAATCGAAAGCTTTGGTGTAATCAATGAAACAAGTATGTAGGTCAACGTTGAATTCTCTACACTTTTCTATGATGATCCTCATGTTGAATATATGATCTCTAGTGCCTCTACCTGGTCGAAAACCCGCCTGTACTTCGTTTATTTCTGTTTCTAGCTTTTGTTGCATCCTTTTCATTATGATTTGTAATAGTATTTTGCTGGCATGGCTTATAAGAGCTATAGTTCTGTAGTTTGTGCATAGTTTCAGGTTGCCCTTTTTTGGCAAGGGTATGGAAATTGAACTTTTCCATTCCTTGGGCCAAATTCTGCTTTGCCAGATCTTGCAGCATAATGCATGGTATATACGAGCGCTGCCTTCTCCTCCTGCCTGTATCATTTCAGCTGTTATTTCATCACAACCAGGAGATTTTCCACTTTTTAAGTGTTTGATTGCGTTCCGGACTTCCTCTATGGTAGGTTCTGGTTCACGTTCCGCTTCATTCATGACGTTGTTATCTGCCGCTTTGTTTATTTCCGTATACATTTCTTGACAGTACTCCTTCCATCTGTTCAGAATATCTTTACGTTCTGTTAGAGTGTCGCCTTTCTTGTCGTTTATTGCTCGAGGTGATGATTTAAAGTTGCTGTTCTTCAATGTTCTTACTTCAGAAAAACATATTCTTACTCAATCCCTGTTCGCACATTTCCTCTATTCTCCTGCAGGTGTCGTTTGTGTATTGTTGTTTGTCTTGTCTGACTCGTCCTATGTGCATTACATATCTGTGATAAGTTATTGAAGCACTGTTTATGTACAAATCTAGCTAACAGTCATAACGTCTTACGAGTAAGTATACCTTCAAAACAATGGGAGGGTGGAGGAATAAAATACAAGCGTTGCAACTTTTTCAGCATCCGCAGCACATTTAGAAGACTGAAGGATTTGCTTGGAACTCATTTTGTTAATATACATATATACTGAAGCGCATTAAAAACGCACCAATATCAATGTCGTCTTATTCCCTACCAGCTGGTACTTAAAAAAACTATGGGAATAGAATATTCCCGTATTTCCCGTGAGGTAGAGAATGAAATGCTGCCAGCAAAGCAACTAAATGCTGAAGCCAACTACGAATCGTGCTGACCACGTGAAAACAATGGAAGTGGCACGTGCAGCACAATTACCAAAAATAATATCACAGACAACGTACTCGCGTGGTGGCAGTATACCCAGTATAAAAAAGCCGTAGAGTCAGAACATCGAGTACTAGTGCTTAACATGCCATGACTGACTGAAGCCGACCACCAAGGAGGCATTGGTATGGCGGAGGTTGGAATGTGCTTGCGGACATTGCTAGAAGCATGCATTGCCGTCAGAGCACTATCGTACGTCTCGTTGAACGTTATCAAACAACTGACAGTACCTGGAAAAGACTTTGGAGTGGGCAACCACGGATGACCACCCGTGCATAAGATCATCATATCGTACTAAGTCACCTACGGATTCGCTCACTTCCGGCAAGCCAAACAGCGCGAGCGGTCGTGGAAAGACGTGGGGAAGTCTCTGCAAGTTCCGTCACACAACGACTAAGAGCGGCAGGCCTTGCGGCAAGACAACCTTACATGGGTCTTAACTTGAAACACAGACATCATAAACAACGTCTTCAATTGGCAGAGCAGCATGTCAGATGGACGAGACAGCAATGGACTAGTGTACTATTCACAGACGATAGCAGATTCAACTTATCATTTGATGGCGGACTATATATACACATTGGTATTCTAGCCTCAGATTAAGCTGGGAGAACAGGTCCTGGAGCAGGTCGACCACTTTAAATACCTCGGAGCTATTATAGACCGAAAGGGAGGCATCAAAGAAGAGTTGGCCACTCGAAAAGCAGCAGCTGGGAGACTTTTTTCAGGCCATAAATCGAGGATTCCTCAGCAAGAGAGAGGTTGGTAAGAAAACGAAGATGGCTGTATACCGCTCCACCTATGTCCCAGTCTTGACATACGGATGCGAGTCATGGGCAATGACAACAACCCACAAAAGCCAGATCCAAACCTCAAAAATGAGGTATCTGAGGAAGGTGGTTGAAGTAACAAGAAGAGACATGGTACGCAACCAGACGATACGTCAAGGCCTTAAATCCTACCCCCTGCAGACCCAAGTAGAACAGTCCCAATTAAGATGGTTTGGCCATGTCTGCAGAATGGGAGAAGATTGGATACCACGACAAGCATGGGAAACAAAGAGCCAAGGATCCAGACCCCGAGGACGACCCAGAGTCCGCTGGGAGGACAACATTAGACAATCTTTGAAGGATCGAGGACTAGAATGGAACCAGGCCAGGAGGAAGACAGCCGATAGGATAGTCTGGCGCTCTCTCTTCCAAACCTCTACACCTCACGGTAGAAGGGGAACGACTAAGTAAGTAAGTAAGGTATTCTAGCCGGTGCTACGGTACACTGTGCTGGGATTTTTTTAAAAAAAATAAAATTTTGCCTCGTTTTGGCGAAGCGCGTCGCTTGCAACTTAGTCGGTTATATTAGGGTGCATGTCCAAATATCAAAGACCCTTAGGTCTGATTTAATATTAATTGACTGTGCTGAGATCATCCATGTGCGATCTAAGAGAGGAGATCGGAGCACTGATGGAGTTGTTCATGTGCAATGAAGATAGTCCTTAAAAACAAAACCAAGCCATTCTCTGTCACTCCCTGCTTAGCTCTATTTGGTGAAGTTTCTATCTGAACAGACAAACACAACAGCTTCTGAGTTTTAATCTGTTTTTACCGTGTACTGAAGTTTAGTCTGGTGCCAGCACCATGCATAATGTTTAGTTTCTTTTTCATGATGTTTAATCGGGCGTTGGTATCATCATCATGTTCCTTATCGCTCCTCATGGAGCATGGAGCCACCACTGCTGCTTGTTCCCTTATATGAAGTCTGCACCAAGTATGCAAATGCTCTTACAGCAGTAGTTTCTGTAGCTATTTGTGTTAGATAATGAAGTTGCTAGTCTCTCATTAGTCGCCACGTATGACATGCATGAGAGTGTAGTAGTCTTATTTTTCTTTATCTGATCAGAGATCCCTAGGAACTACACGGGGCATCCAGCATCTTGCATGAAGTTTATATTCTGTGATATCACCGTGAAGGAAGGCATGGTCCGCAACCAGACGATACGTCAATGCCTAAAAACCCAACCCCTGCAGACCCAAGTAGAACAGTCCCAACTGAGATGGTTTGGCCATGTCTGCAGAATGGGACACGATCGGCTGCCACGGTAGGTTTGGGTGGCTAAGAGCCAGGGATCCAGACCTCCAGAGTCCGCTGGGAGGACATTAGACAATCTCTGAAGGACCGAGGACTAGAATGGAACCAGGCCTGGAGGAAGACAGTCTATAGGATAGTATGGCGCTCTCTCTTCCAAATCTTTACAAATCACGGTAGAAGAGGAACGACTAAGTAAGTAAGGTAACACTGTGACTTGAAGTTTAATCTGTCGTCATTACCATTTTAAAAATGTTTTAAGTGTGATGCCATTAGCTCATACTAGAGTTGAATTTGCTGGCATTACCATGTTATACAGTTTATCTGGTTGCCCTTACACAGCATTTCGTTCAGCGTAAAATTATTTTCAGTATCATTTTCTTCTTCTGTGGTCCTTAGCCGCCAACTGTCAAAGCAGTCAGTAGCCATCACGCCTGATGGCGTCATCTAGGGCAGGAACAAACTGCTTCCACTTTGCTCGGTCAGCTGCCATCCTTCCTGCAGTGCCCTAGCTCTGGTTCATTCTTTTGGGAAGAATGTACTTCAGTTTGATGTCATACCTTTTCTGTTTAGTTGCAATTGGTAAAACAGCTCTGAGTTTCACATTCAGTCTTGCTACTAGTAAGTGGTGATCGCCTCCCACATCTGCACCTCCTCTTACTTTCACATCTTGTATTGACGTAATTTCAGGGGCAGAACTTCTAGCCCACAGACATTTCGTGTTATGCCATCAGTCTATCACGTAATTCAATTCGTAAAATCTCAATATATGTATTATGTCATTAACGTGTTATGAGAATTAATGTTATTAAAATTATACATTTGATTTAGACAATATTACGATCTCAACAGGTTATCGTCCAGCGATCCTTAGCAGCCAGAAACCTGAGCCACGCAAAGGCAGGTTCTATTCTGGCAGGATACCTCAAACTTACGCCTCTCTTCTTTATGATCTTTCCAGGGATGATAAGCAGGGCTCTTTATCCAGGTAAGTTCATGGTACTTGATAACGGAAGATGAACTATTACTTCAAGGAAATCGCGTAGATTACGTTACACCTTTTGTCTCGTATAGTGAAAACATAGCGCAGGTGACAGTTCTAGCAGTCTTATGTCATATGAATGTTTATGTAATTATGTAATATCGTCGTTCCCTGTGAAGCATAATACCACTACAGCTCGTTCCCTTACAAGAAGCCTGCACCAAAGTATTGCAGATGTGGTTTACGTAGCGATTTGTCTTAAATAGCGAGGTTGCCAGACCCGGGCACCACATTTTAGTAACCTCTTAGCACTTGCCTGAAGAAGCAGGGGGCATATTCTTTCTTTGTGTCAGACACCTCCCACTCCACACGGGGACAACACCTGACACTTGATCAGACAGCAATTAAATAATCATTATTGTAATGAATACGCCAGTTATGACATCTAAATTTGTTGCACGGGGATGCAGTTGTGAAGTAAATCTGAGTAAAATGTTGTAACATTAACCGTCAGCGATAATAGATGATAGCTTTGTTACGCCCCTCCATAGGTATGGCAATTCTATGAATCAGGAGTCAAATAGTATAACTCTGGTAAACCAATCTTCAAGTATAGTGCTGGCTGTGGAACAACCGCAGTGGGCTATGGAACTCGAGACAGTAATTAGTTGTCAACATATGGGTTACTGTCACAATTGCCTCCAGCTGGCAGAAAATAGGAGTGAATTTGAAAGCTGCTACCAAGATAAAATGGGTTCAATTATCTGCACAAGACACTTGGGAGTCATGACTTGTCCCCCCCCCCCCCCCCCCCCCCCCATCTTTTTAGAGTGTAAAGGAGATGAAGGCCCGAAACACTTGATCGACGGGGAGACTACTTCTGTTGATCAGATTGCATCCTGTTGTATCGCTCTGTATAGAGTGTCCTATCATCATCATAAAAGTGCTCTGCATATTTCATCAGATTATCCTCAAAAACGACATTTATGTGAAATCAATTTTCATGTACTATATTACCGTAAGATAGATTCTCGTATATGACATTGCTATAACATATATCCTCATGTATGATATTCTTCTAACATAGCTTCTCGTGGGCATGGGGCCGGTTACCCCATCCTGTAAAAAAATTAAACCACAAAAAACGTCAACAAACATGGACAAGTCAATTAAAGAAAATAAAACAAAGCCATCCAAGACAGGGGAAGGTCCTCTCGCAGGGAGGCGTATGATGCAACACAGAGAAAGCCGAAAGGAGTCTGTGTTGCTGACTAACCTCCTTTTTCTAGGAGAACTTCCAGATTTGGCACCTGGAATGTTCGGACATTAAACGAACAAGGGAAAGTGGCACAAGTAGCAGCAGATATGAGGGAATATAAAATCGAGGTTCTGGGACTGTGTGAAACAAAGGGAAGGAGGTAGACAGAAAGAAACTCATCACAGGTGAATTGGTACTGTCCTCAGGACATGAAGACGAAAGTTCACACCACAGTGAAGGGGTAACTCTTACGATGGCGATGGATAGGACACACACTGAGGAAACCTGTTGATAGCATTACAAGGCAGTCCTTGTTCTGGGACCCCAGGGCAAGAGAGGCAGAGGTAAACCAAGAAGCACATGGAGAAGAGAGCTGGAAACAGAGGTGAAAATGATGAGGAGAACGTGGAAAGAACTTGAGATGATGGCACGTGACAGGAGGACTTGGCATGTGAAGGCCTATGCTCCTTTGGGAGTGGAGGGTTATGAATGAATGAATAGCTTCTCATGTATGACATTGCTATGACAAATATCCTCATGTATGATATTCCTGACACAAAGCTTCTCATGATTGATATTGCTGTAACTTCAATCATCAGATGTCATCGCCTGCGTTGATCCAAACAAATGTGAAGCATACTGTGAAACTCGAGTGGGATGTTCCAATGTGGCATATCCCAAACTTGTACTGGAACTAATGCCAGTTGGTAAGTGCGTGTCAACTCATCCATTAAATTCTAGCCCCCCAGAGGAGCAAAGATCTTAACAAATTCTGGCCAAGTCTTCCAGTCCTGTGCCCTCCTCTCAAGGTCTTTCCATGCCGTCATCATCATCTTCATTTCCTTCTCCATGTGTTATTTTTTCGGTTTTCCTCAACTTCTATTACCCTAGGAATTTGAGAATAAGAACTGCCATGTAATGATATCAGCATGTTTTCTCCACTGTTTTTCTATTTGACCGCTTAACCTGTCTCTTTCCCCGGGGTTCAAGATCTTGTCTGGTTAGAATGATTTTTTTACTTGATGAGGATGTGTTCTAAGACTACAATGGTCACTTAATATGAATTTGATTTAGCAATAGTAGCTCAGTATGTTACTGTTGGAGTGTTCAGTGGAAAGATAAAAGATGCCTTTCCCCAAATGGTGCTTCTGGTATGTACTCAGCTAGTGGTGGTTCTTGAACAACAACGGATGCAAATTGTACCCAGTTCGTATGATGGACTTGAACGTTACATTAATGAACACCACATATATATTTGAATAAAAAAACAGTGATTACTAAATTATCTGAGAGCCGCGGTAGCGCACTGGTAAGTGCTCTGGCTTCCTAGCTCGTTGGTCCATGGTTCGATCCCCAGTTGAGGTGGGATTTTTTAGATCGCAAACGGCTCCGGGGTCGACCCAGCCTCATGAATTGGGTACCAGAGCAACTCAGAGGAAGGTTAAGGCGGCCGGCGTGATGCTGACCATATCACGCCTTGTGTGCCGATGGTCAAGAAAATATGGGCCTCACTATATTCCCAATATGCCTCAGTAACTGGATCCTTGACCTTACTAAATTTTCCGAGACTTGTTACATCAACAGCCGTCAGTTCCTAATGGAGCATTGGCCGTCAACAAAGTTATGCCAGGTATTCCTGTCACGTGCCATCAGGTCAAGGTCTTTTCATATCTTCTTCATCCCCTTCATGTCTGCCTTCATGTCTGCCTTCCTGTCTGCCTTCATGTCTGCCTTCATGTCTGTCAACAGCTCTCTTCTCCGTGTATTATTTGGTCTCCCTCTACCTCTCTTCCACTGGGGATTTCAGAACAAGAACTGCCTTGTCATGTTAACAGGTTTCTTTAGTATATGAGACTAGTTACAGAGCTAGTGGTCATTCACAGTGGCGTGAAGACGATGTAGCTTTTCGGTGACGATCGAAAAGAAAATGTTTTATCATCACACTCTGATTCATAGAAGATCACATGAAGAAAAATGTTTTTAGCAACATCGACCAAACAAATCAAATGATTCTCCTTTTTCTTGGAACACTCTCAGACGTCTACTTGAATATTTTCAAAGAAAACAGCGGTCAGCTTCAGGTTAATTGCAGATGACTCCCTGGTTTCCTTTGTAATTTGTGTTTTTCTTTAGTCTTTCCATTTAAAAATTCATTCCTGTATTGTTCGCTTTCAGTCTGGTCTTTGGAAGGCTTGCAGACCAACAAGTAGGCCTTTTTATTCCCTTGCAAGTTCGAAAACGCTGTCTTTACATTTTATGTAAATTTTAACCATTTGACCTGATGCCGAAAGAAATATATTACCTCACAAACACCGCTTTTAATATTCCCTATATATTAATTGTCTTACTGAAACTCCTAAAACAACAATTAAACAATCCCTACACCTTTACGGGTCAAAAAAGAATCGGCGTACATTGCACCGTGAAAGCTTAATTGAACACCCATTAAAACAACACACAGGACTTTCAATTTTTTTAAAAATTGGGCTTTGACCATAAGTCGTGAAAATTTTGACTACAAAGACACAATGAAGTTGAAATGTAATGGAACGGAATGAAAAGATCCCACGAGAATTAGTGTCTTCATCAGGACATGTAGCAGAAAGAGCACAACTTAATTGTCCCCCCCTCTCCCCCAAGAAAAATTGTTTTGCCGTATTACTTGCTCACATTACAACTGACACAGAGTATTATATATTAAACACACATATGTCTTAGTCCTCGAAATACTAAAGAGGGCGAGGGATGGAGTGGAACACATTCAAGTAATAACCAACACAAGTCCTATTCCCAACTCTGTCCAATGTATTCAAATAACTGTGACCACACACAATTACAACAATATATATAGTCAGCGAAGTGTATCACATTCATGAAAATCCCAGATCACAGAATGTATTATATTCACACAAATAAATATCTTCTCGCACTCGACAATTCAAGTCCACTGTCACCACCCAAAAAACTTCGTCGCTCTCTTGACCCCTGTTTCTTCACTGCACCAATCAGAACTATCCTTACATTCACCCCTGACCTGCTGACCTGCAGTTTTGTGTTGTTACGTTCAGACCACTCTTCTGACTACCTCTCATACACAACTGACATAACGTACCTGCTCCCAGCGGAGCACCGACAGTCCACAGCTGTCTTAATCAAGCTGTGACAACAACTAAAGTCTTTTCTTTTAAATGGTATTATTTGACTTGACTTTCAATCTTTTCCAAAAGGACTTCGTGGTCTTCTGATGGCAGTGATGTTGTCCGCCATTATGTCGTCCTTGACATCAATCTTCAACTCTTCAGCCACGCTGTTTACCATGGATCTTTGGAGGAGAATCAGAACACGGGCCACTGAGCGAGAGCTGCTGATTGTTGGGAGGTTAGTTGGAAAGTTAGTTTAGTTGGGAGGTTAGTTGAGAGGTTAATTTGGAGGTTAGTTGGGAGGTTATTTTGGGAGGTTAATAGTGTTGAAAATCTTGTTATAGTCCGTTCGGAAATTCGTGCCCACAGAAAACGTCAATTTTCTCCAAAACTGTTTGTTGTATGGACATGAATTTCTGCATGCAGTCTTAGATTTTCCATGCAGTTATTAATATATTTTTTGCCCTTACAAAACTCATGTCATGTTCGAATTTTCTACTTTACATTATATAAAAAACTCTTACTGTTGTCTGGGTTAATTTTTAGAAGTTTTACAGGAAAGTTACAAGATCCGTTCAAAAATATTTTTTTTGTTTGAATTAGTTACTCGCGACTGTGTACAATAGGTGCGCACTCGTGCGGACATGTAGTCACTACACTAATTCAAACAAACAAAAAAATATTTTTGAACGGATTTTGTAACTTTCCTGTAAAACTACTAAATATTAACCCAGACAACGGTAAGAGTTTTTTATATAACGTAAAGAAGACAATTCGAACATGACATGAGTTTCGTAAGGGCAAAAAATATATTAATAACTGCATGGAAAATCTAAGACTGCATGCAAAAATTCATGTCCATACAACAAACAGTTTTGGAGAAAATTGACGCTTTGTGTGGGCACGAATTTCCGAACGGACTATAGTTCACCTCTAACTCTGTTATGAGATTTTGTTAATTCTCTCGGGTGTTTTTCTGCTAAAGACGTGTGTAAGAACGTCTTTTTTATTTCAGAATGTGCAGATGTATGCGAAAACATGTTTAAATCTTTTTAGTAATGCTAATTTATGCAAAAATGCAAAGAGTACTTGCCTACTGCTTGACCGCATGAGTGAGTGCCTGGATACAGGATGACAATTAAGACAAAGAATAGGATGTTAAACACATGCATGCTCAATTATCAAACCTTTTAATATGAAATTGGAAGCCGCGCTGGTGTAATGGTTACCACACTGCGCTGGCGATCGGGTGATCCAGGTTCAAGACCGGGAAGGACATTTGAATAGGTATCGTCCACCGGGACTTGGACTGGATTAATTCGAGCCTGGCGAAGACATTTGAAGTAGTGTCCTCTACCAGGGACTGGCGGCTCCTGAGCCGACCCAGCTCTAATGGGTACCCCCCCCCCCCCCCCCCCCCCCCCCCCCCCCCCCCCCCCCCCCGCCTCCCCCGAAGACGGCGAGTATCTGCATGAATGGCGAGTGGACACCTGTCAGTGTACAGGGAAAAAAGGGATACTCGAGTAAAAATCAGTCTCAGGTTAGATATATTAACCGGATATTCTCGCCTTGAGTAATAGCAGGCGTACGTTTAAAAAAAATGAAGTTCTTTTGCTCGCTCATGAATCTGCAGGATTGTTTCTGCCTTCTATCCATAGTCACACGCTTTGTCTCTCAATGAAAAAGACATGACCTTCTTGTCAGGTGTATCACCAGGAGAACGTGTTCTACTTGTCCTCTCAATTCCCCCCCACCCCATCCACCCCATGAATATATATTTCCCAAGTTAAGCTAGTGGAGGTGTTACTCTATAGTATAACTTCCTATCATCATCGAGTGCTGGGCACTCGAAGAGGTGGCGGTCAACAGTTTCATAGGAGTAGGTACACAGCTGGCTCTATGGAGTGTGTTGGAGTTGGATTCTGTTCAAGTGATTGAGTGGCATATGTTGTGATTGGAGCCAAAAAAATGGTGCTCTGATCCCTCTTTGTAAGGCGGCCGATGTTGTCATTAGGATCAGGACCGGCCATACGTCTGTAAACCTCTCTCCCGGTATTTGCCATGGCCCACTTGTTCAGCCAAGTTTCTTTGTTTGTTGTTCTTACCAGTTGTTTGGCTCTTTGGAGAGTTGTCGCATGTAGTGCCTGTTCTTGTCGTGTTGCCTTTTTTTATTAATTTTGTCTTCGATGATAGGAAACTATTCCTTCCTCCAAGGTCAGATAAGTGGAACACCGTATATGGAGCAAAAGAACAAAGTGCTAACGCATGCAAATTCCACAGCATGGCATTGGACTAAAGTGCGAGAGCCCAAACGCCATCAGCAACAACATTATACAACTTCAAATTATTTTATCAATATAAAGAAATACATTGCACACATACTTTAAAATACTACAAACATAAACTACATCTACAATTACCCCGTGTGGTTCTCAGGGATATCTGAGAAGACACAGAAAGAACATGGCTTCAGTTTTCTCGTGCATGTCGTAAGAGGCAACTAATATGAAGCTGTTCATTAGGCTAGAAACGTCATCATGTAGAAACAATAATTATAATAGCCCCTTCAGTCATATCTGACTACGGGAATGCACCCCTCAGATGACAGGCCTCAGCTTCTTATTTTCGACTGTCACAGTGTGATTAACACAGCTGTGGACTGGCGGTGCTCCGCTGGGGGCGGGTACATAATGTCAGTCGGGTGTGAGAGGTGTTCTCATACACTTAACTTAACAACACGAAACTGCGAGGTCAGCATGTCAGGGGTGAACACAAGGGGCGTTCTGATTGGGCAGTGAAGAAGAGAGAGTAGAGAGAGCGATGAGGGTTTTGGTGATGATGGCCGACTCGTATTGTCGAATGCAAGAGGATATTTAGTTGTGAGAAGATAAGGCATTCGGTTATCTGAGATTTTCATCAATGTGTTACACTTCGCTAACTACATATATTGTTGTGATTTTGTGGTGATAATTATTTGAATACATTAGACAGAGTTGGGAACATTGCTAGTGTTCGTTATTTTTTGAATGTGTTCCACTCCACCCCTCTCTCTCTCTCTCTCATGTGTAGTATTTCGAGGACTAAGGCATATGTGTATTTGATACAAAATACCCTGTGTCAGGTGGGGGCTCGTCCAGGAAAGGTCATACACAGGGAGAGTATCTCTGAGACTTTCTCAGCGAGTATAGGAAAGATTACTAGAAAACCTTACAATCAACATAGATCGAAGAGTGCCGATAGATTTGGCCCCAGAAGATTTAATTATGATAGACCCTACTTTCGAGGAGACAGATCTCCTGCACGGTATGACAATTATCGGGACCATAGATCACCGAGGAAGAAATTTAACTATCAATCTGATAGAAACCAATACAGATATACTGAAGACAGACAGGATAAGTACCTGCTGAATCAGATCCAGATAGCTGCGCCAAACGAGCAGGAACAAAGACGATTTCGTAAAAGCTCACCTTACCAAAGAAACAAATCCTTTGAGAAAAAGGAGTCAGACCGAGTAGTCAGACACTCTCCAAACGTGGCGTAATGGCCACTGACTGCTTTGACGGTCGGTGGCTAAGGACGGAAGAAGAAGAAGAAGAGAAATAAATGGCAGATGTCGATTACCTAATTTCGGTCCGAAATAAGGAAAAGGTATTTCATGTGAATATGCTGAGGCTATATGTAGAACAACCTGAGTCATTGAAAGCAGTAACAAGGGCAGCACAGACTGAAGCAACAGTGGCATGTACGGCAGTCATTGATGACACGGGAGATGAAAAAGGTGAAGGGAATATCCAGTTATCCTTCGTACCCCTGGTTCCTTCAGAGTCATGGAATATGGTGCGAATCGGGGATGACCTAACAGTAGAACAAAAGTCGGAAGTACAGATTATATTAGCGGAGTTTAAGGATGTCCTCACAAATCTGCCAGGACGGACAGACCTGATTTGTCATGATATCACTCTGACATGTGATCAGCCTATTAGGGTAAAACCGTATCCATTGCCCATGCATTTCAAATCGCCTGTCGAGAGAGAAATTGGTGACATGCAACGACTGGGGATCATTTCTCCGTCTGATTCACCATATTCTTTTCCAATGGTTGTGGTTTGCAAGAAGAACGGATCTCTTCGTATATGCATTGACTTTCGGAGATTGAACAGCATCACCGTCGTTGACGCTGAACCAATACCTAATCAGAAGATCTGTTAACACAACTCACCCACGCTAAATATTTCAGCAAACTAGATCTGTCTAGAGGCTATTTGCAGGTACCCCTCGCGGAGGCTGCAAAACCTCTTACGGCATTTAGCACCCCCAAAGGATTGTTTCAGTTCAATGTCATGTGCTTTGGCTTAGTGAACGCGCCCGCCACATTTGTGAGGATGATGAGAAGATTGTTAGGACATTGCTCAGATATTATTACATATATCGACGATATATGTTTGTTTCATGAGTCATGGGAGGATCACATGATGGGGTTATCTTCCCTATTGCGGTGTCTAAGGCAACATAATTTAACGGCACCGCCGAGTAAAGTTTGCATAGGTTTTAAAGAGTTAAGTTTCTTAGGACATACTGTAGGTCATAAGCACCTGAAACCGGAAGATGTAACAGTTACAAAGATTTTACAGTTGCAGACACCTAAAACAAAAAAGCAAGTGAAAAGTCTAATTGGACTTGTGAATTTTTATCACAAGTTCATCCCTCAGTTCTCTTCCATTGCAGCTACACTTACCTCGCTAACGAGTAAGGGGATGCCAAATAGGGTCGTGTGGACACAAGATTGCGAGATAACCTTATCTAGAATCAAGAGGGTGTTCTCTAGGAAACTATCTTACTGATGCCAGATTTACGCAAACCCTTTGTTTTGCGGACAGACTCATCTTCTGTAGGAATTGGAGCTTGTTTAATGCAAGACCACCAGAGTACCTTACATCCAGTGATGTATGTGAGTCGGAAGCTGTTGCCGGCTGGGACTAGGTACTCCACGATTGAAAAGGAGTGCTTGGCAATCGTGTGGGCAGTTTTAAAGTTGTCCCGATATTTGATAGGTGCACATTTTGTATTACAGACAGACCATCGACCACTCTCATTTTTACAGTCGTCGAAATCGACAAGCTAGAAGTTAACTCGTTGGGCTCTCTTACTGCAGCAGTACAAATTTACTGTTTTACCCCTAGAGGGTAAGCTCAACGTTGTAGCGGACACTCTGTCTCGTTTGTAGAATGATTGTTTTTTTTTCTTGGGTTTTTCCCTCACACGATGTTTAAGTGAGTATGCAAGATATGTGAAGACAAGAAGGATATGAATGTATACTTGGCTCAAAAGCCGGATGTTGGGTGTTTGGAGTGCGCCCAGCCGCCTTCCAAGAGAAGAAAAATAAAACTTTGTTTTTTTTCCCGGGGGGGGGGGGGGGGAGGACGGGGGAAGTAGATGTCACAGTGTGATTAACACAGCTGTGGACTGGCGGTGCTCCGCTGGGGGCGGGTACATAATATCAGTCGGGTGTGAGAGGTGTTCTCATACACTTAACTTAACAACACGAAACTGCGAGGTCAGCAGGTCAGGGGTGAACGCAAGGGGCGTTCTGATTTAGCAGTGAAGAAGAGAGAGTAGAGAGAGCGATGAGGGTTTTGATGATGATGGCCGATTCGTATTGTCGAATGCAAGAGGATATTTAGTTGTGAGAAGATAAGGCATTCGGTTATCTGAGATTTTCATCAATGTGTTACACTTCGCTAATTACATATATTGTTGTGATTTTGTGGTGATAATTATTTGAATACATTAGACAGAGTTGGGAACATTGCTAGTGTTCGTTATTATTTGAATGTGTTCCACTCCACCCCTCTCTCTCTCTCATGTGTAGTATTTCGAGGACTAAAGCATATGTGTATTTAATACAAAATACCCTGTGTCATCGACGTTTTCTCCTCTGTTCTGCTTGTTGTGTGAGTTTCTTTTCGCTCAATCTGATGTGGCGCCGTAGATAGCATCGCCACTTGGTGCGATCGGCAGCTTCATCCTCCCACGTTGCTGGATTTATGTCCAGTGCCCCCATCTCTCTCTTTCACACATCTTTGAACTTGAGCTGCGGTCGTCCAACTGTTCTTCTGCCATCTGCTAGTTGGCTATTGTCGTAAATTTATTTTGAGAGAAAAGAGTCTTAGAAATAGTGGTCCGGTTTAGAGTGGAAAATGATGATGGAAAGCTCAGTGATAGAAAATGTAGAGATTAAATAGGTGCTTCACAGCGTGCTGGAGGAGAGTAAAGACAGACTTATTTACGACAAATCGTTTCTCTCAATCTTCTCTTCCACTCTCCTGGTCAAACAATTATTTGCCAGTTTTCCAGACACGCATCTGCGCGTACACCGATTTGGTGTTTTTCAAACACACAGACGACGTAGATACAAACTATATTAAACGAATAGGGGAAAAGTTGGGCTTTGGGTACATCCAACACAGAACTAAATGAGTTTATGTGATTTTATTCACTTTAAACATCAATCACTAACAAATATCAGGTATTACATAAATTATCATAAGTACACAAATGCAAATAACAAATTTGGGAGGGGTGAAGAAGATTGGTATCGACTAAGCCCTTCCCGCTTATTAGACAAAGATAAACCCAGTCCAAAGATAGATAATATCAGGAACATAGGTAATGTAACCCAACAGTGAATTTAATTACTCTGGAAGAGGTGTTACAATATTAGTTATGGTGGTAGACAAAAATTACTGTTATCCTAATGGTGTCTTCCCTTTACTAAGCAAAGAAAAAAAGGGGGGGGGGATGAAACAGAGTTAACAAATTATCGCACTAAAGGGAACAATGCCGGGTATACAGAAAACGTATTACCCGGTAGGCAAGTTAACAAATGGTTTGTTGCAAAAAAATTAAATCTCCTGTCATTCATGCACACTGTGAGGATCCACACTCATATACACCACACACTTACCGAGTTGCAGCATCCGACAATCCCTTAGAATGATAAACACAATAATTAACTCTTGACGTATGACAACTGTCTAGTCCTTCTATGTCCCGCCCCAGATAATGCGAGGATTCACTGAGAGCAAATATTCCCGCTTATCGCCGGACTTGAAGTTCTAAGAGTTCTTGTGTTTTATTATAAAGAAACGAGTCTATGGGATGGCACTGACGCAGTTCGACATAGGGGTGAAAAATGAGGTGATGGTATAATCCTTCACTGCGTGATGATAGCCACTGACCGGGAACGTTTTTAATCCAGTGAGGAAAAACTAGGCTCGGTCACATTCAGGTAAATCGGTAATCTCTCACAATAGAGCAGTATATAAACTATCGCTACTGGCACTGTTCATCTTCCAGTTTATCTTACAGATTTAATTTGATGATAATAATCAAATGATCTTGGGTAGGCTTTCTTTCATGTAATTATGTTAGCTAGGCCGTACCGAACCACCACAAGATTTACTTTTAAAAAATGTCTCATCAAACTGTCTGGAAGTTTAAGAACCGAGTATGGAAACTCTGAAAGATTTCGTTATTGCTGGGATTGCAAAAGGTGATCAATCTAGAGAAAAAGATAGAAAACCCATAACAACATAATCATACTTTAAAATAAATAATCTTCTAAGCGCGCGATAAATTTCCCGTTAAGCCTATTATACACTCGAGTATTTAATTATGTATTTAATAAACACTACGCGAGTTCTAGTGGTTAAATCACACATCTATAAATTTATTAATTATAAATTCCTTCGCGACTTTAAAAGTTAATTTAAGCATCTATTATCTTTTGAAATAATATAATAGATAGATCATTATATTTACAACTGGAACTATTGAGATGGTTTAATTTAATAGATTTAAATTAACACAAAATCCATTGAAATAGAATGACTGAACTAGTCCACTGATCACTTTACACAATATATATTACCGCTTTGCACAGAATAGAAATCACTGCAAATATATATATAATCCCGGGGAAAATCTATAACAAGATTTCAATAAAGCTAGTGTTTCTGTAAAGGTCTGGCCAGCGAGTGATAACGTGTCTAGTCTTCATGGTCTATTTAGCTAAAATGGAATGTAAGTTGAGTGGGACATGATAAACTTGACAGCTTATTTGATCTCACGAACTTTTGGGGATCTGACCGCCAAATCAAGGGAAGAAGCCGCCCCCTGGTCTTCGTATCTCCGTTCGCTGCTGCCCGTTTCGGCTTTCCCCGTTCGCTCGGTTCTACGATTGACACCGAGACGCGAAAATAGCGGCAAGCAACTGCGTCTCGTAGCAGGGACCACTACTGTCTTTGATAACGCCGATAGTCTCCCCTGAAATCCCTCAGTCTGTCTCTTTGATCGTGGTCGCTTATCTGTTTGATTCTGGCGCCGCCCCCCCTCCCCCCCCCCCCCCCCCCCCCCGGCCAAGTTAATGAAAATAACTGCCTATGATTGTTCAAGAGATGTTAGTGGGCGTGATTTAATCTCTCCTTAAATCAATGCGATGACCAGAATCAACAATAGGTAAACTTTCCGCATATCAATCAGCGAACGTGTTTGCCCTCTGTGTGGAACAGTTTCATAGCTAATGAATCCACGTGAAAGAAGTCCCGTTTTACAAGAATTACAACAAAGTTCAGGGTCAGCCGAGTTCGTCCATCACAGCTATAGAAGATATCTTTTGGGATGCGACCATCTTCCATGCGGCGGACATGGCTGAGCCAGCGTAATTTTCGCTGTCTAAGCAGTGTAAACATGCTTTGAAGACCATCACGTGACAACGTGTAGAAACAATTTCTAAAGAAACCAGCATTGCAAAAATGCATGAATGCTTTGCCGCAAACTTCTTGCAAGGGGAACAACTGCAATGGTGGCTGCATACTCCTTGTGGAGCACAAAGGGACAAGTTGTAGGCACAGACTTATAATCTCATCCACAGATAATATAAATGGCGGAACATCTTTTTTTGATCAATAAATCATTATCATTCTCTCTATCTTTCAGCTCGCCAAGGAGCATAGGCTTTCAATATATTCATGCTAAGTCTTCCTGTCCTGTACCATTCGTTCAAATTCTTTCCATGATTTCTTCATCCCTTTCATGTCTATCACCATTTCTCTTCTGCATGCATTTTCTGCCTTGTCCTATCTCTCCTACATGGGGATTCCAGAACAAGAGGCGCCTTTTAATATTTCTAACCTAACATCCGGTATCTATCTTGACTAAACAGGCTGTTCATCCTCCTGATGTGCGGAGTCGCCATATTGTGGATTCCTTTAGTGCGGTCTTCCCAAGGCGGGCAGCTCTTCAACTATATCCAAGCTGTGCAGGGATACCTGGGAACTCCTATAGGTGCTCTCTTCATCCTGGCCATTTTGTGGAAAAGAATGAACGAAGCAGTAAGTAAGGATTTACCTGATAATGTTAGGATGTGATATATTAATAGAAGTCCTTTCACAGCGAAATATTGATTAAACTTTTCATAAAAGTGTTAAACGGCGCGGTAAATAAAATAAATGACAGTGTAAGAAAACCTGCGCCCATAACAAATAAAGGACAAAGAGCTAGAAAATACAAACATTTTTACAGCCATTGCCAATCTAAACAACATCTGGGAATCTTTCCTGTACAGTATAAACACTGAATAAAAATATAGGAGTGATTGCGTAATGTATATACTTTTGAGCGGGTGGTGCAGACTGCTGGAGAGTAACAGAAAAAGAAACGTCAAAATTATCCTCTATCTACACAACCTGCCTAAGGAATATTCTTCGAATTTTCTGGCCGAATCCCATCACCAGCCAAGAACTGCTAATTCGGAACCACCAAAAAAGACATGCGCATCATCATAGCGGGTAGGTGCTGGAATCGCGTTGCCCACATCCTCAGAAAAGACCCTGACACTATCACTAGAACTGTTATTCTATGGACTCTAGAAGGAAAGCGAAAGAGAGGTGGGTCAAAAGCTACCTGGCGGAGAACTGTGGAAGCAGAGGTGCAAAGCACGAACCAGAGCTGGGGCAGCACACGGAGGATGGTTGCCGACCGAGCAGACAGTTTGTTGCTGCCCTACAAGGCGCCAACAGGCGTGATGGTCACTGATGATCTTTTCTGACATGAACCTTTTTTTTCCTTGCACTTTTTCTCTCTTATCTCTCCAAACAGTAAAAAAAAATTGTTCTTCTTGTACCTCCATACTTACTAACAGTAATCAAAGTTTACTAGCATACGAAAACAATGACCCCAAATTATACCTACATGAGACATGAGGCTGAATCGGGTGTTCCATTCACGAGCAATACCTCACATTTCTTGTATATGGGCTAAAAACAACAACACATACAAAAGGGAAAAAGAAAAGTAAAAGTGAATTACTACTTACTGATTCACTGTGCTGCTCGACAAACTAATTCGATTCACTGTGCTGCTCGACAAACTAATTCGATTCACTGTGCTGCTCGACAAACTAATTCGATTCACTGTGCTGCTCGACAAACTAATTCGATTCACTGTGCTGCTCGACAAACTAATTCGATTCACTGTGCTGCTCGACAAACTAATTCGATTCACTGTGCTGCTCGACAAACTAATGCGATTCACTGTGCTGCTCGACAAACTAATTCGATTCACTGTGCTGCTCGACAAACTAATTCGATTCACTGTGCTGCTCGACAAACTAATTCGATTCACTGTGCTGCTCGACAAACTAATTCGATTCACTGTGCTGCTCGACAAACTAATTCGATTCACTGTGCTGCTCGACAAACTAATTCGATTCACTGTGCTGCTCGACAAACTAATTCGATTCACTGTGCTGCTCGACAAACTAATGCGATTCACTGTGCTGCTCGACAAACTAATTCGATTCACTGTGCTGCTCGACAAACTAATTCCTTATTGTTTTAATATTTTCCCAGTTAAACTGACAGTTTTTTTCTATTTTGACTGACTTCCAGGGGGCATTCTATGGTCTTTTGGTAGGCCATGTTTTCGGGATTGTTCGCTTGGCACTTGATTTCGCATACCCAGCACCAGCATGCGGTAAGTACCATAACAAACACCACGTCACCAGAATCACAAAATCTAACGCTAGCTTTGCCTGTTATCATCACTGTTATCTTCATCATCAACCTGGCCTTGTTATGATTGACGACATTACTTTTAAATCTGTTCATTTCTTATAAAAATAATGAATGAAATCTGAGCCCTGTGTGACGTAAATACATGCAGGTAATTAACAGGCATTCGTTGGACAGAAAGGAAGATACTAGACAACAGAAAATAAATATAAGTGATAGTCTTACTGTCACGTTTGGCTAAGAAAATTCTGGCACTCTGTCGGTTATGACCATCCTGGTCTTTTATTCCCTCCCATGTCTTATTATTTTCGTCTCTTTACAGCGGTAGATTGGGGGAAACTGACCTGTCACTTTGTTAATGGACAGGTTAACTCCCCTTTCTCTAGCGCGGGTGAGCGGGAGAGTAAATTAAGTCTTTTCGTGTCTTCTGTATACTGGTCGGCATAATTTGCAAAGCGTCCCGGGACTCTTTTGTTGCTGGTGGCGGCGACATTCCTAGAGTTCTTTGACACCGAGCTTGGTCTCTGCACGCGCTTTCTGGTAGAGGGCGGTCGAGTTCCCTGAACTCACGGGAGAAAGACGTTGCTTTTCATGTGACCGGGCATAGCTAGAAACTCTACGCCAGAATGTCGGTCCAGAGTTAATTTTGCTTTCATCCAGGAAACACGGGAAACCAAGTTCCCGGTAGCCTTGCGTCATTATTACGCACGCACCATGTTTCCGGACACTTCGACTCGCAGGTGAGACGAACATCTGCAGGTCTTAGTCTCCTATATAATTGCGCAACTCACTTTGTCTAGCACTTAATGTCTCCAGAATTCTTTACTGTAGAATGGGCGCTGTTCAATAACTAGTATTGATGTAGTAGGAAATAGAGTTTAAGGGAGGAGTTGATAAGGAAGGAACAGTAAGATAAGAATTTCGCGAAATACGTAAGTAAGGGGTAGTGGTTGCAAGGTTAAGTTACAAATAGAACGGCCTAATCCTCGCCGTGAGCTCGTCAGGGCTCAATAAAATTTTGGTGATTATGGATAAAACAAGGTAAGTGCTTGGGCTTAGGTCAGGTGGCCAGACCAATCAGAAGATAGAGATACTTAGCGGTCAACAGGGAATAGAAAAACAGGTTTTGCACGGGCAGTTCAGTTGGTAGTAGCTGGGAAAAGAGAAGTTTGGAATACAGAAGAAGGTAGAGACTGTAAAGAAGGGAGGAACTTAAATTTTCAGGAAGAAGATTGGAGCTAACGAGGTTTGGTGAATGCAGACAGTGATAGCTGCAAGCCAGTTCTTTAGATCGAGCAGAAATTCAGAGAATTCCTACGAGTATTCAACTGAACGTGAGTAGGAGTCGAATTCGATAACTTTTAGACTAGTGTAGAAGATAGCGTCCTAACCAGAAGATGACGAACCACGATCAGTAGAGAATGCCGTGACATTGTGCTAGAGTTTTACTTTGTATACTAAAGTTCGTTGAGTGTGTACGGGTCACAGGCAGTAGCTGAGGAATTTGTTGATGTCATTTATTCATGAAGAGACTTGTCAGATTTGTCAGTTAAAGCAGACTGCTACATCTATCACCCACTGTGGTGATCAGCTGGCAAGCGACCCAAAAAAACATTTTATCGTTGTCATAAAATCTGAGTTTTGTTCTGGTGCCTAACAGCTTTCGTGTTGATGTCGTTTTACATGAAAAGAAGAATGATCGCCTGTCTTGATATAATGAGTCAAAGCAATATCACCACCATTTACCAGTAACCTTTGCCCGAGAACCTGGAGTTGGGCAAGTACATCCCACTATCACGTGCTTGCTACACTGCCCTTCAAAGTCGACATCAGTAAAAACGTAGTAAAGATCCATCCAGTGTTTGTCAGTGCCATCTTATTAACCCCAAGAGCATGAACAGCCTGGCACCCCCTCTCTGCCACACTGGCGACCAGCTACATTTTGGTGTTATTCGAATTCTTTACACGTCGGTAAGAGCTCTTAATTAAATAGATAGTGGGTGTATTAGGAACGTAGACATAATCATCTTCAGGGGCTAACGCATATAGTGTTAAGTTTTACTATCACATTTCATGACGGGAAAGTGAATAATTGTTAGTTCGCTGCCTACCACTAAACCATGAAGATGTTTCAAGTAGTAACATTTTGTTCGAAGGAAAGCGGGTGTGTGTTTATGTCAATTTTTCCTAAACAATAGTAAACCCAACTTAAAGTTCTGCTACGAGTTCCTGTAAAGAATTTTCATAGTGATGTAAATAATTGTGCTATATTGAGGACTCCTGTACAACCAGCAAAAAGGATTACCCATGAGTACCTTTTTAAGGTCTATTGTCATATGGCATATATGTAAATATTGTTGTTATTTAGTGTGTATCAGCCCAGTGGTTGTAACCAGATACGGGCCATTGATTTAGCGTTACTTATATTGTAAGACGCCTCATATGGGCGAAATAATTATCATGTAGGCCGTGGTACGGCGAGCTCACAGGGCAAAAGTTGGTTACGTACCAAGGCATTCAGCATCTTCTTAACCGCTGACCGAGGAGTATGCCTGGTGTGATTTCTCAATGGAGGCCTGTCCAGTCACCTACGTTTCTGTGGCTATCGATTGGCCGATAACAAAGAAAAGGGAGATGATTTTGTGACCGGGTCAGCCAGCGCTGACCGGCGGGAATTCCCAAGCTAATTTGTAGGGGGAACGTCCATTGTTTTTTTTACTGTAAACAGTACCTGCCCCGATGTACTACAAACTTTTATATCTATATATTGAATCTTTATGTAAGGACAGATGCTTATAGCGGGTATGTATTTGTATTTTCAGTGAACATCCCATTCACTACCAAAGGAAAACTGGGAGACAATAAGTCCAAGCCTGAATTACCTTCCCTGTTTGGAATTTACCGGTCCTGAATTGGTTCCTAATTTGGGTCAAACGTTGTGACCTCAACTATTGATTTTGGGAGTAGTGTGACGTGGAATGAAAATATGCCTCAGTAATCCCACAGTAATCCGACCACCTTTGCTTAATCAGTTAGTGTTTATGTTTTGCGAAGGCAAAACCACGCAATTCGCTGTCTGTTGACTCACTTTTGAAGCTACGCCTATTTTTTCCGTTTCACATGCGCGACGAGTGTTTACCAACTTTCGCACCTACCAGTCTTAACAAGGGGAGCGAACCTGGTTTGCTTACCTGAGTCTTTCATCATTGGTCATTAGACAGACGCACGTGGGGGAAAAGACCAGATCCTTGAAGAAATAAAAGGGGCGATAAGATTTTCCCCAGGACCTTTGATGTTCACATACTAAGGGGGAGATAATGTTTGATCTACGAAAAAGGGGACGGAATCAGGAGGCCCGTTTTGCACGGCAACGTCTTTTGATGTAGTTTGGCATCGCGAGTAGAGCGAACCGTAAAATCCTTTATCTCGGAAACGAAGCTCCTTGATTTTCCCTGCTATGCCGAAGGTTGAATTGTCACATCCTTTAGAGATATTACACAAAATCTGTATATACTTGTATACGGCGTTCTCTCCAAGTCAGTTATCAGGTCTCTCATAAAATTTTGGATAATCTGAACGCGTACGCTAGAACTTATGTGGAATAGTGCGTTAATAGCCTTCGTGGGGATTTATTCTGATTTCTGGTAGTAATAATAATAAGTTGTGCTTAAGTGTTAAAATGTGTTAAAGTTTTACCATTTCTAATTCACTGTGATTCCCTAGCGTTAAGACTAGTGAAATAGCAAACGAGTAGATATTTTCTTACCAGTTGTTCAGTTTAATTTAAAAATCCATCAACCATTTTTTTTACACCAGAAGATACTTTAGATGACTAGGTATAATGCTATGAGTGACAGATAAAGTGACAGAGTAGAATTCGCATTATATTTCATTGTGTATAATTTT
This sequence comes from Oreohelix idahoensis, assembly GCA_024509875.1. Classification (NCBI taxonomy): domain Eukaryota; kingdom Metazoa; phylum Mollusca; class Gastropoda; order Stylommatophora; family Oreohelicidae; genus Oreohelix; species Oreohelix idahoensis. The sequence continues at coordinate 576,741 of JAMPIV010000529.1, forward strand.
CTAAATGGCTAGTGTTTAATATCATGTGTCAAAACAATAGACGCCGTCAATCAAATAGCTAGTAATGACAGGCGATATTTGTTAAGGGCGCATAGTTATAATTAAATTATAACTGACATTGTGCGCTGATTGTTTTAGCGGGGAGGGGGCGGCATGCCTAAAACCCAACCTGTACTCTCTAAGTGAAGCGCGATAAGAAAGGCTAAGACTCCGTGTGCCTTTTAATTTAATTAGGTGACAGAGAGGAAAAGAGATCATACCCTTACGCGTGAAAGTGTAGGATATTGGCATTTTTTGTTAAATGTTCTTTTTCTACCTAATATAGTACCGGATCAAAACCAGCGGCCAGCGGTTTTCTATTGTGGTCCTTTCCTCAGTTACTGAAGGAGTAATAGTTGTAGTTTTTTTCCTTGGCGTTCGTCCCCAGTACAGGTGTGAACAAGAATTGCCAAGGCGACAAACTAATATTTTAACTGTAAATTTGAGTTAACTGGACTTACAAAATACCCAGATTGTTTATTCAATTTTATCAGCCCGCTGTGGCAATATACATAACATTTTTCCCGACTTCTGACAGTCGTTTTCCAAGTGGATTTTATCCAGAAGAATACGCTATTTCATAATCGGCACTCATCCCAGAGCAAGCCGATAGGATTTATCATCATCATCGTAATTAACAGTTTAGCAACCAGAGGTTTTCTTTAGCTATTGGAAGTACTGTCTCCTGTCTACTGTGAACACAAGATCGCGGTTTATTTTTTGCTACATGAACTATTTGATGTGACATTGCATATCCAAGAATCAACCACCAAATGAGGCGTCCCCCATTATAAAAATTAATTATTAGTGGGGGGACTGGGGCTCACTTCGGAGGATAAAAATACTGGATCATGATACATATGCATGGATGTTTACGTCCAAGAGTGTTACACCAAGTTTAGGTAAGGCGTGATTGATGTGGCCACGATTGATAGAGTGAAAATGAATATTTTCTAGTTACGGAAACTGTAGCATCCTTTATTTTCTTTGCAAATACTGTTATTTTACTGGATAGCTTAAGTAAGAACTTTGTTCTTTTCTTTACTGTCTATTCTATAACCTAGTGTTAATCTTCGACATTTCGGGTTATTAACTTCTTTTGGGATTTTTTTTCTCAACAGGGGGGGGGGGGCACTTATTGGGTTCTTTTCCTATGTCTGTAAACATGATTATATTGATTTCTATATGTTTTGATGTTGTAAAGTTTAAGTGATAATAAACTATGTGTGTTGGTCAGACCCATATCCATTTACCATAGTTTTTTTCACGTGTGTGTGTCTTGTTGTCACATAATTATGTGTGTGTGAGTAGTAAACTTACTTACTTACTTAGTCGTTCCCCTTCTACCGTGAGGTGTAGAGGTTTGAAAGAGAGAGCGCCAGACTATTCTATCAGCTGTCTTCTTCCTGGCCTGGTTCCATTCTAGTCCTCGGTCCTTCAAAGTTGTCTAATGTTGTCCTCCCAGCAGACTCTGGGTCTTCCTGGGGGTCTGGATCCCTGGCTCTTTGTTTCCCATGCTTGTCGTGGTAGCCGGTCTTTTCCCATTCTGCAAACATGGCCAAACCATCTTAGTTGGGACTGTTCTATTTGGGTCTGCAGCGGGTGGGATTTTAAGCCTTGACGTATCGTCTGGTTGCGGACCATGTCTCTTCTTGTTACTTCAACCACCTTCCTCAGATACCTCATTTCTGAGGTTTGGATCTGGCTTTTGTGGGTTGTAGTCATTGCCCATGACTCGCATTCATATGTCAAGACTGAGACATAGGTGGAGCGGTATACAGCCATCTTCGTTTTCTTACCAACCTCTTTCTTGCTGAGGAATCCTCGATTTATGGCCTGATAAAGTCTCCCAGCCGCTGCTTTTCGAGTGGCCAACTCTTCTTTGATGCCCCCCTTTCGGTCTATAATAGCTCCGAGATATTTAAAGTGGTCGACCTGCTCCAGGACCTGTTCTCCCAGCTTAACCTGATGTTTTCTTTCTTCTCGTGATATCACCATGGATTTTGTTTTAGAGCTGCTTATGACCATCCCTCTCTTCTCCAGCTCTTCCTTCCAGACTTGCAGGTTGGATTGGAGATGTGTCTCTGATTTAGCAATCAGGACAACATCATCAGCAAATGCTAGCTCTGAAATACAGACCTGTCTCATCTTCCAGTACCCCACTGAATACTTTCTTGTTCTCTCCTTACATGCCTTGATGACATCGTCCATGAGGAGTATGAAAAGATAAGGTGACAGGATATCGCCTTGTCTTACACCAGTGGTGGTCCTCAACTCCTCTGACTTATAGTTTGCTGTCCTCACATAATTTCTGCAAGACTTGTAGAAGCTCTGTATAGCATGAATCAGAGGCACTGGAATGTTCTTCCTTGCCAAACAGTCCCAAAGTTTGCTCCAGTGGACCCTGTCAAACGCCTTTTCTAGATCTATGAAACAAAGATGGATCTCACTCTTGTACTCAAGGGCCTTTTCACTAAGCTGCCTGAGTGTGAAGATTAGGTCTTGAGTACTTCGGTTTGCTCGGAATCCGCACTGGGCTTCATCCAATTGTGGCTCAGCTAGGCATCGGAGTCTCTGCTCTAGGAGTCTAGAGTAGATTTTACCAGGGACACTGAGAAGGGATATGCCTCTGTGGTTTCCACATTGTCGATTGTCACCCTTTTTGAAAATCGGTGTTATGATGGCAATCTCCCAATCCTTTGGTATGGCCTTGTTGCACTACGCTGCCTGTAGGACCCTTAGGAGTAATAGGTCGCCTGATGCTCCCATATAAGTAGTAAACTTATAATTATAATTATAGGGAGGTGACAGATCGTCTTATACTAAAGATAGTCGTATAGATAGGCTGGACTAGAGAAACCACTAACTCCAGAGACAAATCTTCACCTTAATCTATTCACTTGTGGAATCTATTCTAACACCTTTCTTTCTCATATACCCCCCACCTTCTGCTCTACTCAGACGGGACCAAATATCTCTCTCTACCTATCAGAAAATGTACGACAAGTAGTTTGCGGTACCCAGTTGATGGCGCCCCATGCTTCAGCTGCTGCCAACCCCAGAGAAAGTCGAGATTCAAGCTCCGCTACCTCTGGGAAAAGTGCGCCAGTCCTGGCCTCTTGTACGTCAGCGTTGGCCCTTCCCAACTTATATGCGCAGTTGCAATTTTGACTGGCCAGCGTCTATCGGTTATAGTAATGCGCGTCGCCTACACAAACCTGAGTTTGGACTCGTAAAAGCAGTCGGATATCAGGATTCCTATATATATATATATATATATATATATATATATATATATATATATATATATATATATATATATATATATATATATATATATATATATATATATATATATATATATATATATATATATATATATATATATATATATATATATATATATATATATATATATATATATATATATATATATATATATATATATATATATATATATATATATATATATATATATATATATATATATATATATATATATATATACCAACAGAATAAAAATAGAAGAATAGATGTACACAGACTGCATTCAAATGATATAAAGGAGGAATATAATGTCAAAATGAACAACTATTTCGATGCTTTAGGCAAAATTGACAACGATATCAACACCAAGACAATCGATACTAAATGGGAACAACTGAGAACAGCAATGACAGAAGCAGCAGTAGCGACCACCGGATACCTAGTACATAAAAAGAAAAAAATGGATGAGAGAAGATACTTGGGATAAAATACAAGAAAGGAAAACAGCAAAACTTAAACTACTAGCGGCAAGTACACATAATGCAGTTGAATCTTGCAAACTAACTTATAACTTGTTAAATAAAGAAGTGAAGACAAAAACTCGAAGAGATAAAAGACATTTCATCAATGAACTGGCCGTAGAAGCTGAAAATGCTGCAAGAACTGGTAATAGTAGGTGCCTTTATCAAATTACAAAACAACTATGTCACCAGCCTACTGCTATGGAAACACCTGTTAAAGGTAAATTAGGGAATTCAATACCAACAGAAAAAGAACAAATGAAGAGATGGGCTGAGCACTTCATGGAGGTGCTAAACAGACCACCACCAACAGTAACACCTGATTTTAATAATGAAACACCCATCACCACCTTGCCAATAACTTGCGATGAATTCACGCTGGACGAGATCAAACAAGCCGTTAAAAGATTAAAAAATTTTAAAGCTGCTGGAGTTGACGAAATTTCAGGGGAAATGATTAAAGCAATTAATGACAACAACCTCTTGAGAATTTTAGATATTATAAATGAAGTATGGAGAGAAGAACAACCACCACAACAATGGAAAGACAGTATTATTGTAAAGTTACCGAAGAAAGGTGATCTATCAGACTGTAATAACTGGCGTGGTATATCTCTATTATCAGTACCTGGAAAATTATTATGTTGCATGATGTTAGAAAGACTTAAATTGCATGCTGACGAAAAGATCAGAGAAGAACAAGCGGGTTTCAGGCCGAAACGATCATGTATTGATCAAATATTCACACTAAGAACAATTATAGAAGAATCAGTGGAAAGGCAATCGCCACTTATTATCACCTTCGTCGATTTTCAAAAAGCCTTTGATAGTCTACACCGCCCATCATTGTGGAAGATACTTACAATCTATGGTTTTCCAACAAAATATGTGAATATAATCAAAGCACTATATGACAATGCAAGATGTTGTGTTAGAACAAATAAAGGGAATACAGAATGGTTTACAGTAGAAACAGGGGTGAAACAAGGCTGTATTATGTCACCACTACTTTTTGGAATAGCTATTGATTGGGTTATGAGAAACTATACCCACAATGAACAATTAGGTATAAAATGGACAAATGGAAAATTCCTGGGGGACCTGGATTTCGCAGATGATGTAGCATTCTTAAGTTCAACACCAAGACAATCCCAAGAAGCAATAAATAATTTGTGTCATCTCTCGGTTAAAATAGGTCTCCAAATAAATGCCTCTAAAACTAAAGCTATGAACTTTTCTAACGAGACCTTTGATATCATCTTGAACGGGGAAAAACTACAGAAAGTTGAAAGTTTCAATTATTTAGGCAGTAAAATGACTCAGGATGGTGACACAACAAGAGAAATCCATACTAGAATTGCTTTGGCAGCTAGCGCCTTCAATAGATTATCTAACATTTGGAAATTACGATCATTGAATATACATACCAAGCTTCGTCTGTTTAATTCAAATGTTATCTCAGTGTTAACATACGGCTGTGAGAGTTGGAAAATAACAAAATCATTGGAGAACAAGCTGAATACATTCGAGAACAAATGTCTTAGAAAACTCATGAACATCAGTTGGAAAGAATTCAAGACTAATCGACAAATAAGAGAAGACTCTAGGCAGAAATATGTCTCCGACTATATAAGGAAAAGACGATGGTCATATATCGGTCATGTCCTACGAATGCAAAACAACAGAATACCACTACAGGCGCTCACTTGGGTTCCTGAGGGTAAGAGGAAAAAAGGAAGACCAAAAGAAACACTCAGAAGAACAATAATAAGAGAAGGAAGAACGTTGGGCCTAAATAATGTGCAAGAGCTAAGAGGAGTGGCGTCACAACGAACAACCTGGAGAGCACTGGTTTCTGCCTTATGCGCCGTGTTTGGTGCTTAAAGAATTTATTATTATTATTATATATATATATATATATATATATATATAT